>JAROYE020000008.1:5165000-5765000 GCA_029619315.2 Dynastes maya
ACCCTTCTTTTTCTATTATCAGATAAAATAAATGTCTGATAGTCTGACATTTAATATTATATTCCACGGCAACTTATATTACCACTGCAGTAATATATTTCTATAAGAACGATATTTGGCAAATTGATTATATCACAGTAACGACACAAGTGTATATGTATTTCCCCATAGAATTAAAAATTAAATTTACTTGAAGGGGGTGTTGTTTGGAAAACTCGACTTTCCCCAATTTTGTGGATTTCAAATTTGTTTCGAAAATTTTAACACCCTGTGAAGTATCTTCAATCTATTGACACACCTGTTAATAACATAGACCTTCTACATTAATTTAACGGAACAACTCTTCCATAACCAGCATAGTTTATAATAAAAAAGTAATTAACAATAATAGTGCCAGTCATTTTTTTTAGAAAAAATCGATTCTCTTGCAAAATGGTATGAAATTTAATGCAACTATAGAGGGTCGCGCACCATATTAACTAATGTTTTAACAAGTGTTCAAAATGGTACCCATCATTTTCAATGCATAAGCGAACTCTTTCTTGAAATGACTGTTTCACTTTAAACAAATTATCTGGCGTTATAGAACGAAACGCTGTTATTCGGTGTTTCATATTGTCGGATATGGTTAGCGGTATATCATAAACAATATTTTCGACATATCACCATAGGAAAAAATCGAGACTCGTTAGGTCTGGGGAAATTACTGGCTAATTTTGTGGATCTCCGCGACCCATCCATCTATTCAGATATTGCCTAACATTTACTTGGAAGTGCTAAGAAATGTTCATCATCATAAACAAAATTTGAGTTGTCGGTCGAGATCTACTTGTGTGATACAGATAAAATTTGTGTTTCGTTATGATTTTTCCGATGCTTCGTCTGCTTATTCTTATAGTTCCATTCATTTTGCATTGACTTGTATGCGGAGTTTGAACTAGAGATTCCATAACTAAAAATTAATTTTCTTCTTTTCCGGTAATTGGCTTTTGTCGCTCCATTTTTCTTTTTGTAAGACACACCTGTTCTTGGGAAAACTTGCAGCAAATTTTCTAATGAACTCTTATCAGGATGACGTTTGTTAGAAAATTGTTGATGCTAGCTAGGAATTTTCTAAACACTCCCCAACTGCAAAAATCATATTAATCCTTTCTTCTTGGGAGTAAGTTCTTATTTTAAATATAATGTCTTTTAAACAACCTCAAACAACGATGATGGTTTAACTAACGACTATTGTCACTGTCAAATAATGTTCTTCTTCTATGAGCAATAATAATGTCAGTTCCGTCAAAGCCTACTTTCGTAAAATAAATGGCAAGAAATGAATATTCGAAATGGAAAATGCCAAATTTCTATGAAAATATTTTACACACTTTAAACAATTTTATAGATGGCAAGAATTAGAATCTAAATACGATTTAATGATCTAAGTCATAAGTATATTTTCGTCCACTCTGTATAATTTTTAGGGATCATTTTTATTTTATCATCAAGTCTAATGCTTCGAATAAATGTAAATACAATTAGAAATGTCTAGCGTAATTACAGGCGTGCCTTTCAAATGTTGGTCTACATTTTCAAGAATAGTTAAATCTTTCAAAAACGGCTTGAGTTAAGTACAGGAAGCATAACAGTAACTTGCCTCTATTGAGCCCGCACTGCCAAAATATGCAATAACACTTCGTAACTTTTTTTGGATCACCCTGTATATTTCAAAACAACTTCAAAACTTGCTCCCAATGAATCTACAATGAAAATATTTTTAATACATTTTGCCGTTTTTCATATATAAACCGACGCGCGAATGTGGTGCGCCAGCCTGTATACAATATTGTTTCAGAATTTCAAGAGGATTCCAAATTTGACATTCCAATTAAAATAAGATAGTTGACATACAGTTCCGGTATAACCGGAAGTAATATGGCTTCAAAATATTTTAAAGCAAAAATGTAGATTTTTATTCTACTTCTTGAAATACTTTTGCCTTAAGCTCAAAACGCCGTACCCTGTATACCTATGTTTGTAGCTGTGCCAAACGTATTACCACGTATTTCGAGGGTGTATATAGACAAACCCCACAGGGATCCGTTCTAATTTCGTACACACAAATACACAACTTTTAACGACCAAATGATGACAGAGTTGCGTGTCTTTACCGCGCGGCATCGAATAAAATTCACGTTCACCCGTAATCCACTATAAATATTGGCGAAACGGTACGTTGGTTCGCCACTGGATGTCCGCGAGACGGGACCATGGAATATCGGGAGCGGAACAGTATCTGAAATATACGGGATCACCTGCTGGTACTTTGTTGTACGTCGTTTTTGTCTTTGTATTGGTGGCGGACGAGCGTCACCCGCCTTAAGCGCGATAAAATTTTTGTGTCGGGACCTCGTTGGCCTCCGGTTTTAACCGAACTATACGTGATACATAAAGTTTTTTAACGTCCATAAAAACGACAATCGCGATAAAGATAATGCGAAAGTTTATGTCGGCCGTGCGAGACTTTTATTAATTTCTAGGGCTGGTTTATTTCCGCCTCGCTTAATTTACTTGGGTTGCGTCCGCAATTTTCGAAAGAATAATCGCCTAACCATAGTAATACCTTATTAGATTATTACACAGTCTAATCACCACACGACAAAAAAAAACAATACGAAAGAATTTTTTCTGTAATTCTAAATAAAGAAAGGGGTGAGCATTGTTCTGCAAATAGAGTTCAAATAAACGGATATTTATCAACGAAAATTTCTTACCGTCATCCCTATTTCTGCTAAATAACTAAGTAATAAAGAGAACAAGACCAATAGAATACAAAAATATTGCTCCTCAATGTTCAAAATTTCGTTCTTCTACCTGGTTTTTTAATAATAATAATTATAATAATAATAATAACACAAAGGCCAATCCTGGCCAGGATACCCACGGTTTCCTGTCGGCATTTGAATTCTTTATTCTATATACAAGTGTATCCAGATAATAGGATTCATCAAAAGTAGGCCTCTATTGTGCCAATGACCCCTTCATTTAGCGGAAACCGCTTTCCGCTAAGCCATTTTTTCAAGTTTGGAAAAAGAGAGAAGGCATAAGAGGTTAAATCAGGCGAATATGGTAGATGGGGCACCACTTCGTATCGCAACAGGATTAGTTTTGCTGTCGTAATTGCTAATGACTAGGCCAGAGCGTTATCATGATGCTAGAGAATTTGTTTCTTCGCTAGGTGGGATTTTTTGTTTTTAGTTTCAGCGTCAAATCGATCCAATAAATCAACATAGTCCTGTCCCCTGATTGTCTTTCCCTTCTCAAAATAACCAATTAAGATTATGCCTTACGGATCCCAAAAAATCGTCGCCATAACTTTTCCGATTGATGGAATCCTCTTCGCCTTCTTTGGTGTACATTCGCTGGGAAACAACCCACTTTGCCGACTGACCTTTGGTTTCTGGTGTTTAATGATGTATCCATGTCTGATCTGCAGTCACATAACGTGGTAGAAACTCACTCGTATTGCGCTTAAACATGTCCAAACATTGCTTTGAATTTATCCCGCGATTCCAAGTTTGATCAATCGTCAGCAGACGTGACACTCATCTCCCCGATAGCTCACTCACACTCAATTTTTCGTGAAGGATGTTTTGCACACGTTCAATTGAGATGTTTACCATATTAACAATGTTTCTAAGCTTCACGCGGCGGCTTGCTAACACAATATCATGAACTCTATTGATCATATCGTCCGTAGTCACCTCAGTGGGTCGACCTGGCCGCTCCTCATCAAAGACCACGCTTAAAGTCATTAAACCAATATTTGATGGTAGTCATCGAAGACGTATGATCCTTATAAACTGCATGCAACTTCTCCTTAATTTCCGCACACATTTTCCTATCCAAAAATAAAAATCGAAATTGTCCTTTTTTTCATAATTCTGCAAATATATAAACTTCCTGACTTTTAGCAGCTCTCAAAATAACACTATTCCATGAATCTCTCCGAAATTTTGATATATGCCGATTAAGGAATAGTTCTCGCAGTCGGTAATGTAGATTTTGACACAAAGCGCCACCTGCCTCCAAACACGTGTACTGTCATACCATCCTCGTGCCTCATCAAGAATGGATGGACTGCAGGAGGCGCTCAATAACCTTGTGGAATGATTAACGAGATGGAAACTCGTAGTGGGTGGTAGTAAAAGTGTGGCAATTAGGTTCACGCAGAGGGAAGATACTCTGGAGTTCCCCTGTTCGATATTTGGGAGTCTTATTTGACCAACTCTTGACGTGTAGACATCACATAGAAGATGTCAAGGATAGGTTTTTTCCATACTAGAAATACCCTAATTCTTCTTCTCGCCAAAAATTTCCCACTTGATTTAAAAACCAAAATACTCATTTACAAATCATGCCTAAGGTTCATCATATCATACCAGCATAGACAATAGCTGCGGCAATTAATTTACACGAACTGGAGGTTCAACGAAACAAGGTCCTCAGGATCATTCCAAACGCTCCTTAGTTTATTCGTGAGGAGCTCCAAATCATATCCTTACAAGATCACCTCCGCAAGCTGTTTAGGAGCATGTTGGACAGAGAGGAGAATTCGTCTAATCCACTCTTAGCCCATACGGTGGACGAACCGCAGGATAGTCTTCCGCCCCGGTGTAGAGTAAACAGAATCCGCGACATTCTTTCAAAGTAGTGGTATTTTCTCTGTAAACCAAGAACTGTATTTGGGTGACAACGGTTAGAAATTCTGACAGAAAGAATAATCTTGACCCAAACTGATAAGAGAGCTTAAGAGCTTTCCGCCCAGTTCTAGAAAGAGGAGTATACGAGGGTTGATTGAAATGTTTCCAGAATGACAATGAAAACAAAATAAATCGCACCCAAGTTATATTTTATTTCTCAATAAAATCCCCTCAAAGCTCAACACGCTTCGTCCAACGTTTCTCTAGCTTCTCAATTCCCTCTCGGATGTGGCTTTCTTTGAGCTTTCCAAAATAATCGTTTACAGCCTCTATCAGTTCTACATCCAACCAAAATCTCTTTCCACCCAAAAATGTCTTGAGATTCGGGAACAGGTGTCCGACGGAGTCAAATCAGGCGAATACGACGAATGCGGAAGGATTTCGAACTTCAATTCTCATTATCGTGTTGAAACAACACTCTTTTCTTGACCACTCCCGAACGTTTTTCCTGAATTGCTGCTTTCAGTTTGTCCAAAAGTGTTGTGTAATATTGGCCAGTAACAACTTTTCCTTTTTCAAGATAATAAATTAGCAAAATTCCTTTTGCGTCCCAAAAAACCGATGCCATCACCTTTCCAGCCGAGTGAATGGTCTTTGCCTTCTTCGGAACCGATTCACCGCGTTCAATCCACTGTTTTGATTGCATTTTTGTTTCTGGTGTGTAGTGATGAATCCATGTCTCATCCATGTCTCATCCATGATCAAGAATCGTCTCTTGGAATCCGTTGGATTCCTCGTAAACACTTCCAAACAATCGTCTGAGGTTCGAGCTCAAATGTGTTTTTGCTCCGAATTGAGCAAATGCGGTACCAATCATGCAGAAAGCTTTCTTAACCCAATTCATTATGTAAAATATGAACTATTCGTTCATAAGAGATGCCCACGGCTTCCTCAATTTCACGCACTTTTATTCGGCGATCTGCCAAACCATGTCATGGATTTTATCAACAATTTCTGGCGTGGTAGCCGTTTTCGGACGTCTTGAACAAGGTTCATCATTTGTATGCTTGCGGCCACGCTTGATTTCCGAAATCCAAAAACTCACGGTGGAAAATAAAGATGATGAATCTCCAAGAACGTCATCTAATTTTGATTTGATTTTCGTTGCGATTTTCCCTTCCAAATAGAAAAATTTGATGACCGTTCGAACTTCGTTTTTATCCATAATTTGACACTTGCAGTCAATTGATATGAAGGAGTTGCCAACACAATGACATAAAATATGTGGAAAAAAGCAACCCCTTAGCAGCGATTCCGGAAACTTGTCAATTTGAGATGTTAGTGAAATTCCGCTGTTTCTTGAACAGCCGATATCACGCTTCTTACAAAATTAGCCACCTAACCAAAATCACGGTAACTAAAAACAGCAAGTAAATTGTTTTTACCAATTCGTAGAACATCTATTTGATAATTTACTATAATAAAACTAAGATAGTAGCCTGATATTGTTGAACTCCTAAATATTTGACGAGGGATCGTCGATTTTGCCGAATTGATTTTACAATGCACCACCGTACACTAAAATTGTCGACTATATTCTCTCACATCCACCCCAAGAGGCGAAATCAAGACGTTTTACAATCGATTCCTGTAACAATTCGATTCTTGCGCTGCATCCTGCGAGGCAGATCGTGGTTTCTCGTAATCAATTTCAATAAGGCGAGGCGAAATCTTCCGAAAGTGGTCAAAGAAATTTATCAAAATTACGTGTCGGCAACGTAAAAGAAGATAAAGGTTTCTGTTTGTCGTGCCGCGCCTTTCAAACAAAAAAGACGCCTACTTTGTATTCTGTCAGGGCAACTGTTACGCCTTGCGAACGAACTGCTAGTATCACATAAAAATATTCGTTTTCAGAAAATATTTTTATATAGAATCTGGTAACAAACTAGATCAAGGTGATGTTCCACGTACAAAGAAATCTGTTTTGTGTTACTTCCTGAAAGTGAATATAGGGTGTAATGTTTAGGCAAACATGAATAAAGTAAATATCAAAACTTCTATCTATAAATTGCATATGATGTAATAACATTTACATTAATTGGAAATTAGTGATAGGGCACACGTCACTAACATCCTATTGTTTTTAAATTCTACTCTTTTCGGGGTGACTAATTCATTCAAAGACTTATATCTGCCTGAGTGATAGCTGTTTCAATTTTAGTGAGTGCACGTTCTCAGCAGGGCAACTCCCACGTTTTGAAATTTCTCATTTTGTGCCGCGAAAATAAAATGTCATGCTTCAATATTAAGTTATAACTAAAGCGAGGTAATGTCTCTGCGCGACGTAGGCGTGCGCTTCCTTCAGTAAGTGTAGTACAAAAAAAAGTAAGTAATAAATCGAATAATAATAACAGAATCAATCAAGAATTATAATATGTGAAAAGTTGTAAAGCATTCATCATCTTATGCAGCGTTATCAAGTAGGTTGGGGGGCTGCATTAGAATTACCAAACATTAAAAGTAGAAGCACCATCATCAATATTATTACCCGCTGGATAAGCGTCGTAAAATGTTGACAGCATTAGATATGTTTCCGCAGTTGTCTAGTTAAACGATGTTCGCCGTGGTGGAAAAATGTATTTATATTTTGAAAATGATTGTTCGACATCTACGGAGCCAGTACATGCATGATTAAAATACTGTGAATTCAGTTAATGGATTAGTCGATGCATCATCACAAATTTGTTTTAATGTGATAAAGTCGGCATCCTTCTTTAACACACTCTTGAACTTTTCTAAAACGCGATTATATTTTTGTCATGTTTGCGTAGCAGCGTATGTACTTCGTCTACTATTTGCAGTGACTCCACTAACGACAACGCTCTACTTTATAATTGTTCTATTGCGTCATAGAACCCTTTATAGTTGTTAAGAATAGTTTGTAACTCTGTTTCAATGAAAATATCTTGAAATTTTGTCGGGCGCTCCGTAATAACTGCAGTTTCGACAGGATTGAATTGTAGAATAATAACTTTTACTTGTTCGAAAAATTCAGCATAATAAAGAGCTGCCAGCAACCATGTTCCCCAACGTGTAAGAATCGGCTGTGGTGGTTCACAAATACCAGGGTACTGTGCATGAAATGACATTTTGGAGATTTGAGAAATACTTTTTTTGTACTTGCTATTAATGCATCCACCTCGAGTCAACATTATCGAATAGTTTCTGCCACAAGAAATAAAGCATGCACTTTACCCATAAAGTGTAAACGCTTGCAACCGTGTACAAGAAGAGAACGACCCACCGAACGCATCGTCGTGGCATCGTCCGTCATAAACACCAACACTTGACGTGGTGAGATTTGAAAGTTTTCTAACGTACCCTCACAATTGATGCACCAGGACACTTTTCCAGTATTTTGCTGGCTAGTACGTATCAGTGGAAATTTCAGTGGAAAGGTCCAGTACACGTACTATAACATTAGAATATTTCTTTTAAAACCTACTGTCTCATCAGCCCATAACCAAAGCAACTGATATTTTAATGTAGATTTGATTTTATTTCCCACGTTTTCGCGTACAACTAAAACATGCCTACGTGCCGTTTTCGTAGTTGGAAACTGCAACTCGGGGTTGTACATATACCAAAAGTTCTGAAACGGTTCTCTTTCGAGTGGGCGGAGTGACAAATTACTGGTTATTATCATGACAAGTAAATCAAAAATAAGGTCAGTTCTTGTTGGCACGCCCTTTTTTACCTATTTCTGTGTTCTTCGGTATTTACATGTTTGTTACAGTCGGCCTTATCCCAGCACACTTTACAAACTATTTTAGCGCCGTGATAGAACAAATTCGGAGGGTCACAGATAAACTTATTTTCTGTGCCACGGCTAAGGGAAGTTTTTTAGCCTTGTTCACATTACACATTTCAAATTAGTAATTACATATTTATAGTGAATAACACGTAACACAAAACACAATGCACGCTCGAAAGAGAGAATCGATTTTTGCACACAGCCCGCTACTCCGGTGAAACGTCTATCTATCGCAGAGACGATTACCTCGCTCTGGTTATAACGTTTTCTTTTTGATGGAATTGTTGACATACCAGCCTCACCACCTCGACGTTTTTAAATTTCGTATACGCTATCATTTTGTATCTCAAAAAGAAGATTTTGTGCTTTTATATTAATGGAGTTATAACGCTCTCATTTTGGGGCGGCTGCGGACGTGCCAGCACTGCCATCTCAGCACTGTAGAATTTCGTATACGCTATCATTCCGCGCCCATTTTTTGCCATTTTGTACCGCAAAAGGGAAATTTTGTGCTTCAATATTAATCCACTTATAACGCTTGCTCTTTGACAGGGCTCAAGACATGCTTCTGGAAGTTCACCCAGCATTTCAAAGTTTTGGTGTTTCATATACGCTATCAATAATCAAATATACTCTTTTCATAGTGTAATTTTGTATTATGGTGGCATCACCGTGCAAACAGTAGGACATTTCATCGCCTATTGCAAGAGAGCAGTTACTTAGCAAAAATACAAAAGCGGTCTTCGTACTACACACAAAGACAACGTGGAATGCCTCAAACCATAATCTACACCTTATAAAACTTTGAAATGATATGTGCATATTCAAAAGTATGTCTCTACTCCGGCCAGAAAAATGCGTTGTAACTCCGTTAATATTAAAGCACAAAATCTTTTTGCAGCACAGAATGATGGCGTGCACGAAATTTCAAAATCCCGTGGTGGTGGGTCTAATCCGCCAAGCCCTAAATTCAAGGTAAGTAGTTTGACAAAAATCTAAGCAAATTGGAAGTGTATTTTTGGAATGTTTATTTGTCTAATTAAAAATGAAGTTAGTGAGAAATATTGCCATTTTAGTTTCAGTAGCTCTCGCAAAACATTACAACAATCTCACCCGCCTTCTACCAGAATCTAGTGTCGGGTGTCAGTTTACAATCTACAATTTGGTATTAACAGCTACTAATTATTGCCGTAAATGAGATCTGCCCATTCTTTCTTATTTCTAGTTATACTCTTCTCTTCCTCCCATGTAACTCCTTTCCTCTCCAATATTCCTTGTTTTACTCAGTTCCAGGTATTTCTGGGCTTTTCTTTTTTCTTCTGTTTTTGCACTCTAGCTTCCCAAATTTGTTTAACTGGCATATGGCTATTCATCCTTTGGAGGTGTCCCCACCAGCTCAGTTATCTTTTTTAGATGAATTCTAGAGTTGGCCCACTTTCTAGTTCTTCTCTTATTATTGTATTTCTCTCTCTACTGCCTGTATTCTGCTTTTTTGTCTCTGATTCGGTACCCACGTCTCGCATTCAAAAGTCAGTATCGGTCTTACTATTGTTCTGAAAATAGTCATTTTTATTTTCTCGATATTTCTTTTTTATTGACGAAAGTGTGCGCTATTGTATAATATGCTTTCATTGCTTTTTATACTCTATCATTTATTTCTTTGAATATTTACTCCCAGATATTTAAAGGCCGTTACGTGCTCAATATTTTCATTATCTATTTTGATGTTAGTTTTATATTGTTCGTCTCCCAAGACCATTACTTTTGTTTTGTTTTTGCCCCTCGTCATTTGATCTTCTTTTAGCGTCGTGTTCCATATTTCCAAGTTTTTTAATCATTTCCGGTATTATCCTATCATAGCCTGGCTTTTCCCATTTTTGAGGTTTCTTATTGCTTCCTTTATATCTTCAGCGTCAATGAGGTTTTCCTCTTTTTCCTCTTCTGATTCGTAGTTGTTTATTTCTGGGTTTTCATTATCGTGATATATCCATAAAGATTCTTGGAAGTAATTTTTCCATACGTTCATAATTTCGGTGTCTTCTGTTAGTATACCTCCATTTTTGTTTTTAATCCCTCTCGTATATTACGCTTTTCCTTTCCTTAAGGTTCCTAGTGTTCTGTAGAATAGTTTTTGGTTTCCTTTGCTATCTGTTTCCATTCTATTACCAAAGTCAATACATTCTTGTTGTTTTGTTTTTGACACTAGTTCTTTAACTCTTTTCCTTTCTTCATTATATATTTCTTAGTTTTGGTGAGTTTTATTATTTAAATATAATTTCATTTCTTCTTCTTTATTTTTATTTGTTTTTATTTCGCCTGTCCACCAAGAAGTTCGTTTCTTTCTATTAATTTTCGTTTTATAACTGCAAACATTTTTAGCAGTCTCGAATACTGATGGTTTAAAAAAGGATGCTAAAAAGTTCATGGGACCTTAATAAAGCTTTAATTTCGAAATATTAATGGAAAAGCAGCTTGTTTAGACAATGATATGTTGCTTTCTTTCCTTTAGTTACCGTAGAGCAGTTACTCAAAGTGTGCTCCGGCCTTGGGGTTCCGCAAGGCCTCTGCGAGGACTCCACCAAAATAATATCAACCCAAAGAACAAAGCACATCAATTCTGACATTGAGAAAAAAAACTCTAATAAATATATCGATCTTGGTTTTATAAAAGTTATTTTTCTTTCAATGCATAATAGCCGAAAATGAGACAACAAGCAGCATAATAAATCAACAATAATAGTACGATCTCGTTCTTGTCACTACACACTCACGCAGCGGCGTGCTGATGCTTTCTCCCCCTCTCTCTCTCGCTGCGCGCTGTCTCATCTACACACGTCGCGAACATTCCAGTGCCCTCTTCATCTCTATCTCATCCACAAAAACCTCGAACCACCTCGATGGGTCTCGTCACTTCGCTGTCTATGTTTCACAGCCCGGGGCTATATAAATCAGCGCCGCCCAGCACAGAGTTCTCCTGGACTGGGCGGCCCGGTGGAGGCTTGGCGTGAACGAATCTAAGTGCGTCGCGGTTGGATTCACGAGGAGGGTTCGTGGAGCCCTGACGTTAAGTACCTAAGTATACGCATGGATAAGAGGCTCACCTTTGCCTCACATATGAGAGAACTTCGCTCCGGTTTTTCAACTACCCTCAACTTGCTGCTCTCCCTCCTAGGTCGGAGGAGTCCCCTCCACCTAGGAAGCAAGCTGCTACTCTACAAATCCACCTACGGCGCCATGGCCTAGTCATCAGCAGCCCCGACGTACCTCAAGGGCCTGGAAGGTCTTCAAAACAGGACCCTGCGCATTATCGTCGACGCCCCGTGGTTCGTCAGGAGTGAACAGATTCTTTGAGTTCTGGACATTCCCACGATTCGCGAACACCTAGAGAAGACCCTCAATTCATCACGAGCAAGGGTACGCGAAAACGAAAACCCGTGCGTCCAGATGGTCGTCGAACTCCAGGACAAGCCTCTCCTCCTCTAGTGAGAGTGTGTCGCCCAGAGGACTTCTTCGACCCTGGTCGCGCTGCGGCCCCAGACGATCGCACATGACCCCGGGATATGCCCCAGTTTCCCTACCAAAATAAAGAAATGACCAGATATATGTACATCTCCCCCCCCCCTCCCCCCAATCAATTACAACCTGCGCGAAATGCCACCCCGATTGCAAGAATGAAGAACTTTTTATACGTAAGAAAGAACAAGCTGTTGGTCAAAAATAAAAAAACAACTTCACACCTCCCATTAAATGGCAACAATTTTATCAATTTAATGTGTGGAATCAATACAGTGTTATTTTGTATATTGTATTATTGTGTATTGTTTTGTATATTGTTGTAGAAGTCAGTAGTGTATAATGTACCTATTTTTGTATGATTTTTAGTATATTAAATGATTATAATTAAAGAATGAACATAACACCAGTTTTTACTTACTTTAGGGCTCTGTAAAATATTTAGTATTTCAAAAGGGTTCCGTCGCCAAAAAAGTTTGAGAACCGCTGCCGTAGAGTATCCAAAAAAATTAGCTCTTTGGTATAAAACTCAAGAGTTGTACTTACTTCGAGAACTATAATCATTAAAACTTTCAAACCACTTCAAGAGAATCCTCCATTGGTTATTCTATCAGAACTAATTAAGATGTTATTTGATATATTTTGGCTTCCGTCAGTGAATTATAAAAATCTAAAATCCTTGGAATTTCCGACGTAATTAGATGCTTGAAAAAATCTCGTCCCACACAACTTCACAAATAAGTATTAAAGAGTTAACATTCCCGACATAAGGTCCCCGTGGTGTATTGGTTAGCACGCCCGTTCGGCAAGTGGGAGGTGTCAGGTTCGATTCCTTACCAAGGCGAGATTTTTTCAGGTATTTAATTACGTCAGAAACTACAGAGGTGTTATATACTTGTTCGTTCCAAGCCTGTGTATATCTCTGCTACAGATTTTTAACAAAATATTCTGAATGAATACAAGAAAAACTTAAAATGTTTCTTTTGGAACAAAGAACACTAGCCCCGGTACGCAGTGTAGTGCAGAGTTTCAGGTTTGTCTGCGAATATTAGCAAATGCCAACAAAAATACAGACAAATTAAATTCTTTCAAATCTTATGGACTTATTACCAAACTTTCGAAATGTATATTCCCTCATGTAAAGTTGAAAATTTCTAGCATTACAGATCAAAGCAATGACTCTACTCTTTGTGCTTCCATCTCCAACCCATTAATCCTTAACAGGAATAATGTCGGAACTGATAGAATCAACATCGTTTCTTCTTCTATTCCCAGAAACTAATAGCAAAGGTGCTTTTAATTGCGTGTCCCGAATTTTAAAAATTAATCCAAAAAGGAAAAAAGGCAGGGACCTTCTACGTCTATAAAATCCTCACGTGGAAAAGGAACACGAATTCAATACAGGGTCAATTGGATATTCTACCTGATTGAATGTGTTTTATTATTCAGTATATGACGGTTGGTTGCTGTCTCAAAAGGATTTCTTTTTAAACGGAAAAGCGGAAGAAAAAGAAAAAAGGTAAAATTTCCGTGTCGTAAAATTGTTTGAAAAATACAAGGATAGGCTTTAGAACGTGCGTAGGCCGGGCTCGATAAAACTAGGGTCGTGGTGACAACTGCCTGTATTCTTTTCTTTGTCAAATTGATCTTACATCTCACTAAAAAGAGGTAACAAAGCTGTTGTATGTATTGATGCATGTATTTATTTAGAATTTAAGCTATATTTAGAAAACATGGAGAATAAAGCAGTATGGGAATTCTAGAAGATTCCCAAAATAATTCCATCAAATTTAAAGACAGTTGGTCTTAACATAGGCATAATCGTATATCAGGTGTTTATAGCTGCTCTGTCGTTATAGTGTCTCGATAAGGTAACACAGGTCATTCAAATGTTACTCGCCGCTCTATTTGACTTGTGAGGGAAAGCATTTGTTCAGAAATATGTTGTTTATGCGATAAAACAATTTCACATTTATCTTGCTGGCATAAAGTTTAAAATTACAACAGATTGTGATAGTTTTCGATTAACGCTAAGCAAGAAGAATGCGAATCCTAGAATATCGCGTTATGCGTTGTTTTTGCAAAGCTATGGTTACGAAATCGAGCATATACCAGGTAGGCGTATGAGTCATGTTGACGCACTAAGCCGATGCCACGCAGTTTTAGTTATTAGAGGTAATACGTTTGAGCAAACGCTTTCTATTCGCCAAGATCGCGATACGGATATCGTAAAAATCAGGAATCCCGAGGATAAGTTCTTCGAGATTCGTGACAGATTAGTTTATCGTAAAAATAAGAAACGCGGATTACTATTTTACGTACCAAAAGCAATGTGAGCGGACGTAATTCGTCTGAGTCACGACAATTTGGGTCACTTAGGCTCCGGTAAGGTAATTGAATATATCCTAAAAGTATATTGGTTCTCGGATTTAAAACGTAAAGTTAAGGAGTACATCTCGAATTGTTTAAGGTGTATTGAGTTTTCTCCAGGAAGTGGTAAAAGTGAGGGCTTTCTACATAGTATAGAAAAGAATAACTACAATGCTGAAATTAATATACTTATTACACTCGGGAACAGCAATTTCGTTGTCTTAAATCTGTGACTTGTTTTCAACCAACTTTTGGCCTCTGGATCCAAAAATAACCGCAGCTTTTGTCAATCACGTCAACTTTATAAGCTACAGGATACCCTCAAAGGTCATACAAATTGTGCATATAAAGGAAAATAAAGAGAAAGCTTACCAAATATACTGTTTATAAAGAATAATTTTATTCATACAAAGGCTATAATAGTTACTGCAAGTTAAATTGTGTTCATATAAATAGTTGTTTTTTTATCGAACGGTAATTACATATTTAGGAAAAAATTTTCGCTTATAGCTTTTTCTGGAATGTTTAATCTGTGGACATTCTCGCTTGATGCAATAGTCAGCCATCATATGTACATCCCATCTACCTTGATACCGTGCCTCCATGACCTTCAAATCCTGGTGAAATCGCTCACCCTGCTCATCACTGACTGCACCAAGATTTTCCGGGAAGTTAGCAAGATGGCTATGTAAAAAATGCAATTTGGTGCTCATGTTGCAACCTAGCAGTTTGAAGCTCTCCAAGAGTTGCTGGACAATTCTGGCGTAATTCTGTACTCGTGTATTTCCCAGATAGTCTTTAACAATGTTTTGGAATGCCAACCAAGCACTCTTTTCATGCTCGATTTCGCGGAGAGTGGTCACATTCTCATAAGGTGTAGAGATAAAACTTGACGTGGTAGAAGAAAACTAACTATAGTTTTGAAACCAGCATGCCTAATTAACTATAAAACAGCTCAAAAACCAAACTCAACAGAAATTGTGTTACAAACTGTTCCCTAGTGTTATTTATTGTAAGGAGACAAACACGACGATGTTGGTTTCGCAATGGCCAAACACGATCTCTATATTTTCGTAAGTTCTCGATAATACCTGGTTATTGCATCCTTGCAGAAATACCCAGGTAGACGCATCTGTATAATGCAGGCAATAACGTACCCTCAATATACAATAGTAGTGTCCGTTCGTGCCTGCATGACGAAATAACACAAAGAGTGTCCGTAACCAATTCACAGCTACCTCTGACCTGATTTTCTCTATCGGGAGAACACTATTTCTTAAACATTACGCTTGCGTTAAAATCCCTACAATATCTAACAAAAGAGAATAATATTGTGATGGGGGCGTTAGGTGGCATCGCCTACCATGTGACAGATACCTACGAAGTGTTCACGTCTCTGTTAGATACATACGTATGTTGCTATTAAGTCAGTTTTAGTTGTCAATTGGTATATAAAGCGTGACAAACGGTTGCACCCACAGATACGCCTGTACGGGGGGTGTATATACGTATGTGGATGCAGAGTTCAGTAAGGCAGTAGACATTGAGGAGTTCGGCCGTTCGGCTATGTATCGGATTCTCATTGTGTGTTTTCGAAAACATGGGACGTAAGCCTGGTGTACCTCTTGCATCACATGTGAAGAAATATATTTTGCGTTTCCCTGGTTTGAAATTTACAGGTTCACACATTGGTTGCAAATTTTGCAGTATAAGGTTGCTAGATCGCACGACATTTGAATGTAGAAGTCATATTAAAAGTAAATGTCACGTATTGAATTTAAGAGACAATATTCCGTACTGGAAATTTTTGTATGGCTTTATTTTCATGTTGAGCACGTGCAACATCCCACAACACCTAGTAGATAATGAAAACTGTCGTCTTTTTTGGGACAAATATGTTCCATCATGGAAGCTACCAACAAAAGGACAATTACGATACAATTTACCACATGTGTAAAGTACAGCAAAAGACTGTATAAAAGACGAGTTGAGAAAGCAAAAAATCTGGCTCACTGTAGACGAAACTAAACGAAAAGTAAACATAATAAAAAATATGTTAAGAGAATTTGGTAACGTATTCAAGCAATTGTATCCGCAAATTCCGCTGCCACCTCAGCCTGTATTGACAAGATGGGGAACATGGACCGAGGCAGTATCTTACAATCGCAAATACTATTCCCAAGTGAAGGATGTCATTTTGAAACTTAATTCTTCTAATTCTCAAGCGGTTCGCGAGAGTCAACAACTTTTTTCCAATTTGGGCGTTCAAAAAGGAATAGATTACATTTCCATAAACTATTCTAAAGTGACACAAACTATTTCACAGTTAGAAAATACTCACTTATCTGTACAAGACTCGTTAAATAACATCAACAATTTAGCAGCCGCTCTAGAAACCTTGACGGACCCTATAGGACTAGATGTAGCGCAAAAATTTCGTGCAGTTTTAAATAAAAATCCGGACTTAGAAAAGGTTCGATCTATATCTGGAATTCAAGACTGCACAGAAGAGATACAGGAGTATTTGAATTTCGCAAATCTTACTTCATTAGATAATGAACGATCATTTGCAAAGTATACGAGAACGTTTTCAGGCCATCGTCGAGGCCTGACCGAATCGACAATGGAAGCATTGCTTATGTTGCAGTACTACGCGGCGTACCATGGCAGTAACAATCTATTATTTTGTTATTAATACTGTGTCTACTTGTGCGCAGTACATCCCGGACGGTTCCACTAGTTTCTCGAACATTATAAATAGTACACGCACACCGATCAACCGATAATAACCGAACATCCACTCGATTCCTTGTATGTACATAGTAAACACAGCTCCTTTCACAGCGCCTCTACCGGTGCAACCGTTTGTCACGCTTTAAGCATAAGTAACACTCACCTACGTATTACACCACTTACGCGAAAGCCGCGTATATATACAATGTGACCCTTTAAGAGAGAAATAATGATAATAAATGACCAAGACATTTCTTTCTATAGACTTTTTTTATTAGCAACAATAACAATGAACGCAATTAATTCAAATCGAAATTCAAAATAAAATACATACCTTTCAGGTACTGCGAAAATACTTCTAAGGAATTTACATAATTTTATTTGTAGCGACCTTCTTAAATCGCATTAAATTTATTCTAATATATCAATTTACATAATCACCCAAGAATCCGGATACCGACAATAATAACGTTACGGCTGAACGTGGCGGACCCATAACAGTTAATTAAGGGATGAATTAAATGTTGAGTGTAAATTTCTGCGAATGTTGTACGTTCGGCGAACACGCGATAATATTTACAAGCCGCGCTATACATAAGTTTAACGTTACTACTGCCGTCAGTGTCTATAAACCGAGACTATTCTCGTAAAAATAGTTAGGTAACTTTGTATGATAATAAGATGCAACTTTATTAGCTTCGATAATCCAGGAAAGTTTGTACAGATCAAGTGTATAGCACGTAGACATGTGAACTCTGCATTAAATCCATGTTTAAATGTGTACGTGGGAATTGATGGAAGTAATTTGTTCTCTTGTGTGCTTATGGTGGTGTACACGTTGCTTCATTTATGAATCCTCTTTTGAATGCGAATTAATACCTTCAAATGGTCTTATTGGACCTTTCGGAACGGATCTTGGAATTACGTACTTTGAACACGGTTTACAATGGCTCTAAATTTAGAAATGCCTTTTTGAACGGCATTTTTATAAAAAAAAAACACTATATTAGTATTTATACGTGGAACATACACTCTCACAATCTTCAGAGAATCACTGCAATGTCTTCAATTACCTCAAAATTAGATGACAGAAATCTAGGATCAGGTTTCTGGTTCTAGTAGCATATGAAAACAATATGTTGCTAGAGGAGAGATGATGTGGATCCAATAATCTTGAGCATAATTGGTGGTTATTTGGAACAAATGTAAACAAGAATTTTTGCACTTGCGAGTTGATTTTGAAGAATTGATTGAACTGGCTGTAGATTAACTACAATCTTTTAAAGCTAACCAAAGAAGTGGTAAGCTTTAAAAGATTGTAGCGATAATATTAAATACACACAGTTTAGCAGTTCCAAAGGTATTAATAGAGATGACTAACAGAATCGCGGAGTGTCTTTAGTGGTTGTATAATTTAGACGAGCAGGTTGGAGTCAAAGGTTTTTGCAGCAGTACATAAGTTACCTACTTAATAGCACTGTATTTCCTATTTTCACTGATATTCAAATATGTACATAAAAAAAGAAAAATTAACAAGTTATTAGAATGGGCATATATTACTTTACACTATACAGGCTGTCACAGGATGACCTTACGTTAGCCGTATGTCAGAAATTAAGCAAGTTCCAAATTTGTAAATTTGCAGACTTATTTTGTTCGAGGGGACTAACTTTTAGAAAATATCGGCATTTTTAGTCAACTTCCGGGTTCACCGGAACGTACACTTAATTTTCTTAAATGGATTGCCCTAATTTTTATAAAACATTTGAATGCAGCAATTAATTTGACGTAAAATCGATCTATTTCCGTAGGTCTAAATATTACCGTTTTAAAGCTAACTTGATTTTTATGAAAATTTCAGTAAAATCATCGTAGTGTTTTAGCGCTTATTTACTCGGTACGTAAAAGTGTTGATTAGTAAATGTTACGAGTTAATAAAGTACAAATATGGGCTATTGAAAAGTATTTCCATTTTTGTACAAATATTATACATCTTGTGACACCCTGTATAGAGTGCAGACCAATGAAAAAATAGGTCGATTTCTATTTTTTGTGAACTAACGTTACTGGCAGTTCAATTGTATTTCTGGTGTCACCGGAAGTGACGTAAACTTTCTTATGTTAATTAGAACACCCTGTATATTTTTAGATTTCTGGAAAGAAATCGAATGGCGAATCCAAAGATATCACATATATTATACTTCAACTTAAGAAATATGACGATAAGCAGCAATAAAGGTTTTGGTAATCTGGTTTTGTTCTTACGTAAAGTTGGCTAGGAAAGAGCACCAAATTGTTTCTTGTGACGCCAGACTGTTCTGAAGAACTCCTTACTAAGCAAAGCAATCATCTTCTGTTTATCTGCCACACTCCGACAGAGTAATCGAAAATGTATTCAGCAACATACCATCTTTTGACGTCAAGCCTGTGAGTGAGACTGACCTGCTAACTATAATGAGTCACCTAGCAAATACGGACACAGCTGGTGATGACCTCATCCCTAGTTTCTTAGTGAAGGAAGCACGCATAGTACTTATCAAACCACTTTTGCTTCTTGTCAACATCTCTTTGAGATCTTCTACCTTTCCTAGGCGCTGGAAACGAGTAAGAGTTACGCTAGTTCTTAAGAAGGGAAGCAGCACTGATGTGACTAACTATCGTCCTATATCTATTTTATCTAATTTCGCCAAGGTATATGAACAACTTTTATATTTTTGTATATTCAACAATGTACAGCCGTATATATCTGCGAAGCAACATGGTTTTATACCTAAAAGATCTACAACTAACTTAGTGACAGTTACACAGTTTATAAGTGACACACTGGATTATGGAGGGCAAGTCGATGTTATATACACAGATTTTTCTAAGGCCTTTGACAGAATTGACCATGATATTATGCTCTTTAAATGAAATTCTTTTGGCATGTCACTTCGCCTTCGAGATCTGATGGAGTCCTACTTAAAAAAGCGGTCATGTTATGTTTTCTATAATGGCTTCAGCTCACGTGAATATGCTATTACGTCAGGTGTTCCACAAGGATCCAATTGCTCTTTGTGCTTTTCCTCGACGATCTGCTGGAAGCGTTGACCTGTGATACCCTAGCTTGTGCAGATGATGTAAAGGTGTATGCAAGAATTGATTCCATTAATGATATGGTTAATCTGCAAATGAGTATTGATTACGTATTTCACTGGTGCCAAGAAAATAGTCTTATGTTAAATGAAGCAAAATGGACGTATGTAACATATACTCGCAAAATAAAAGGCTTGCCTACTACGTACAGTTTAAGCGGGTACCCGCTGCAGAGGAGCGAGACCATAAAGGACCTAGGAGTTATCTTTGATAGTCAACTATCCTTTAAACAGCAGGTTTCGCAGACGTGTTCCTCGGCCGCAGCCATGTTAGGATTCATCATACGATCTTCGAAATACTTCACGAATCAACATCTTCTGAAAACGCTGTATAGAGCATTTGTCTTAAGTCGGCTAGAGTATGCTTCCATTGTATGGTATCCTTACTATCAATCCTACGAGGATTCTATTGAGAGAGTACAGCGAAGGTTCCTGAAATTCCTATCTTTTAAGACCGACGGTATATATCCGGTGAGGGGTATAGACTATGCCACATTATTGGAACGACTCTACAAACTTATTGACAATCAAATCGATTGCGCATGTCTGCTGTCAAAAATAAATTTAAACGTTCCTCGTTTGTCTTCGCGTAGTATTTAATCGTTTCGGCATTTAGCTGCAAGAACTAATGTGCTGCTGAAATCGCCAGTTCAAAACATGTGTGTGAATGCAAATAAATATTATGTAGATATTTTTGTCGGTGACGCGATGCATTAATCGGTGGAGTATATATATATATATATATTTTTTTTTTTCTATTATTTTTCAGTTATCTTTTATTAAGTATTATATTTTATTTTTCTCTTTGTATTATGTGCACATGTATTCGTATTATTATTTCGTCCTGTAATTGGGGTCTCCTGTTGGGCGAATAAAGGTTATTATTATTAAACGGGTACTCTAAAACTGTGGCACTGGAACACTGAAACAGTTCACTAAAACCCTTACCACAACACTTAATTCGTACTGGACGCACGTTTCGATAGCCAAGCTATCATCATCAGCAGCAAGACTGAACAGTTCGTTAAATAAAGACTGAACAGTTCAGTCTTGCTGCTGATGATGATAGCTTGGCTATCGAAACGTGCGTCCAGTACGAATTAAGTGTTGTGGTAAGGGTTTTAGTGAACTGTTTCAGTTTATTATTATTATTTATTTATAACAATTGCCAAACTGTCAAATCTCAATTCCAAAGGCATAAATTATTCTTATTGTTTGTTGATATTATATCCTGAATTTGTTATACGTTCTTTCTTTCTTCTCGTTGTTATTTTCTCTCATTTTAACTTGTTTTGTTATTTGCTGTTATTTCTTTAATTTAACGAACTGTCTTACAATTAATTAATTATGGCAAGTTTGTTTAAATGTGTTAGTATTTGATAGGCAATATGTCTGTGTTTTAGGTTTTTACAATGGCTTTGGCAAGAACAATGTAAAATTTCTGGGTCAATTTTAATGTTATGTAAATCTGGCAACAATTGTCACCTTATTTGCCATGGTTGCACAACAAATTGTACAATAATTTAAATCATATTACCCTCTGTTAAAGCAGTTTTCTCTGTAAATTTTATACTATCTATCTTTACTTAGCGCAAAGTTAACATATTTCCGGCTGTATAAGGGCAATGTTCATTATATTTCACTTCGTGGTAATTGTTGCCAAATTCATGGAATATTAAAATTAGGTAGGTACTTGATATTACCTTACGTGGTCCATGCGGATGCCATTGTAAAATTAACAACAAAAAAAACTGAAACTTAAGCACATTCCCTGTCAGAAACTAAGATACTTAACCACACATACCACCATTAATTAATTACAATAAAGTTCGATAGGGTAAAGGAGAAATAACAATTAACAAAACAAGTTAAAACCATATAAAATAATAACGAGCACAAAAAACGAAAGTGTGACAAATGCAGGATATAATAACAATGAATAACAAGAATAATTTACGCTTTTGGAATTGAGATATGACAGTTGGGCAATTGCCATGATTACTCTGCTTAGCAATGAGCTATTCAGATCACTCTGGCATCACAAGAAACAATTTGCGTTTCCTAGCCAACTTTGCGTAGCGACAAAAACAAATTACCAAACCCTTATTGCCGCATCTCCTCGTATTTCTTAAGTATAACGTGTGTGATATCTTTGGATTCGCCTTTCGATTGCCTTTCCAGAAATGTAAAAATATGCAGGATGTTCTATTTAAAATATGAAAGTTGAAGTCACTTCCGGTGACACCGGAAATACAATTGAACTGCCGATAACGGCAGAACTTAGTACACAAAAAATAGAAATCGAACTATTTTTTCTAAAAATGCTACCTTCTGTCGGTCAAAAGTTAGCATGGAGGGATTTTAGGTCCGCACTGTATAATGAGTGGTTATAAAGCCTCCATTCAATATTTGTCAATAAGTTCAATTAATTACTTTTCAAATATCTCCATCGTCCAACACAACACCCTATTGTCAACATTTTTCCGTTGACCGAAATAGTTGTCGGAGCACAATGATTAGGATTTTGCTAATAAGTAATGTTTGTAACTTTTATTTCCTTCCTTATTTTATTTCTGAATTACTAAAGTCTGATACGTAAAGTCGTGAAGCACATATCCTTGGAGAACCTTTAGCTGTCCATCTCTTTAGAAGCGCTCTACTGAGATACTCTTCTGGACTGGTATGGCGGTGCTCCATCATTCAGGGAAATAACAGCATTGAAAATTTCGTCTCACCGGAGTTATGGTCAAGAAAACATCTGCAACACTTAGAATAATTTTCACGAGGAATGACAATTTCTCCGAATACGTATGGGCGATAAATCTTATTTAGCGTAAAACCCAAACAATTTTTAAGCAGTATACTCTGTATGTTTTTTCAGAATCTGATAGAAAAGCTCTTCGACAAATTCAACAAGTGAATTGACTCTTTATGATTTAATGCATTTATAATTTGCTCTACAATTTAAAACATTATCCGTATTATAGAATTCTGTTAATACAGGGTGGGGCAGAATGGAAGGGCGTTTTTTAAATATGAACAACTCAGGTATTTTTTAACTTTCAAAAATTTTTAACTACGGAAAATGAAAGTTTAGATGTTGCCATTTAACAATGAAAAAGTGATATTATGTTCTGAAAATTATGTCAGGCAGATGACGTCCGTTTTCTACAATGCACTGCTGTAGTCATTCTTCAAAGTTCCGCATCACTCTTTCACACAAGTCGATGTCAATTGTTCTAACTTGTGCCGCGATGGCTCCTTTTAACTCTTGGAGATATCTAGGTTTATCGATATAGACCTTCGCCTTTAGGTGTCCTCATAAAAAATAATCAGCAGGTGTAAGGTCAAGAGAACAAGGTGGCCATGGCACATCACCGAAACGGGAGATTACGCGTTCAGGAAAAATGCGGCGCACAACTTCCATTGAGGCTCTCGCTGTATGTGCTGTGGCATCATCTTGTTGGAACCAAACATTTCTTGTGTCAATTCTTCGTCGTTGCAATTCTGGGATCAAAAAGTTTTCCAACATGAAAACATATCGCTCGGAGGTTACAGTTACAGTTACTTCTCTCGCATCTTCGAAAAAATAAGGTCCGATCACTCCAAGACGGCTCACAGCGCACCAAACCGTGACTTTCTCACTGTGAAGTGGGCGGCTGATGCAGTTCACGGGGTTTTCTGCTTCCCAGTATCGATAATTCTGTTTGTTAACAGAACCGCTCACATGAATATGAGCCTCATCGCTCATCATTATTACTGGTTCATTTTCATCAGCAAAAATCATTTGCATTCTTTCAGCGAGCTGCTGGCGTTGTGCAAAATCCCCTTCATTCGGTTGCTGGATAACCATAAGCTTATAGGGGTGAAAGTGCAGATCTTGTTGTAGAATTCTGCGAAGTGTTCGATTACTCATTCGGAGTGTTGCAGCCCGTTTCCGCACAGAGCGCTCTGGACTTTGATTTACTGCTTGTCTCGCCCTTTCTACAGAGGCTGGTGTCCCGACACGTCGGGGGCGACCTCGAGGTTTCGGATTCATTGCCGATGCCGTCAATCTAAAATTTTGTACCCATCTGTTAATTGTGTCGCGTTTTGAAACTAAACCGTTACGACCAACATTGAAACGTTGACAAAAGCGCCGCTGCACGACAATAACAGATTCGCCCGATTTTAGATACTCCTCAACTGCGAACGCACGATGCTCTCTCGTTCAGATAACCACTGTGACAAACGGTAAGCCGTCCTGAATCGAACGACGCCAACTGCGATCCTCTAGCCCCTCCCCTTCGCATGTACTACCTGTTCTAAAAACAACCTTCCATTCTGCCCCACCCTGTACAATCAATTTCATTATAACTGAGGATGTTATGTCTGCATATAAAATTTACAATTCTTTTAATTATTATTTTCTCCAAATTTTTTGATAGATTGTGGTCTGATAAGAATATATTTCAGCGCATTTGGGAATGCGTCAAATTGAAAGATTTATTAATAATATGTGTTAGAGGGAATTCTAACCTATCTAGACAATGTGTTAGTGATGAAACAACGATCTTGTCATAACCTACGGCGCCAGTATTGCGCCAGACTATTAACCGTTTCAATTACTTCATAGTGAGGAAAATGTTTGATCTACATGCTTTATTTCTTTGTTTACTTTTAAAGTATCTTTGCAGATAGTTTTTGTTCCATTACTAAGGTAATCGTTGACCTGGAATAACAGATTTCTGTTTCTCGATCCTTAGACCAGTTTGAAGTCAAAGTTTGATCATTTTCTTTTCCTTGTGGATGGTGTATGATGTCCCATATTCCTTTGATTGCATTCTTTGATCTAGCTATATGTTCAGAAAATATTTTTTTGAATTTTCGATTTCATTTTTGGGATGTTCATAGAAAGCGGTACATTCTTGTTTAGCTACTCTCTATTAATTATTCCTGCCGGGTAAAGGGGCACCTCCACAAGATGAGATTAGTCGAAGATGTGTCATGTAGGTGCTGCCAAGCTGAAGACGAAACACTGGAACGTTTCCTCTGCAAGTGTACTGCGCTGACGCCAATTAGAGGGACGATGCTGGGTTACGAGCGACTACGTTTAAACGCAATCAGAGCGACTCCTCTGGGCAACGTTCTAACGTATGCGTAAATACTGCAGGATCTATCTCATCCTCTCATCGTACATAACCATAACCACATTAACCCATTAACGCTCAGCGATCTCATATGGGATCGGTAACTAATTTTTTTTTTTCTTAGTAAGTTAGTTCTTTAAATATACCAAATACATGTATAAGGGTTGTTAAAAATCTAATATCTATACAAAAACGCATTGGATACTACGCATTTTGTTATCTCCCTCTTAAAAATAAATAATCTATAACACCTAGTTCTCGTAGATTATTCACTGGACTAAACAAAGTATTGTAAAAATATATCTAATGATTAACGCTGGCCACGAGCGGTACCGCGCATCGACATGGAATCAGTTCGGACCGAGAGGAACGGTAGTATTACTTCGTCTGCGGAGCAGTACGGACATTTTCGCTGCCGGTCATTTGCGCAATTGTTTATCTGTCCTAGAAAAATTATGATTTCGTCAGCAAAACGACCGCGGTCGGACAAACTTCGAAAATTTATTGCAGAAATTCCAGACTTAATATATGAAGGTGCTAAAATTAAATGTGTAATCTGTAAAATCCCGTTAATGTGTTGGTCCAGGCAACATTGTCTACGACACGTAAATAGTGAAAAGCATGTCTCAAAAAGAAATTGCGCACGAGACAATGAAAAATTTATATTTAATTTATGCGCTACGTTTATCGCATGTAATATACCGTTTAATTTACTAGACAAGGAACCATTTATCTGCTTTTGGAATAACTATTCAGAGTGCAAATTACCAAGTCGAACATCGTTGCGAAGAATTGTGCCATCTGCGCGCGAACATATTGAACAAAAAATAAAATCGGAGTTGTGGTTATGTGTCGACGAAACAACAGATCGGAAGAAACATTCTGTTCTTAATGTAATGGCACGCAAATTGGAACCTCATCAATCGGCACCTTCAATTCTATTAGTCTCCAAACGAATACAACAGTGTACTGCCGAAGTAATTTCAAAGTTAGTGTTAAATACATTGGACAAGTTTGAACTTTCAACAAACCAACTCTTGATGTTAGTGAGTGATGGTGCTGCAAACATGCTTTCTGTAGGCCGGTCTCTTAAAAAGCATTCTGTTAATTTGTTACACATTACGTGTAAAATTCATGCTCTCAATCTTGTGGCGGATAGTATCAGAAAATGTTATCATGAGGTAGACGCTTTAATAGCGCATACCAAAGCAGTATTTGTCAAATCACCGAAACGTATTCGCGAATTTCACAGACTGTGCCCCCGTATACCAGAGCCACCAGAACTTATTCTAACTCGTTGGGGAACATGGTTGCAGGCCGCGTTTTATTATCATAAGTATTTTGACAATATTAAGAACGTGGTTTTACAATTCGATACAAAGGAAGCTGCCGCTATCCAGAAAAGCCAGTCGAAATTTCAAGATAGTCAGGTTAAAATGGATTTAAAAATCATTCACGACAATTACTTTGGGCTAGCAGATGCGATAGAAAAATTACAAAATCCTGCGGTGCCGTTAGAAGAATCTCTACAAATAGTGCAACATGTTCACGCACAGCTATGCGCGATTGAAGACGCAAAAAATGTTTCTGTTCTAGAAAAATTTGA
This sequence comes from Dynastes maya, assembly GCA_029619315.2. Lineage (NCBI taxonomy): Eukaryota > Metazoa > Arthropoda > Insecta > Coleoptera > Scarabaeidae > Dynastes > Dynastes maya. The sequence goes on from JAROYE020000008.1 coordinate 5,191,988, forward strand.
AAGTGTTTTTGAGAAAAATTCTGATTTTGGCTCATTAAGACACATTTGTGAAGGTGCGTCAACAGAATCGTTAAGTTATTTGAAAGATTATTTTACTTACGCAAATATTACGTCACTAGATATAGGACGTTCGTTCTCTGCATATAAACGCATTTTTTCCTCATGCCGTACTAGTTTTGCCGAAACAACAGTTGAAACATATCTAATGTTGCAGATATTTAACAGACATTATTCACTTTGTGATTTCACGGAGGACTCTTAAAATGGTAAGCGTTTGAGCACGTGTTATTTAATTTTTATTTAAAAGATGAGCGAAATTATTTGCGGCAGCAAACATCTCTATTAGCAGAAAAACTCTAGTGGAACGCGAGGCCTAGTCGACTCTACGCTACTGCGCGGTACCGCTCGTGGCCAGCTTTACTAATGATTCTCAAGTACCCACTTATATTTGCCTCGAAATATGGGCAATGTATCTACGGTGTCAGGTCATTATTTAGATATTTTTGAACGTATATCACCCTTAGATATGAGAGGCAAGTGGTGCGATCTCATATGAGATCGCTGGGCGCATACATTTGTGTGTTCACTTTAAAAATTTTCGTGTAATCGAATTAATTTCATTTTTGATATAGTGACAATAGTAAAATTGTTAAATTACGATGCCAATCAATATCAAGAAGGCTCTCACGTTAGATGAAATGTGCAATGTTATAAATGATGAAGAGTTTTGGGAAGACTTGGAAAATGAAAGAGGTACTGTAGATGTTGTTACTTTGCCACCGGACCCAGATCTAACTTACCGATGAAGATAAACCTCCAGAAGACGATATTGGAGTTGCAGAAGTAGAAGATACACCGGGTAAGTTGGAAGTGGAAATTCCCGAGAAAGAGAGCGTTCATCATAAGGACAACTTTTGACAACTTTTTTACCAGTATCAATTTGCTAAAAGAATTGGCAGACAGGAAATTTAGGGCACTCAGAGAAAATCGATTGGGGTTGTGTCCTATTAGTTCGTAGAAAGGCATGCAAAAGCGGGATCGAGGTGAGTACGAGTACTATTTCGATACTTACAACGAATTACTAGTCACCAAATGGAATGACAACAATTCTGTGACAATTGGCACAAATTTCGATTATATCATTCCTCTTGCATATGTTTGCCGCTGGAATAAATGAAAGAAGCAGAAAGTGTCGGTTAGCCAACCAAACGTAATACGAAATTATAACAAATATATGTCCGGAGTAGATTACCATGATTGGTTGGCTAGTAAATATTGCACAAAAATAAGAGGCAAAAAGTGGTACTGACCGTTATTCACATGTCTAATTGATACGGCGATTGTAAATTCATGGATCACTTACAAAACCGTTAATGGAAAAATTTGCATGAATTTTCTAGAAATTAGAAGATACGTGTCGGTTTTCTATCTGAAAAATTTCACGAAATCGAAATCTCGTCGCTTAGTTCAAACAGGAAGTAGATCTGTAAATTATGACGTACGTACCGATAAAATAAACCACTTCATAGTACTACGAAGTGAGCAAAGACGGTGCCAAATGAACAATTGTAAAAAAGTCGCGCAAGAACGTATTGCGAAAAATGTAATGTGACATTATGTGTGCCGTGTTTTAAACCTTTCCATCTCTAGAATTAATTCGGTTTTTAATGTTGTAAACGCATATACTTACTAAATTTTGTTTGTCACTGATCGATTTTTTTAAAAAATAAAAAAATAAAATCGCTATATTTCATTTAGTTGTACACATGTGTATATAACACTGGGGAACATCAATTTCGTTGTCTTAAATCTGTGACTTGTTTTCGACTAACTTTTGGCCCCTGGATCCAAAAATAACCGCAGTTTTTGTCAATCACGTCAACTTTTTAAGCTACAGGAGACCATCAAAAATCATACAAATTGTACATATAAGGGAAAATAAAGTAAAAACCTACCAAATATACTGTTTATAAAGAATAATTTTATTCATACAAGGGCTATAATAGTTACTGCAAGTTAAATTGTGTTCATACAAATAGTTGTTTTTTAATCGAACGGTAATTACATATTAAGGCAAAAACTTTCGCTTATAGCTTTTTCTGGAATGTTTAATCTGTGGACATTCTCGCTTGATGCTCCAACAATAGTCAGCAATCATATGTACATCCCATCTAGCTTGATACCGTGCCTCCATGACCTCCAAATCCTGGTGAAATCGCTCACCCTGCTCGTCAGTGACTGCACCAAGATTTTCCGAGAAGTTAGCAGGATGGCTATGTCAAAAATGCAATTTGGTGCTCATGTTGCAACCTAGCAGTTTGAAGCTCTCCAAGAGTTGCTGGACAATTTTGGCGTAATTCTGTGCTCGTGTATTTCATACATAGTCTTTAACAATGTTTTTGAATGCCAACCAAGCATTCTTTTCAATTTCTGACATTGTTCCGATGAAATGTTCATCCTTAATAAGCTGCCAAATCTGTGGGCCATCAAAAACACCGGCCTTTATCTTTTCAAATGACAGGCTAGGAAATGCTGAAATGAGATACTTGAAAGTCTCCTTCAATTGGCAACGCTTTAACGAATTGCTTCATGGGACCCAATTTTATATACAGAGGTGGAAATATAATGTTCGTTCTGTCGACAAGTGGCTGATGTACAATGTTTGGATCACCAGGTATCAGGTCAGATCGTGGCAGCCAATTCGACTGCACCCAATGCTTCTCACGAGCTCTGCTGTCCCACATACACAAAAAGCAGGGATACTTGGTATATCCACCTTGCTGGTCAAGAAGGAAGCTAACCATTTTAAGGTCAACACAAATGATCCATTAGTGCATGTGGTGTTGCAACAAATCAATGACTCTCTTTATGTCTTCATATTCTTCACTCAAACGAACTGAATGGCCTATCGGGACTGAACCCAATAAATTTCCATTGTGGAGGAGAACACTCTTCAAGCTCCGCTTTGAGCTATCGATAAACAGTCGCCATTCAGTTGCGTTATATTTTGAAATTCCCAACTCTTCCATTAAACCATGTACGTTATGGCAATACACAAATCCATCATCACTTCGAAAGTATTGTAGAAACGCATTTTCTCTTGATCGAAAATAGGATACCTTACCTCCCTTTTCAAGCAAGTTTTTCTCGTGCAGTCTTGATGCTAAGAGCTCTGAAGCTTTTTTGGATAGTCCCAAATCTCGTACCAAATCATTCAACTCATGCTGGTCAAATCCATTACGAACGAAATCATCTTTAATTTCAAAATCTTCATCGTTGGGGTCACTTTGATCTTCACCAGACTCGTATTTCCGTATTTCCAAAGAGGGTAATTCATTGAAAACTGGCACTGGGATTTCGGCTGAATGAGGCACTGGGCGTATAGCTGATGGTAAACTAGGGTACTCTATTTTACATTAGTTTTTCTTGTTATATCCTGACGTTTTCACTACACAAAAGTAACAATCACTTGAATGATCTCTGGGCTCTCGCCAAATCATAGGTATACCAAATGGAAATTTATCACGTGTTCCCTTGGTCCACATCCGTGAACCCTCAACACACTGCTTACACACCTTGTGAGGGGCCCATAATTTATCTTGATCACCAATTTTCACTTTAAAACAGGCAAAATAGACTTGCCTGACAAATGTACTGATGTTTGTCCTTTGACTGGGAATGGTAAAACTGCATGTAACAAAATGAATCGGGGCTGTTTAAGCACTTACGACGTGAACTAGCAGAGGTAGACATAAGGAAAAGTTTCAGTTCATATATAAATAAACACTAAACACTGCTAACCTTGTATATAAACAAGAACTGAGGCTCCACGTCGGAATGGGCCGCACCGTTCCAGAGCGACACCCAAGGTCTCAGTACATTATCTCAGGCGTAACTGAACAAGTCCAGACAAGTATAAACCTCTCGCTGTTCTCCTAGGCGTCATTCACCCGGCGCGGATCGGAGAAGGTTTGTGTCAGCCAATAGGAAGACAATAGTGCTTCCTATGATCCATGCTCCATTTCGCGGAGAGTGGTCACATTCTCATAAGGTGTAGAGATAAAACTTGACGTGGTAGAAGAAAAACTACAGTTTTGAAACCAGCATGCCTAACTATAAAACAGCTCAAAAACCAAACTCAACAGAAATTGCGTTACAAATTGTTCCCCAGTGTAATACTACATCCGCCCAGCGATCTCATATGAGCCCCTAGGGTAAATCACACTGCTGAAAAAAAGTGTTTCTGTGTGTAGCTTGTACCATTAAGATGAGATGGCTAATATTTGATAGAAAGAAAGAAAAAAAATCTGCAGAAAAATAAGTTGGGCGTTAATGGGTTAATCATTCCTTCATATAATTGTTTTTTTATCTTAGTTTGCATATGTGATCTGAAAACCACTTTCCTTTAAAGGGGTTATCCAAATTTACAGCCACTTTCCTTGAGTGCTTATTACTGGGCGTCATCAACATTCGCCAAAATCATTCATAACTATTGTTAACGTTCCGCTTTTAAAACGCCTCCATCCAATATTCTGCCTCTAAATCATCTCGTAGTTATTGAATGTAGTATTTGTTCTGAAAAAATTGTTCTTTCAATCTTGTCATCCGTTTACAGTGTCCAACTTCTCCAATATGGAAGCTAACTTTTTGAGCTGTATTTTATCACAAACATAATTCGAGATATTATAACAAAGACGTATGGGTAGCTAGTATACGAAATAGTACAAATACTCGAATACGTTCTAACCATTGTTACTAACTTCAGAATAAAACAATATAGCTACAGTGACGAAGCTTTCAATTTAGCGGAGTGTTACTGTATTTGTGCATTCGGAGTGAGCTAATGCTATCACACAAAGAGAAATTGTAGCAATAGAATCATTCAATGGATTCAACCCGATCGAATGAAGAAGAAAAAAAAGCATTAAAACTGTTCGTAAATCGATTAGGTGATGAGGACCGTCAACTTCGTTATTTCCAATAGAACCGGACGGCCCGCAATATATACCACGCTGGACAATTAAACCACTTAAAACAATTACATGGAAATCGCGTTGTAGGTGGAGCTGCAGAGGATTTCCAGCACGGTCACTTAATTGAACACATTTGGATTTGTTGGTTGGCTAAAGACATGTTCCAAAGCAGAAGTTCGAATGTTGCAAATCGATTAGAAAGTAACTATTTTTTTTTTAAAGCAACGAAATTGGCTCTTTTACTGATAAATGCAAATGGATTTTGTTCCAGAAGAGAATCTTGCTGATGCGATCGGTAACACCTTGAACGTGGGGTAGATACGCTTGCTTACGGAATTTAGGGTTGGATGAGGGGAGTTGCTGTGGGGAAGGGTTGGTGTAACAGTTAATGGTAGTTTGAATATCTTTTCTAGAGAAGTTTCGGTGTTGTGGTTCAGTTCTTAAGGAAGCGAAGTGGGTTCAGATGTGGAAATGGTCCTTTGGATAAGAGAATTGATAACATCGCGTTTTAGGCTGGATGATGGTGTGAAAGGCCATTGAGGTATCTATCCGTGGATACGTGCGTGGATTTTCGGTAAACGGAATGTGTACAAGACGTCTAAGAAAGGAAAGCAACCGTCGGATCTCCTTGGTGACGCGTATGGAATCAAATTGGAATTTAGAAACGATAGACAATTGTTTAAAGATTCGTGAGCATAAGGCCAGGTGACAAAGGCGTCATTAACGTACCTGTATCAACATTTGGTACAGGTGTTTTGTATATTTCATTACTATTTATTTGGATTAAGCAAAAATTTCATCTGTCAGAGAGATAGTTTTTTGTCCGATAAATGTTATGTGAATGGCTGTAATTTTGCAGACATATTAAATTACAGTTAAATAGTTATTTTAAATTGAAAAACAAAAGATACATATACATAAAATTCTATAAATCATTCACCCTTCATTATGTGAAAATGTGACTATTTTTCCCAGTGTAACCAATGAAAAGGCTTGGGTTGTGTTATATCTGGAAAATTTCGTAATGCACCAGTAATTTGTAGTTGAAATAATGCAGTGGAAAATATATTACCAATACGCTGAACATGAAATTTTTTCATTAAGATTTGATAGAAATTCATCGATATCTTTTACTAGAGTAGGAAAAGCAAATTGAACCTTAGGATTAAAAGAAAGAAGGAGGTGGAAGGACGGGATTTCAACTTATACCGTCGCCGCCGCCGGTATGACGTTTCTTATTAGATTTTTAATATGCAAAGTTATTTTCTTCCTCGCCTAACCAAACGATAGAAGGAGACGGAGGATGAGAGATGATCAAACATCGTTTATATCCAGCCCGGCGTTATTAAATATTCTTAAATATACTTCAAAAATATTGATAAAGTTTCCCGAAAGGAAGCGCTTTCGCTTCAGTCATTAATTATTTAATAATAAGTCTTCTGACGTCCGGCAATCTTCTTGCACTAGTAGCGCGGAACTTCGTACGCGATTTCGTTCTTTTTCGGACCTCGCGGGCGTCGAAATAATAAAACAAGACGTTTATTAGTTATTCATTAGACAGGACAGCTTCGCCTCGTACAAAATGGAAAGTTCATCGGTGAATATCTTGATGTCCTTATATGAGGTGAAAAAACAGGATGTAAACTGCAGTGATAACTGAAAATTAATTACGTTTGCCTGCAATTTTCTTACCTTTAAGGTAAAATGATAAAAGTGCCTTGCTGTAAACTTTTCGATTATAAATTTGACTAATGAAGATCTAGAACATTATTTCAAGTATTTAAACGTTGAAAATATCTCCAAAGTGTCTGGATGAGTATTCTCCTTTGAAGTTACTGCACGATTTGAAGATTTCATTTAGGATCTAGTGATGTGCTTCATGGACGTCTGTATCAACTAGCTTTTTACTCCGACTTTGAAAAGGAGATTCGAAGAAGAAATTATGGTAAGAGTATGGTAAGTATAAATGTTCAATGCTTCGGATATAAATTTGTAAAATTAGAAGTAGCCACGCTGCTTTCACCTGCATTAATGAATACTGGCAAACCATTTGCCAATTGGAAAACTTCATAATTGGTAATTTTACTTTAATTTTCAAATTTTGCATAGTGGTGGCTGTACACTTTAGCGTATCAATTTAAGATGTATTTCTCGATCTTGACGATTTGCATCTTGAAAATGAGGTTGGGGTATTTGGTATTAAGCGTAACGTTTACTACATTATTTCAGGATGTAGATTCCTATCAGATGTTTTGAAGTTTTTGTATAACCTTTACTTCAACTACTAGATTACACTTTTGCCAGTTCGGTGGTTAAGTGACGATTGTAAGACAAAGTTGTATAAACAAGCTGTTATACTTTATGTAATATTCTAACACAGGTAGTTTACACGTTTTAGAGGCACTTACATTTGATCGTTGCGGGGGTTGTTACTATATTCTGTGATTGGAGAGATCAGATAGATCAGTTACACTCCTACTAGCAATTTTGATCTGTTCCAGCTTTATAGTGCGCTGTCAGAAGCTGATTGGTCGTTTATAAATGGTACTTACTTGAATCTAGATAGTAAGAGTTAATATATTTTTGCAGACAATAGCTGAGGCCATGAAATTAGGTTTTCCAATTAAAACTAGATTAAAACATAATAGCGCAGGTGTAGATACTAATATAGCTTGGTTTGAACCTCATCTGCGTTTACGCGACAATTTACTCTGTTTAAACAATTAAATACATAAGTATACCCGGTTTTCGACCTGAGCAACCAAAAGTTAGTAAAGTAATTTGAGGCGCTGAATCCGAATCTCCAATCCTTTTTTAAGATTGGCTGTAGTTTTCGAGATATTCAATAAAATAATTTTTTACAATTTTTGACAATTAAAGGTCATTTTATTCAATTAAAAGTGATAAATCAAAAATGAAGGGCGGTGAAACTGAGTCGTTTGTATTGCTTGGGATCCGCTTCACGCATTGGAATCCAACAGTAGTCGCTCATCATGCCATCATCCCAAAATCCTTGGTATCGTCTTTCGATTTTCGCCATATCTTGATGTAAGCGCTCTCCTTGCTCGTTGCTCGTATCGCCCAAGTTTTCAGAGAAAAAATCGATATGAGAATGCAGAAAGTGAATCTTGAGAGACATTCGAGTTCCAATCTTGCGGTAATTTTGCAACAAATTGTTGATTATTTGCTTATAATTCGGAGATTTGCAGTTACCGAGAAAGCTGTGAACAATACTTTTAAATGATGTCCATGCTGCGGCTTCATCGCGCGTTAAGCACTTTGTAAAGTTTCCGTCGGCCATTAATTTTCGAATATCAGGTCCGACAAATATTCCTTCTTTAATGTTTGCGTATGACAATTTGGGAAACAACTTGATTTAGTACTAAAAAGCCGGTCCTTCCCTGTTTAGCGCTTTGAGGTAATTCTTTATCAGGCCAAGTTTAATGTGAAGAGGTGGCGGGAAAGTGCCGTGTGAGTTTACAAGGGGTGCAGAAGAGACGTTTTGTTCTCCTGGCTCATAATTCATACGTCTTGGCCAATCTTTTCTCACATAATGATGTTCAGTTGCCCGGCTATCCCACAGGCATAAAAAACAGCAAAGTTTGGTAAATCCAGATTGCATTCCAATCAAGAGACCGATCACCTATTGGACTAATATGTAAATCAATTAATATTTCAGATCTATATAATTAATTTTCAAACCTTTAGATCGCAACAAATTTTCCATTTATGCTCATTATATTTGATCTTGGCCAAGATTTTACGCATTGTGTCGTAGCATTCCTTCGTTTGTACTGCATGAGCAATCGAAATGGATGGTTTTTTATTTCCATTATGTAACAGAGCGGCCTTCAAACTATATTTTACACCATCGATGAACAAACGCCATTAATTTCGATCGTACGGTGTATTCATCTCATCAAATAAACCGTTGATGTCATCGCAGAAACACAACAGCTCTTCTTTTTTGAAGAACGGTAGAAGCGCCTAATTTCTGTTTCAGTATACAGTAACTTGTGTTCGAGTGTCAAGATATTTCCATTCCTGCAACCGTGATGCAAGCTCTGCTTTTTGTTTTGATAAATTCAGATCACGAATCAAATCACTCAATTCGCTTTGCGAAATTAAATGCTTTTCTTCCATGACGTAATCGCTTCCACTGGTCGACGGTGATGAAGTCGAAGTTACCAGGGCATTTGCACTTGTACCTGGACAAACTGGCAGTGGGTCATTACCCGTACATGGAACTGGCTTGGACACTGATGATACATCAGGATATTTATACTGTGTAAGTTTCCTTGCATTTATACCGACAACATTCATCAAACAAAAGTAGCAATCATCCACATGGTTTCTCGGTTCTCTCCATAGCATTGGCAATGAAAATGAAAAGTACACATTTTAACCAAGTGGCCATTTGTACAGTTTTGTTCTGCACGCGTTGCAAAACAATTTCGGCACCCACGGATTGTGTGTGTTTGCTACAGAGAAACCAAAGTAATGTAAATATGCATCTTTGAGCGCTTTTGTAATTATTTTGCCATTTTTTCCGAGCATATAACATCCGCAAACGTAACAAAAACATTTTCAATCAACTATACAACGCTGTCTTTGCATTTTCACACCTTACTAAACAAATACAAAACGTTTCGAACACTATTGAAATGATTTTTCTAGCGACGCCGTGAACTGACAGTCGCTTTGACAGCGCAATGCTGGCAACATGCGAGAACTCGAAAACCTGCACAAACCTTGACAAACGGATTGAAGATTCAGATTCAGCGCATCAAATTACGTTAAAAATCGTTCTCATCTGCTAGGGTCCAAAAGTTGATCGGAATTTGTGATATTAGTTGTAGATGGCGCTTGTTGTAAGGTTAAAATAGAAATGCATAATTCCTCGTTACTTCCGAATTTTTTTTATTTTTTTCTATATTTTTTATATTTTTTTTGTTTTTTAAATTTTTTTGTTATTAGGAATATAGAGAAGTTCTGTATTTATATTTTAACAGTTAAATATACATATTCTAATCTTACTACTGGCAATTATATATGTAAAATTGTTGTGTACCAATTAAAGAAGGCTAAAAGTATCAGCAAATAACAAATTTATTTGAATTTGAACTGTTAAAGTATGTCCTTAATGAAAATACACCTAGAATACAATAAGAGAATTACAGAAAGGATCTGGCCGGATACAGTCACTCTGTGAAACATTTCCTTTATTACAAATAGATTGTAATTTAGTAGCTTGTATTTTAAGGTAATGAAAGTGTCAAGGCATCTTTTAACGACACAGTAAACGCGTTATACAACGAGAAAGCTGTCCAACTGCGTCGTCTTTCATTGCGAACAACAATTACGGAAAAAGGAGCGAAATAGGACAAAAAATACATTCCAAACTTGTTTAAGCTTTCGCCAAAATTAAATTTAAAGTTTCGCTGCGGCGGATTATATCCAGAGCCGCAGTTGATTAATCTGCTGCTGCACTATTTTCCTAGAGGACAATAAAGTTTGTTTCGTTTAGTGTATGTGACCTAGGCGGCTGTGTATTGTGCCAATGCGAGACTTCCGCGTGGCCGAAACTTAGTTTTCGAAATCTCTTTGAAAACCTCTAGTGGATATTATTTACTCTGTAACTGATCGAACAGCTTTAGAGGAAGGAAAGAAGGTTGCTTTTGTGATTTACGACTACATATTACCTAATGGGTGTCTTTTGTTCGGTGTTAGTTACATAAAATGGAACTACACAGATATGAAAAAGTTTAGAAGTTGAATAGTTATAGTTTCGAACACAATATGATCATAAAGAAACGTAACCGTGAGGATCATGTTTGTTTTAGTTATTTTCTATGTTGGTAACAACTACATCTGACAGTTTAATCTTGCTTAAATCATATCAAGATCGACATTTCAAATTACGTTTGACGTATTTGACAGTAATGGTGCAAATGAGTCTCTGTTTAAAGCGTAAATGGCAAACGTGGTAATCTAAGTCAAAAGCTAGCAAAATAAAGAAATACAGTAGAGTCCCGCTAGAGTGAACGTTATTAGCCAAGCCCCTGTTCACTAAATCGGATTGTTCACTAAATAGAGGTTTATTAAAAAATCAAATACAAATACATATATGCAATCAAACTTTATTTAATAATCTTACTTTTACTATAGTAAATAATAATATAATTTGGCAATAATAATACGCGACATTTTTATATTAAAAACTTATTAACTTATAATTTTGGTTTAAAATAGGTAGTTATTTTTGATTGTCCTAACTTTTTCTTTACTTTAATTTCAATTAATTTACTTCATAAACTATGCAGAGTTAGTAACTGTGAAAATTCAACATTCTCCTCATTTTCTTCCACCCACTGAATAAGATCATTAACAGATTTAAGAGCATGATTTGTCGAAATTAATTTGTCGTCATTGGTGATATTGCACATTACAAAATGACTATTATCGTCCTCTTCCGAATCACTTTTATCAATAACATTTACCTCAGTGGCTTCTTATAATATGTCCTTATTCCATTCATCAATGTCAGCATCATTAAAATGAGTCTAAAAAAATATCAATTTTATAATTAAAATTTACTTAGCAACTTCTTACTTACATTTGGAGTGATATTTTGTAAAATATGTCCTATATCTTGATTTGCTTTAAAGGCTTCGTCGTTAATTAAACGACAGCGTAAAACGCTTGGTGGAATATTTTCCTGATCGTCATCATCAATGTCTAAAATATTATTCCAGCACTTCTTTATAACTGCAGTATTTACATTATTCCAAGCCATAGCTATATTTAAAACAGCATCTCTCAGAGAATAGTTTTTCAATGTTTCACTAAACTCTTTGTCTTCTGATAACAAATTGGTCAATAAATTTTTGCGATAAAATTATTTTGTAATTCTGATGGCATTTTGATTCATGGGTTGGATTAAGGGTGTCACATTTGGTGGCAAGTTCTTAAGTCTGACTCAGGTGGATGGCTAGGGGCGTTATCTAATAATAATAAGGCCTTAATCGGTAATTGTTGGTTTTGTAGAAATTGTGTAACCTAAAAAGTAAAATGAAGTGTTATGATCTAATTATAAATAACTAAATTTGTTTACCTCTAGAACAAACATTTCATGAAACCATTCTTTAAAAATGGTGGTCATCCATGCTGCCTTAGAATGCTTGTAATATACTGGACAGCTAAAATTTCGAAATGATCGGGGTTTCTTTGATTTTCCTATTATTAAAGGTTTTAATTTGTGTGTTCCGGACGCGTGTGCACAGGCCAAAAAAGTTAATCTTCGCTTTTCAGTTTTTCTACCAGGTGCATTTTTCTCCATGTTAGATACATACGTCTTATCGGGTAGTAGTTTCCAATAAAGACCTGATTCGTCCGCATTATAAATTTTGTTCCGGTAACAGGTCAAGATCTTTAATTGAATTCTTCAACGTTTCCTTGAATGGATCAACTAATACTGGTTGTGATGATAATTTCTCTCCTGAAATCTTTAAAAACCTTACGTTGTACCGTCTTTTGAATCTATTAAGCCATCCATTACTTGCAATAAATGTTGACGATTCATTGATTGATTTTTGCAAATTTATAGCTTTTTGTTTTAACATTAATCCACGAACGGGAATATTTCTCTCTCGCAATGAAATAAACCACTTGTACAGTGCCTTTTCCATTTTTGAATATGTAGATTTTTTTAATGTTTTAAATTTACATATACCATCAACATCTTGATTAGTTTTTCTTAAAATTAATGTTCGCCTCTTCTTTATAGCACATATTGTAGATTTAGCCACTCCAAATTGTTTAGCTAAATGTGTTACACATTTACCTTTACTTAAGTTTTCCAATATCTCTAATTTCTAGCTCAGGTTTAAATGTTTCCTATTATTCGACATTATTTTAAACTCTTATTACATACATATACATACATAATAATAACACTTCTCATAACACGACGCACCATATATCACTGCCCTGAGTTTTTTAATGGAGCGCTCAAACACACCGAGCTTGTACAAATCGAATAGAAGAATGTACTAAACCAATTTACGATCATTCGTGGTGACGCGCTTCCTATAATACATATTTAGGGTAATTACCGAACTACCAAAGAAAGAAATTCACTCTACCGGGGTTTCCCCTGTTCACTAAATCAGATCCCAATGTAAATTTTTCGGTGTTCACTATTTCGGGTAGTTCACTCGAGCGGGGCTCTACTGTAGTTCCCAATAAAAGTAAAAGAAGAATTTAGCAAAAACAATGATAGTAAATGCTCAAATACAATTTTCAATATAAATTCTTACGCGTCGTTTAATCTTGTTAAATGCGTTAAGGAGGTGTTAAGGGGTGTTACAAACATTTTCAATTGCATCGGTAAGTTGTTGTAGTATGTGTGGTGTATTCTTAAAAATTGAATCTTTTAGGTGTTGAAAAATAAAATAATCTGAAATAGTTAGATCAGGAGAGCGTGGAGAGAAATCTACTGCACGGTTAGCAAAATATTTAGGTAAGAGATTCATTGTTTGTAGTGTTTTTTGAGCTGGGGCATTGGTTGTAGTAAGTTATTCCGATTTGTCTGCGTTTAGTTAGTTAGTTAGTTATATTTATTCGTAATCATACCATTACAGAACATTGTCATTCGGGTTTTAACCATGTACATCGTACAATAGTTAATGTATAAATAAAATAGATAAAAATATAAATATAAATAAAAATATAAAATGTATATATACATATGTATAAATAAAAAAAAATGCGATAAAATAAAACAAGTGTAAAAACAAATAGGATTAAAATATGTAGAACAAACAATCAAACAAGTAGACTAGGCGTTATTTGACAATAAAGTCTGAAATATCGTAGCACTCTCTATCAATTAATATTTCCTTCAGTCTCTTCTTAAAATTATTGAATGGAAGATGTTTAAGTTCGTTTGGAAATTCGTTATACAGCTTACTTCCCCAATAGTCGATTGCCCTTTGCGACGTTGTTAGTCGATGATATGGTGTTCTTAATGCATTTCGCGTTCTTGTTGGGTAATTATGGTATACTCCGCTTAAGGTGAATGATTCCTTGTTGCAATGAACAAAGTTTACCGCTGACATGATAAACACTCCTGCCAACGTAAGTATTCTTTGAGTCTTAAAAAATGTTCTGCAGCTTTCTCCGTACTCCAAATTACACAGGAATCTCATAGCTTTTTTTTGGAGTACGAATATTCTCTGCGCTTCCGTCGTGATTCCCCAGAAGAGGATACCGTAGCACAGGTGAAAGTGGAAAATGGAAAAATAGGCCGTTTTTGCTGCTTCAATGACTACGTGCTTCAGTCTCTTAATCACAGAGAGCAGAAACCAGTTTGCCAGCCAGTCCATCTATATGTTTGCTCCACTTTAAATTTGCGTCGATTGTGACGCCCAATAAGTTCACCGCCTGATTCCTATTGTTGTACACGGTGGAGAAGGTAAGATTTTGTTTTTTATTTATGTTAATTTGCAGTTTATTTGCAGCGAACCAATTTTCAGCATCTGCTGTCAGTTTCTCAGAAATGCAATGAAGTTCCACTGGATCACTTGCATGCACTAGCAGTGAGGTATCATCTGCATACAAGCATATCTTGGCCTCCTTTACGTTTGATGGAAGATCATTCATATACACAATGAAGAGCAGAGGGCCGAGAATAGAACCCTGAGGTACACCAGCGCCAATGGTCTTAATCTTTGATTGGATATTGTTCCATTCAGTTAATTGTGCTCTGCCAGTCAGGTAAGATCGCAACAATTGTAGAGGTTTACCCCTTATCCCGCAATATTGAAGCTTATTCAGTAGGATGTCATGATTGACAGAATCGAAAGCTTTCGTCAAATCCAGCATGTTTAGTTCTGCATACATACCATTATCAAAAGCATTGTATATATGTTTTACAAGCTGTAGTATTCCTGTTGTTGTTAAATGCTGTTTTCTATAACCATGTTGTTCCGGCGCTAAGTATTTATTTTGTTCGAGATACTTTGCGATTCTCAAACCTTTGATAGCACTGGTAGTACACTTATTGGTCTATAATTCCCGCAGTTTTCTCGGTCACCCTTTTTAAAAATGGGTATGACTTTACCCACCTTCAGCAGACTTGGAAATATGCCTTCTTCAATGCATCTATTGAAGATATCCGCCAGTGGAACGCATATCTCACAACGTGTCTCTCTTAGCAGATGCATCGAAAACTCATACACATCTTTTGCATGTTTCGCCTTCATATGTTGCGTTATGGTTATTATTTCCTCAGGTGTTATAGGGGTCATATAAAATGATTGCATATTTTCCAATGAATTGTTACGTAATACGTTATCTCCCGAGTAAACGGTTTGGATGCTGTTTGCAATCCGTTCGCCAATGTCGCGTGTCGTCGTTTACCGTTTCATAAAGAAATAATGGACCACTAATTCTTCTTCGTGAAGCTATTATTCCAACACCAACTTTTTCAGAATGCAATGATTTTTGTATCATAAAAAACAGAAAACAAAAAGTTCTCTGGCAAGCAAGTAAAGATATAATTAGAGCCCGGTAATTGGAGAGCAATCGCGGCGGCGGTGTGACTGTGTTTAGGTGGGCGGGGAGGGCTGGTCGATTATGATACGACACTTCAAATCATCATCACTCAGTTCAGTTTAGCATTGGATAGCAGATAAGGCGTGTTGATTTTATTGATATAGACGTAGTTATTAATTGTAGTTATTAATTAGTGTAGTGCGTTTTGATTTTATTGATAAAGATGTAGTTATCAATTGTAGTTTTTAGTGAACATGTCGAAGGCTAAAAAAAGGACCCTTTCAAGACATAGTAAATAAGTTTATTTCTGACTTTCCCGATTTGTTTTACAACGGAAGTAAGATAGTTTGTAAAGTGTGCAAAATACATTTGATGTCAAATAAGAAAGTTCCACTTCTTATTTGTACAAGACACGTAAATTCCGCACAGCATAGAAAACGAAAATTGGACGCGCCACCGAGAAGTGCATTTTTTTTAATGTAACTCTTATGTTGATAAACTGTAATTTGCCACTAGGATTACTGGATAAACAACCGTTTAAGGACTTTTTGGACAAATACAATCCCGAGTTGCGGTTGCCAACGGAGAAAACGGCACGTAAGCATGTTGCACTTGTACGCGATGACGTGGAAAAGAAAATGAAACGCGTATTGAAAAAACAGTTTCTTTGGTTATGTGTTGACGAGACAACAGACTGTAAAAAAATCAATTGGAAATATTATGGCACGCATACTAGACCCTAGTAAACCTACATTACCACTGTTACTAGCTAGCCGAAGACTACAAGAGTGTACTGCTGCAGCAATTACGAAAATTGTACTTAGTATGTTGGAAAATTTTCAAATTTCGAAAGATAAAGTGTTGATGTTTGTGAGCGATGGCGCAGTGATAATGCGTTCGGTAGGCCGTTCTCTTCTTAAACATGGTTGCAAGTGTTTACATGTTACGTGCAAAGTGCATGCTTTACATCTTGTGACAGAAACCATTCGACAATGCTCTCCCGAGGTCCATGCATTGATAGCAAGCACAAAAAGACTATTTTTGAAATCTCCCAAACGCCTACGATCATTTCACACAGTGTCCTGGTATCCGTCAATCACCGGAGCCAATTCTTCCACGTTGGAGAACATGGTTGCAGGCAGCTTTTTATTATGCTGAACATTTCAAAATAGTAAAAGCTGTTGTTGCACAATTCAATCCTGCCGAAGCTGCAGCTATTAAGGAGAGCCAGTCAAAATTTCAGGATATTTCCATTGAAACATTTAAAAAATATTCGTAGCTGCTATAAAGTATTAGCTGACGACCAATTACAAAATGGATCGTTATCATTATTGGAGCCTCTGCAAATTATGGACAGAGTGCATACACAGCTATTGACAATACATGACGCAAAATATAATCGCGTTTTAGAAAAGTTCGAGAGTGTGCTACAGAAAGATCCCGATTTTAGCACACTAAAACAAATTTGTGATGGTGTATCGAATAATCCACTGACTAAGTACAAAGAGTACTTTAAGCACGTATAACATCGGTAGATGTTGAACGCTCTTTATCAAAATATAAACTCATTTTCTCACCACGGCGAACATCGCTAACCGAGACAACTGTGGAAACACATCTAATGGTGTCAACTTTTTGCCACTCTTATCCATATGATGTTAATACTGATAATGGTGCTTCTAGTGTTACTGTTCCGTAGCCAAGGCTGCTTAAAAGGGTGAGTTCTTCACTACTTTTCACATATTATAATTATGTATTAGTTCTGTTATTTTTTTTCTATTTTCTTACTTTTTATACTAGGCAGGTACGGCTGTGGCACGGCTCCCTGGTACCGGACTCTAAATATAATAGACATGCCTGATAGTTTGTTCGTCATATTTCTTCTATTTCTGAATATAAAATTGATCCACAACGTATCTATGTACAAATACAAACAGAATATTAACATCGAGCTTAACGCTTTTTATTATTTACGTGTTTATTACAAAATTCCTGAAACGTGCTTTATTCGCTTTTAAGTTAACCCAAAGGCATCGCATTTTTCAAACGGTATTTACGCAGCTTGTATATAATAAGCTATGGGGATAAGGAACAAAATTACATTGGTAAATAAATACTAAACGTTTTTTTTTCATCCCATCCCAAAAATATGAGACTCTTAAAAGCAAAATTTCCCCCTTGAAGGCATATCAAGTTTGTTTTTTTTTGCATTAGGTGTACTCGTTTTGCTTCTTACTTTCGTTCTCGAACGTGCAATTAAAAGTCGTATGAAAAATTGATATCCTCCAAGCGTAATATTTACGTAGAATTATTACCTAATTCCATCCCATTAGCGTTTCAGTCCGAATTCTTTGCCGCTTTCTGCAAAAGCATATACTCGTTAATGGTGGGGATGTAGTATGTTCTTAAAGGCAATAGTTGAGGTGATGAAATTAGGTTTACCAACTAAAAGTAGATTAGAACATAGTAACGGCAGTATTAATACTAATGTAGCTTGGTTTGACTATTATCTGCGTTTGCGCGATAATTCATTCTTTTCTAAACAATTAAATATTACTTGTAGATGGTGCATGTTGTAAGATTCGGAAATGTTAAAATAGAAAGTTATAACTCCTCTTTTCTTCTTGGATTTTTTTTTTAATTTTTTTATTTATTTATCTTTATTTTATAAGGAGCGAAGAGAAGTTCTGTATTTATATTTTAACAGTTACGTATACATATTGTAAACAAATGCTAAACGTTTTCTTTTATCTTCTCCCAAAAATATTAGAGATTCTTAAAAGCAAAGTTTTTCTGTTTAATGTATATTAAGTTTTTTTTTGCATTAGGTGTGCTCATTTTGCTTCTTACTTTCGTTCTCGAGCGTACGATTAAAGGTCGTATGAAAAGTTAATATTCTCCAAGCGTAATATTCACATAGAATTATTACCTAATTCAATCTTGTTAGCGTTTCAGTCCGAGTTCTTTGCCGCTTGCTGCAAAAGCATATACTCGTTAATGGTGGGGATGTAGTATGTTCTTATAGGCAATAGTTGAGGTGATGAAATTAGGCTTACCAACTAAAAGTAGATTAGAACATGGTAACGGCGGTATTAATACTAATGTAGCTTGGTTTGACTATCATCTGCGATTGCGCGCTAATTTATTCTTTTCTAAACAGTTAAATATTACTTGTAGATGGTGCATGTTGCAAGGTTCGGAAGTGTTAAAATAGAAACTAATAATTCCTCTTTACTTCTTGGATTTTTTTAAATTTTTTTATTTATGTATCTTTATTTTATAAGGAGCGAAGAGAAGTTCTGCATTTATATTTTAACACTGAAACAGTTCACTAAAACCCTTACCACAACACTTAATTCGTACTGGACGCACGTTTCGATAGCCAAGCTATCATCATCAGCAGCAAGACTGAACTGAGTTAACTGAGAGACTGAACGCAGCTCAGTCTTGCTGCTGATGATGATAGCTTGGCTATCGAAACGTGCGTCCGGTACGAATTAAGTGTTGTGGTAAGGGTTTTAGTGAACTGTTTCAGTGTTCCAGTGCCACAGTTTTAGAGTATCTGTTTATATTTTAACAATTACGTATACATATTGTAAATAAATGCTAAGGGTTTTTTTTCATCTCCCAAAAATATGAAAAATTCTTAAAAGCAAACTTTTTCCGTTTAATGTATGTATATGAAGTTTTTTTTTGCATTAGGTGTGCTCGTTTTGCTTCTTACTTTCGTTCTCGAATATGCGATTAAAGGTCGCATGAAAAATTTATATCTTCCAAGCGTAATATTCACATGGAGTTATTAGCTAATTCAATCTTATTAGCGTTTCAGTCCGAGTTCTTTGTCGCTTGCTGCAAAAGCATATATCCGTTAATGGTGGGGATGTAGTATGTTCTTATAGGCAATAGTTGGAGTTATGAAATTAGGCTTTCCAACTAAAAGTAGATTAGAACATGGTAACGGCGGTATTAATACTAATGTAGCTTGGTTTGACTATCATCTGCGATTGCGCGCTGATTTATTCTTTTCTAAACAGTTAAATATTACTTGTAGATGGTGCACGTTGTAAGGTTCGAAAATGTTCAAATAGAAATTCATAATTCCTCTTTACTTCCTGGATTTTTTTCTTATTTCTTTATTTTTTTTATTTTATAAGGAGCGAAGAGAAGTTCTGTATTTATATTTTAACAGTTAGGTATACATATTGTAAATAAATGCTAAACGTTTTCTTTCATCGTTTAAGTGCAACATTTTTTCTTTCAATGTATATCAAGTTTGGTATTTTTTTGCATTAGGTATACTAGTTTTGCGTTTACTTTCGTCTTCGAACGTGCAATTAAAGGTCGTATGAAAGATTGATATCCTCCAAGCATGATATTTACATAGAGTTATTACCTAATTCCATCTTATTAGCGTTTCGGTCCGAGTTCTTCGCTGCGTGCTGCAAAAGCATTTACTCTTTAAAGGTGGGGATGTAATATATTTGAAAGAATATGTCAATCGGGGTATTCGTACGAGGTGGTACCCAAACTTAAACAAAATCCTTAACAAACTCATATACAAACACAGAATACACTAGGCCATGATTATTTCAATAAATATAAACATAAACATAATTTTATTGTCGTAACCTTCACATAAAAGGGCATTGACATTGTCATAAATAAATAAATGTATGTATAGATAAAAGATAAAAGGATAAAAATGTATGTATATGGGACAAACACAACAAAAAACTAGTAAACTGGACCAGCACAAACATATTAGAATTCTATATTGAAGTATTCGTCGAGGGTGTAAATTACATGTTCCACTAGCAGCTTTTTTACCCTTATCTTAAATTGCTCGCTTGTGAGTGCCTTAAATCTATTTGGCAGGTTTAACTGCAGTTTAACTGCATGATAGTTTACTGAAGATCAAGCCCTGTCTATTCGATGATAGGGTATCCCATAACTATCTTTGTGACGCGTGCCGTAGCTATGGAGGAGATTGTTGTACTTGTCCTTGTTGTTGTGGATGTAGTCGAGGTAAGCAACAATGTATGCCGATGTCAGTGTGAGTATTTTTTGTCGTAGGAATAATTCCCTACATGACGCTCGATAAGGTGCGTTGCACAACACTCTGACTGCTTCCTTCTGTTTTAGGAATACCGTTTGTGCCTCTGGCCTGTGTCCCCATAGGAGAATTCCGTACGTCGCTCGTGCGTGGAACAAAGAAAAGTATGTTATTTTTGCTGCCTCATGTGTCGCTACCTTTTTAATTCTTCGAATTGCATATATTGCAGATGCCAACCTTTTATTTAATTCCTCAACGTGTTGTTTGTAATTTAAATCGTTTGAGAAATGAAGACCTAAGAAGTGTGCGGTACAACGATTTTCTGCCGGGACCTGGTTTGTGATAAGTATAAGCTGTTGCGTTTTTGATTGATTTAAATGCAGACCATTGCTTGCGAACCACTCGTTTGCTTCTGTGAATGCAACCACTGCCTTATTTAAAGCATCATCCTGTGTTGTATTTCGCGTAAGTATTGAAGTATCGTCTGCAAACAAACATATTTTGTCACAAGTTACACTTTCTGGGATATCGTTGATACATAGGAGGAAGAGTAAAGGTCCCAATATTGATCCTTGTGGCACACCTCTAATTGTTTGTGTAAGTTCTGACTTATTAGTCTGATATATCGTTGTCTGCCATCTCCCAGTTAAATATGATTCTAATAGCTTGTGTGCCGTGCCTTGTATCCCATAAAAGTGCAACTTCCCCATTAGTATTTGGTGATCTACGCAATCAAAAGCCTTTGTCAAATCGCAACACGTTAAAGCAAGGTCATCATGATCATCGAATGCACTTGTCACACTCTCTAGCAGATCTACTATTGCTGACGTTTAAAAGTGACTGAAATATACCCAGAATCACAACAGTATTTATAAATTCTTAGGTTAAATTAAGAGTTTGTCATTGCTGATAATAGTTACGAACATAGAAAACGAAACTACTTAATAAAAAAGTTTCTTCCTACGAAGTTACAACTAACTGCCTAACACCATCGATCCAGCTTTATGGAAGAATTAAAAGTAGAATACTAACTTTAAAGCCTATTCCATTATTTCATCATCATTCCTCAGTTTCGGTAAAGCGTTCAAGCCATCAGAAATACTTCCATTCTTCTTCGTCTACTTTGATTTCTTAATTACATTATCAACCTTTCGCTGAGGAGCAAGCGAAAGGCGAAAAGCGAAAGACACGACTGAGCGAATTTCCTTCCCTCTTCCGTTCTGTTTGTTCTTTCACTTTAAACGAAAGCTAATGCAATCCAACAAAACCCTCCCCAACCCATTTTCGTCGACAAGACAAAAGCGGACTTCATTTTTGTTCTTGTATCTTTATGTTTTCTGCGGTTGCGATTTTTAATGTAGTCTAGAAGCGTCGCGAAGCACCCGCGGGGCAAATTCGGATACAAAACTCGTACCCTCGCATTCCCTTACCGTTCGTTCATTGAATAGATTCGACTGAACGCGTGGGTGATACGCGACCCCCCTTGAGGGACAAATAAAGGTGCCGCTTAGTCTGGCCCCACGGTAATTCTGAGCATTTTCCTCGGCTGTAGTCGCGCAGGGTGTTGAGATCTAACAAGTTCAACTTACTTATATACCTTGGTTTCGCTCCGTGACTTTACATTAAACTCAACAATTTATAGACCGGGAATGAGATTGGGTAAAAAAAAAGCCGTGGGGTGAAAATTTTCGCAAAGTTGGGAAATATTGCTAGCGATTTCTTTTACGATTTTACATTTGCTCTTTCGAGATAATGAGGCCGCTTTGCTTTGATAACTTTAAGTTGTTTGAAGCAATGACCTGAAAATTGTGGAAGACTTCCCAGTTTAACGAAATAAACGCGTGGTTGCAAGTAGAACACAAATGTTAGCTGAATATCTGCACTACGAGGATCGTTCGGAAACTACATGGCCTAACAAAGAAAACGCAATTTTTTTTCGACAAAAAACATTTTATTTTTCAACATAGTCTCCTGCTCGCTCAACACACTCCAAATTAGCAATACCTTCCCTGTAGGTCGATGAATCAAAGTCCTCGAAATAGCAATTTACAGTAGCGATTACCTCGGAATTAGACGAAAATCTTTTACCGCCGAGCCATTTTTTCGGGTTTGGGAACAGATGAAAATCGCTGGGAGCCAAATCTGGGGAATAGTCCGAATGAAGCACTAATTCCAATCCCAATTCATGAATTTTGGCCATTGCAATCGCAGATTTATGGGCAGGTGCATTATCCTGATGGAAAAGCACTTTCTTCTTTACCAATTGAGGCCGTTTCTCTTTGATTTTGTCGCTAAGTTGTTGCAACAAAGTGGCATAATACTCGCCATTTATTGTTTTCCCCTTTCCTAAATAACCGACCAAGATAATTCCATGAGAATCCCATAAAACAGTTGCCATAACCCTTCTTGCTGACAAAACCGTTTTTACCTTCTTTGGTGGCGGAGAATCTTTGTGTGTCCACTGTTTGGACTGTTCTTTGGTTTCGGGAGTATAATGGTGGACCCGAGATTCATCGGCGGTTATGAAACGGCGTAAAAAGTCCTTCGGATTGTGGCGAAAACGTGCCAAAAGGTCACGAGAAACACTCAAACGAGTTAGTTTTTGCTCCGATGTGAGCAACCGCGGCACCCAATGCGCCGAGTATTTTTTCTTTACCAATTCTTCAGTTAAAATTCTGTGCACACTGTCATTTGAGATACCCACTATGTCTACTATCTCGCGCACTTTTACTCGACGGTCATCCAATACAGTACGGTGCATTTTTTCAATCATATCCGAGGCAGTTGCAGTTTTAGGACGTCCACTACGGGGTTCATCATTTGTGCTCGTACGACCACGCTTAAATTCGGCAACCCTGTTTTTAACCATTGAAAACGAAGGAGCGGATTCCAATAGTGTTGAATCCAGCTCTGCTTTAATTTCGGTTGGTGTTAAGCCTTTCAAATGAAAGTACTTTATCACTGCTCTCAACTCAGTTTTTCCATTGTTTACAAAATCACACGAAACGTTCACTTTGGCGTACTGTCAAAAACATACTAATTGACAGTGTGCTGTCATATTTAATCTATTAAAAGATGATTCTACAGAATGGTAATGAAAATTCCTCCGAATTCGCGCCATCTCTGTGTTAGGCCACATAGTTTCCGAACAATCCTAGTATATCGGTAATAAGTACCAGTGAGTATGGTAACCAATATAAAATGTATATAATTAGATGCAATATCGTTACAGAACATAGATTGCATATTGGAGAACTAAATTACTCAATATATTCTTTAAACATCATTAAATAATTAAATACTACATCGATTAATATCACATATAGGAACTTTCAATAAACCAATATCGGTTAAACTAAATACTTATTTCAAATATTCCCTTTCCAAACGATTTCCTATATTACCTTTAAATCGATAGCAGTTGAGAAAATCCCTTGCAAATGAGACAAAGTGGTATGGAATCGAGATTTAGTTCAACTAAAGTAAAACCATTTATCTTACAGTTTACTTATGTCCTTAGAAACATTTTAAGTCCAAAATAAAAACAAATCCATCGAACCAAACTATTTATAGAACAAACAACTGTTTATCTCAGATTTTCATACAATGCGTAACGTACGATCGGCTGTTACAATCTTTTACATGTACAGTCTCTGGCCATCAAATTAGGATCACTTAAAAATATTATGATTTTGGGGTAACACAAAAAAACAGTTGGTAATGTTGACAATATTATTATTTAGTTACATATGACATGCAAATGAGTATAATTTGAACACATATTTAGTAAAATTTGCTTGTTCCCGCTCTGTGTTTTATTATTTCCTCAATCCTTTTTGGCGTACTGCCAATGCAGCTTTTTACTGTTTTTTTCTTTAATTTCGTCGTTATTATGCCCTACATTTTCAATATGTGTTGTAATTCTTCCTTTGTAGTTGAGTTTGTTTACTTACGATGTTTTCCAAGACACTTCACATTTAATTTCTCTTAAAGAAAAGTGTGAGCGACTTATACATGTTACGTGTAAAGTCCATGCTTTACATCTTGTGACACAAACTATTCGCGAATGTTACCCGGAGGTGGATGCATTAATAGCAAATACAAAAAGTGTTTCTCAAAAGTCCTAAACGGATTGGAACATTCCACAGGTTTTGTCCTGGTATTCGCGAACCACCGCAGCCTATTCTTACCCGTTGGGGAACATGGTTGCATGCGGCTTTTTATTACTCTGAACATTTCTAAGAAGTAAAATCTGTGATTTTATAATTCGACTCTGACGAAGCTACAGGCATTAAGGAGAGCCAGGAAGGATTTCTCGATCCTTCTGTTGAAACAGATTTAAAAAGTATTAGCAACAATAATAAAGGGTTGGCAGACGCAATAGAAAAATTGCAAAATACTGGATCGTCGTTGGTAGAATCAGTGCAAATCGTGGACGAAGTTAATACATTGCTACACGGTATAAACGACGCAATAAGTGGTCGCGTTTTAGCTAAGTTCGACAGTGTTTTAAAAAAGAATTCCGATTACACGAGATTAAGACAAATGTGTGGTGGGGCATCTGCAGATTCCTTAACTAACTCTAAAGATTATTTTAATTATGCCTGTCTTACTTCTGTAGATGTGGAACGGTCTTTCTCGAAATATAAGTAGATTTTTTCATCGTGGCGAACATCCTTCACCGAGGCAAATGTGGGAACATACCTGATGATGCAACTTTTTCAACAAGTCTATCCGCTTTATTAAGAAGCTCCGTTTATTTTTTATATTATTATATATTGTTATGTTATTAAGTACAACAGATTTTTGAATAACTGCTTTGGTTACTTTTTACAGTTATTACCTTATTGCATCACATTTACACACATACCGTTTTCAAACAAAAAAAATAATGACAATAAAAACACCTCAGCATGTGCATGCATTCGCTCTATTTACCAAATATTATTATTGCGTCGGGTTAAATTTTTTACTCTGCTGTATTGATTTCAAAATATCACATGTCTGCTGTGAGTCACATATACGCTATTTATAGTAAGCGGCCCATGCGTCTGACTCCGATTCTGTTGCGAGGACCGATTTGGCCCGCTCTAATAATGAGTTGTATAAGCAGCCACAGGGTTTAGCGGTGGGCTCTCCAATTTCTCCAATTCTTGCCGACATCTATATGCATCATTTTGAATCAATGTATTTATTAGCCAATAACCCATTTTCTCAGTTTATTAAATTCTATATCAAGTATATTGATGACATCTTCATAGTTTGGTCAGGAAACAACTTGAAATTACAAGATTACCTGGTTTACATCAATAGCCTCCATAAATCAATAAAATTCACTCTTGAAACTGAAATTAATAATATCATTAATTTTCTCGACATAACCATTTCAAAATCATTAAATAATAATAAATTAGTTTTTGACATATACAGAAAGCCAACTCACAATGGTATCACAATTAACGAATCATCGAACCTTCCATATTGTCATAAATTTTCCACTTTTCTACGATTATTTACATAGATTAGCCAACATACTTCACACCGAAAGTTCATTCAATAAAGAATTGAACACAATAAAATAAATAGCTACTACGAATAGTTACAATCCACGCATTATAGATAGACTGTCAAATAAAATTCAGAGAAGACTATTGGAGACATACATATGTTTATTTAGACCAAACTGATTTACCAACAACAGTTGCAGAAAAACACTACATATCAATTCCGTACATAGGTCCAATTCCATATTCAGTAGCGGAAGGGGAACGGGGTGTCTACAAACTCCCTTGTATATGATGTATTCATCTGGATTTTCACATTTTGCACAACATTTAGTCAGCAACAACCACAGTTTTATAGCAGACCATAACTTTGCAGTTATGGTTATTATTTGAATAATATCGAATCTCTCGAGATAATGGCAGAACAATATAACAATCAAGATTACTGTTTAAACATGAAGCTGCAGTTTGAGTCTACGCCAACTTTTCAGATATTTTTCGAATAGATATCTCTGTTATAGACGTTCTTCCTTTTTTATATATTGGAACATCACTAGTAGAGGGCACTATTAATATTAATTTTACTTTTGAATATTATATTAATAAAAAACTTTTGTGTATTTTACAACTGACAATTAGAATATTTTAAAGTGTAGTCCCTTTTTACAATCATTTTAATTAATTTTATATATTTTGGTTTTTTAATATGTTTGTCCAGTGTGGTGTACCTTACATATTTTATTTTTAGACAAATTCTAACTGTATATAAATCAAATTGTAAGTATCCACAATATTTAATTTAAACAATTTTCATATATATAAAGAATAAGAGAAAAGAAATTATAATATCGTTGAGAATTTTTATATCAAATATTTAGAAATTAGATTTATACAAATATATTAATTGTAATTTATACATAAACTAATATTTATTTACTAAATCTACAAAACATGCCCATCATAATTTTTATAATTAATTTAGGATAAAATTGGTGCACTTTGTATTTACTCTCTGATATCCTTGTAGCTAGCCTGAGGATGAGCGATCGCTCGAAACCGGTAGCATTGGAAGAGACATTAAAGAATTATTTGTAAGTAATAGACCATTTTATTTATTCTTCCATTATGAATAACTCACAACGAGTCACCATCGAACAATTCAATAATATTGTTTTTATCGCTTACAATAGGAGTGTGAATTTCATTATTAATTATACATGGTAAATTGTAGTTTCCCTCTACCAATTTATTGCTGATGGTTTGTTACAATGTCTGTACTTACTTTCAACTCATATAGACTTTCTTTATCGATGGTACACCATTTACACAGATGTGTGCGGCTATAAGATTATATACCGAAAAGTATGTTTAACATCTTTAAATTAGCATAAATAAAATTAGTGTACTAGAGTATTCAAGTCTAACATATTCCACAGTAATTTCACGTTGAAGTAATTGCTAATTTAATCACCTAAATCGCAGAAAATACTTTTTCCTGACAGTGTTTAAATTTAGACTCATACAAACTTTCTCCGCTGGTAGACATGACATTGAAATGCATTAGTTTACAGGGACGCATTATGCTTGTGTTAACATTACGCTTAGTCGATGTAGCATAGACTTGCTTAACGCTTCGCTGAATCTTACGCCCCTTCATTACTTTGATGAAACAGCACAATAAAGCTATCAATAGGCAGATGCCTAGATTCAACAGAGTTTGCATAGCTTTAATTAGTATTCGTTGATATTGCTGCATATTTGTACGATATCAAATTTCATCCTCTTTAAGCTTTAAATAATGAGTGGCGCCCTCTTTGAACTTGAAGGTTTGCACTTTGAAGTTAGAAGAAACAGTCGAATGAAAAACAAAAATAGAATGAGGATTCCTAAGTTTAAATTTTGAGATATAAACTTTAACATCTTCGAAATTCATTTCATAGAGTACATTATTACTATGGTTGTATATCCTGCTTGTGCGCAAAGTTAATATAAACTTCATCGCAATGCTTATATTGAATCTTATCAATTACAATATCTCTAAGAAAATATAATCAAAAAAAATAATAATAATAAAAAAAATTATCTTCCTAGCTTGAAATCTTAGTAATAAATTTGTGAGTACGGGAAACGTAAAATAAAGCGTACTAGACTCTAATGGGTTCAGCCTGACTTCTTATGGTGGTTCCCGTGTATCATAATTGTAATTAATAAACAAAATCGGATGAGTCGCATGGGCAGCGGATTATAAATAGTGTATGTGTGACTCACAGCCGGCAGAAGTGATATTTTGAAATCAATACCCCAGTGTAAAAAGTAAAAGCTAACGCAATAAAAATGTTTGGTAAATAAAGCGAATATATGCACACGTTGAAGTGCTTTTATTGCCACTGTTAGTTTTTTTTTAAAGGGCATTTGTTGTATATGTAATGTAATAACCGTAAAAGTAAACAAAGCAGTTTCTTCAAAAATCTGTTGTACTTAATACCGTAACAATAAATAATAATATAATAAATAAATGTAGCTTCTTAACACTGTGGATAGGATCGTTGAAAAATTTGACCATCAGGTATGTTTCCACATTTGCTTCGGTAAAAGTTGTTCGCTATGATAAAAAATGTTCTTACATTTCGAGAAAACCACGACACATTTGTCTTAATCTCGCATAATCGGATTTTTTTTTAAACACTGTGGAACTTTTCTATAACGCGACTATTTTTTTGCGTTCTTTAATCCATGTAGCAATGTATTAACTTCGTTCACGATTTGCACTGATTCTACTAACGGCAACCCAGTATTCTACAATTTTTCTATTGCGTCTAGTAATCGTTTATAATTGTTGCTAATACTTTATAAATCTGTTTCAACAGAAGTATCCAGAAATCCTTTCTGGCTCTCCTTAATAGCTGTAGCTTTGTCAGGGTCGAATTGTAAAATCACAGATTTTACTTCTTAGAAATGTTCAGAGTAATAAAAAGCCGCATGCAACCATGTTCCCCAACGCGTAAGAATCGGTTGTGGTGGTTCGCGAATACCGAGACAATTGTAAGACACATAAAACTACGATTGATTAAGTAGGAACTCATTAGTTGAACAAGGGCGATACTAAATCCTGGTCTGTGCAATTTGCGTAGTAGAAAACCGTGATCAATCCGGTCGAATGCTTTTGACATGTCAGTATAGATGACATCGCCTGACCTTGAGCAGCCAATGCCTCCGCAGCGTATTGTACTAGGTGTTCTAAATTGGTAGTGGTCGACCGCTTATCGACAAAGCCATGCTGAGCATCAGAGATATAATTCGCTATAGCGAGATACAGCTTCTTGTAACTTTTGATATGTTTGATAGTATAGAAATCGGTCGATAGTTACAAATGTCAGATTGAGCACCACTTTTAAATACTGGACAAATCCTAGCGAATTTCCAAGTGGATGGGAAGGTACAAGTTTTTAAAATTAAGTTAAAAATGGTGCACAAAGGATGAGACAAAACACTGGCACCATCTTTCAGAAGAATCCTTGGAACCTGATCAGGCCCAGATGTAATTTTGTTTTTTAGGAATTTCATCGCCAAAGATACCTCTTGGATGGACAGAGCCGCAACATGCGCATGTGGATTGGACGAAATAACATCCTCGTCAAAGGAAAATGGGGTGGAGAACTGAAAAATGTCCGAAAAGTGACCAGAAAAAGCTCTGACGTTTAACTACGGCTCTTTGAGACGTTAGTTGGCATTCTCTGTGCTGTTGGAATACTAATTTATGTAAGATGCACTTCTAGACGTCGATTACTGTGATTATTAGCCGACCCCACTAGAACGAGGTAAGCCCCCAATAAACTAAAAGGTACTTTTAGGAACCTAACTTTTTTAGTTCTATTACAGCTCGTCCCTCCACCTATGCGCATTTAAAAAAGAATCCAAGCTGAAACGAACTTAATAAGAATCAAAGGAACGCGAAGTGCCTAAAGCGAGCGGTTTTAAATATCATACCGATGAACGCCCATTAGCTTTTTCATGCGTGTTCGTACTTCTTCTTTCTGTATCGTTTTATTTATGCGTCGGAACGGGCAAAAGTACGTTTTTCGTACATCAAACACCCTCTTCTGCGCCTAGCTTCTATGCAATTGAATACCGAAGCCACCGCAGCAGCGTCGAGCCGTGCCAAAAGCGTCTCTGCGATCTATATATTTTTTTATAATAAATTCGAAAGCGATACTTCACCGAGAAGCAGGCAGAAAATCAATAACTACCCCCCGGCGCTGGAAGGTGGAGATATATAGTTTTGTGCGCGTATAATGTGAAACCCAACTGCGGTGTAACAATTTCAACATTGGATTGCGGATATAAAAGGATTAATGGGAATATGATGCGCGCTTTTTTGTCTTATACAATAGGTATCGCTCTTTTCTATGTTTTTTTCAATTTCGTCCGTAATTTTAACTGAATACCAAGGAAATATGAGGGATTAAGTTCTAGGTACATAAGCGGAATAAACGGAAAATCACTAGGAGCAAACCATAAAAAGAAGAATAATATGAAATATAAGTAGTGTCTTTTGGGTTTTACTAACGACATTTCGCTTCCTCGGAAGTTTTCTAAGGCTTATTGATGTTGTTTTCTACTTCCAGGTCCCTGAAGGAGATGATCGAACAGCTTGTATCATCAAATCAGTTACCGAAGTCACAAACTGAACAGATCTACGAATTACAGTGCCAACGTCAAAAACCACATATTGGACGAACAGAACTCCCGGATGAAGCAATAAAAGAAGAGAAAAGGGAGGTCAAAGCATACAACATTGAATGCTGGAAGATGAGAAGAACAGAAATAAGAGAACTCTGTTATGCGGATGATATAGTCATTATAGCGAAAGGTCAAAGAACCCTCACTAATAACATACAGAAAAGTGCTTTGGAAAAAATCAACATGAAAATCGACAAAGAAAAGACAAAAACCATGACAATAGGAAAGACACAACAACAAAATATAGTACAAATAGGGGATGAAGGGGAACTAGAACAAGTACGGAAATTTAAACACCTAGGATCAATGATATCAAAGGATGGAAGGTTGAATGAGGAAATAACAGAAAGAGTGACAGCGGGAGGAAACATTTACAATAGCATAAAAAATACGTTTCTGGGAAAGAAGGTAATTCTAAAAAACAGCAAGATTCAAATATTAAAAGAAGTAATAACATCTGTATTAACATTCAGACTAGAAACGTGGTCAATGACGGAAAGAAACCGAGCAAGAACAACAGGAACAAAGATGAGACTCTTAAGATGAATTAAGAACAAAACGAAAAGAGATGCAATTACGAATACAACTATCAGGAGTAATCTGGAAGTGAAACCCATAGTGGAAATCATCAAGGAAGCGCAAATGAAATGGCATGGTCACGTGAAGGGAATGCAAGATAATGGAATAGTGAGACAAGTTCTAGACGACAAGGTAAAGAAGAAGATCCAGGAGAGTACGGTTGGAGGATGTAAGATTAGCAGTAGTAAATGGGGAAGAACACTGGGAGAACACACAGCAGACTACACAGGACAGGAGGAGATGGCGGGAAATATGTAAGATGAGCATAAACTAGCAGCCCAACACAGTGCCTTACACCCGATGAGGATGGATATGCCAAAAATGATTAAGTAAGTAAGGACTCAGTGTACAGTGCAGAATCAAGAAATGCTAAAGATACGTACAAGGACAGAGAGTAGCATGGTATTAGCGAAGGTTAATGAGGACTTGACCGCGCTATCTGGTATTTCTTCCTCTTATTCGTTACATCTAAATCCTGCAAAGTCTCAGGTGTTGGTTCTTGGCAATAGGGAGGCTTGAAGGGTCCTGGATGAGACTGTTGATTTTAAAATTAACAATATTAGTGTGCCGGTTGTCACCAAAGCGAAAAGTTTGGGATTGATAATTCTTTTCGTTTTATGAATCAAATTAATATTTATATACGATCGTCTTACACAAATCTGAAAAAATTACACCTTGTGTAACCTTGTGCAATACCCTTGTTCTTTCTAATTTTACATATTGTTGCCAAGTGTACCATTCCTGCCTAGATTCCATAACATCTTATCGCATTCAAAAAGTACAAAATGCATGCCTCTGGTTCGTTCATAGCATCAGAAAGTTTGATCACATCTCTCACAAGCTAAAAGAGACAAGTTGGCTAAATATGACCAACAGAAGGGAATTACAAACAGTTGCCCCCTATCATAAAATTCCATTAACAGAAACGCCACCATATCTCTATACAAAGATTCATTTTCGTACTTATGTAACATAACCTTGCGACTAGGTTTTGAGGGCTGATTTCTCCACCGCCGCACGGGATGTCACTCTTTTCACCTACTGTATATACACCAAATACAGCCGCTTACCACAGGAATTGAAACGATTGAATCGTCGATTTAGGCGCGAGTACCGATCTATGCTGTTCCGTCAGCAGATGGCTTGATAATCTGCTGATGTTTTTTTTTAAGCGAGTTATTTTCTGTTTCTTTGCATTGCTTTTTTTGACAGTTAACAATGTGTTGGATGGCACGCAGAATTTTAATTTAAGTTTTAGATACAGGCAATAACTATTATATACTCAGTGACAGAAATTGCAACAGCTAGAAGGGGTTGGAATTTCCGGATGAAATTTGGCAGGAATATTCACCTATGTAGTAGTAATAAATTGTCAAAATTTGCATCCTCTCAGTGAAGCAATAAAGTTGTTATTGAGGTTTTTACCTGTCTCTCAGCATTGATATTGAATGTTTTTTTGTTGCGGTGTTTTTTATAACTTTCTCGATTTGTGTTATTGTTCTCATTGAACTGCGGTTCAGTTAAGTGTTAGCTATGCCTAGAGTAAGAAGACGAGCAGTGTATCGACAATTAAGCGAATTCGACAGAGGTCGAATTATTGGTTTGCGCGAAGCTGGTTTTTCATCTGGGGAAATTGCTAATCGTGTAAATCGAAATCGGTCTACTGTAATGCGAGTGTGTCGTGCATGGTTTGAAGATGGCCTGGAATGTCGTAGAAGAGGAACCAGGGCTTCAAGAAGAACGAATGAGCGTCAAGATCGTCGCTTGAGACAACTGGGATTTAGAGACCGATTTTCCTCTACTTGGGCAATTGGTGACCAATGTTTTGGTGAAGAAGGTCGCCATGTAACCCTTAGAACAGTTTATCGCCGCATCCGAAATGTTGGGTTAACATCATATCGTCCGCGACTTGTGGTTCCTTTGACTGCGGATCATTATCAGCAGCGGTTACAATGGTGCAATGAAAGATCACATTTGAATCTTGAATGGCGTCGTGTTGTGTTTAGTGACGAATCAAGATTTTGTTTAGGCATGCACGACGGTCGTCAGAGAGTCAGAAGAAGATGGGGTGAACGACGGAATCTTCGATTTGCCGTGGAGAATACGCCGCACTGTGGGTGTTCTGATTTGTGGTGCGATTACTTATGGCAGCAGATCTCCCTTGGTGTTCATTCAAGGCAATATGACAGCACAACGGTACATTGCGGAGGTGGTTGGAACACATCTTCTGCCTTACTGCTCTTACTAGAGCGACAACTGTAAGTGCTTATATATCGGGACCAAGACCTAATTTGACGATAGTCCAGAAAAATGTTGTTTTGCAATTAATTAAGATTTATAATTATATACCCCTAGCATTACGCCTTTTGAAAAACCGACAGTTTAAGTACAAATTAGAATTAATATTATACAAACACTCTTTTTACAGCTTGAAAGATTTTTTCAATTGTGGAATGTTATTGGAATAGCCCTCCATTATTTTATTATATTTTTTTGTTGTTGTTTTGTGGTGTACATGTATTATCTTTTTGGATATATTTGACGTGTTCTATACTATTAAGTATCATAGAAACGAATAAAGAACTAACTAACTAACTAACTAACATACTTACAAGGGCTCGAAGATCCATTATTCCAGCAAGATAATGCACGTCCTCATGTAGCAAGGTTCTCCTTGAACTTCTTTGAACAGGCCCAGATTAACCTTTTGCCCTGGCCTTTAAGATCTCCAGATCTTTCTCCCATCGAACATGTATCGGACATAATGGGTAGAGGGTTGCGAAACTTGCAGCGACCTCCTTTGACTTTGAAGTGCAACTTGCATGGGAGGCAATACCCCAAGACGTGATAAACCACCTTATTCAATCAATGCCACGGCGTATAAATGAATGTGAATCACAGAGGCGGCCCCACACATTATTAACAATTATTATAAAATGTTTAACTAATAAAGATTTTCCTCCCAAATTTTGATCATTTATTACTTTTATATAGGTGAATATTCCTACCACATTTCATCCGGAAATTTCAACCTCTTCTAGCTGTTGCAATTTCTATATCACTGAGTATATATTGTTTTTTTGTTGGCACAGGGTTAGGTAGAGCATTTCACATATGTATTTTTTATGTGTAACTGGTCCTCGCCTTGAGATTGTACAACGTTTCACTTTTTTTTCTTTCCTTTTCTCATTTCCCCTCTTCTTTTTTGTATATTTATATATTTTAATAAAGACTATTATTATTATTATTATTATTATTATTATTAATTATTGCTACAATCGAAAACTTCTGAAGAAGCTGGCAGTATTTTCTGTGAAACATCAGTTCTATTAGTGCAATAAATGCGGCGAAATCCAAAAGATACTACTTCAAAGCACTCTCTAAAAATACTTTGGTTTTTTGCTTAGGAAAGAGAAACAATTGAATCTTCTAAAATGTCAGTTTCAAATGAAGCTTGATGAAATGTCACACAGAAAAGGGTACCACTAACTATTCTGTCCCCCACAGGTGAAGTGCGTTAAGGAAACTACTTCATTCACCTGAATTTACTAGTTTTGTCATAGGTTTTTCCACTAAAATTCGTATTCATTAGCATTTACGACAGGCACAAATATTACCTCACGAAGACAAGGCGTTTAAGCAGAATTATTGCAATAATATATCGTCTATGATTTTAAGGTATTCTATGATTTTATAACTTTGACAATAACGGGTAATTTTGTAAGGTGTAATAATGCTAGAATATCCCAACAGTTGTAATTCCCCTTAGAAGTAGCAAATGAAATGCCTGTAGTATTTAATTCAAGCCATTTTACCGCCCATCTCCAAAATCAGTTCTGCATCAACAGTTTTACTATTATAATTAGAGAGCGGAATTTATGCAATTTGCATATCCCATATTTTTTATATTACAAGCAAATGCTTCAGTATATATGAGAATAACAACTTTTCGAATTGATTGACGTAGATTAATTATTGCATATTTCGCATATTTTAGTAATTTCTTCATATTTCAGCGATTATTGCATATTTTTGCACACTAGAGCATATTCGTGCATTTTTAAGCAAATTTAGAACAAAAATAATTCCTTATTTGAACTTTATTAGTGTTTTCCAGTAATACAACAAAACTTTTACCAACGAACATTTTATTGGACACGTGTGTATTAGATGCGGAGTCGGCTCTTCTGTCACTGGACCTCCCCACCGACAAAGAGCCTACTTCGCAAACAAGCCGCCATCCTTCAGGTAGTGGGCCGTCTCAAATTCACTAGATAAAATTATCATAGAATTTTCGACAACTCCCATACCGGCAACTGTCTGATTCATAGGAAGTCTAAGTATTTACCAAAATGTCTCTTATTCATTGTATAACCAGACGTTGAAGTAGATTGGTGCAGTAGTGAAAAATGCCAAAAGTGAGTACAAGTTTGTTTCATGGATTAAAAATGTTCCTGAACTTATTCGAATGGATGACAGAGTTCTCTGCAAAGCATGTGGGAAAACGGTAAGTTTTGTTTTGTGTATAATACACTAGTATTTAGAATTGTATAGCCATATACGGTTTTCTTGTAAGTTTTTGGTGATATTTTTTTTCTTTACAGGTGCCATGTGAACGCAAATTTCAAATCACCCACCATGTTGCAACTGAAATGCATAAAAGAAGCTGTCGCAAACTTTAAGTTTCAAAACTTAGCCAAGTGCCTTTGACACAATTTTTTGCCGGATCCTCAAAACAAAGTGAGCAACAAATATTTAACGCAGATTTGTGCAAAGCGATGGTTACTGCCAATATACCGCGGAAAAAGCTTCAAAATCCGTGTTTTTGGCAATTTTTAGAAAAGTACCGTCAAAAGAGTATTCCGGATGAAAGTTTGCTCAGAAAATGTTACGTAACCGATATTTATTCTGAAACGATCAATAGCATTAGGGAAATTGTTAAAACCGAGTATATATATTTTACCGGTGATGAAACGACAGATTCCTGTGGCCGCTATATAGCAAATTTATTAATTGGTCATCTAAATAATAAACAGCCTGGTAGGTCGTATTTAGTTGCTTGTAAACAATTAGAAAAAACAAACCATCTCACAATACGAAGATTTGTTAATGAAAGTTTCATGAATTTTTTTCTTCCCGATGTTGTTCCCACAGAAAAAATTTTAGTCATGTTGTCCGATGCAGCGGCATATATGATTAAAGCGAGTCAACAGCTTAAACTTGTGTACCCTAATTTAATACATGTTGCTTGTGTGGCTCATAGATTAAATAGGGTGGCTGAGGAAATTCGGCAGCAATTTCCAGCAGTAAATACATTAGTCAGTAACGTTAAGAAAATGTTCTTAAAGTCACCATTGAGAGTTCAGATTTATAGAGAAAAGCTGCCGGGTACTCCTTTACCACCTGAATCCGTCATTACCCGATGGGATACTTGGTGAAATGCCGCAATATTTTATGCAAGCCATTATTTAGAGATCAAAAACATTATTTCAGAATTCTCTACTGACAATTGCAATTCTATTGCAAAATGTCAAGAAATTTCGAAAAACTCTTCTTTGCCTATTGAATTGATGTTTATTAAAGCCAGTTATGAATTTGTTTCTTTGACAATAACAAAACTTGAGAAAGAATCGCTGCCACTAACTGAGTCAGTTAAATTAATCAATGATTTAGAAAATAGTGTTTCAAATATTCCAGGTAGAATAGGAAACTCAATAAGTCAAACGTATAAAGAAATAATTAATAAAAATGTAGGATACAAAAGTTCAGCAAAAATCAGTTTGATTTTAACTGGTGGATTAAAAATGGATGAAACAGAAACAAGTATAGAATTAAGTCCTGAGATTATGAATGCATTAAAGTACGCACCAATAACTTCCGTTGATGTTGAAAGAAGTTTTTCGATATATAAATGCATTCTCACAGATAGGCGACATCATTTTTCATTGGAAAATTTAGAAAAGCATTTAATTGTAAATTGTTTTAATAATAAAAATATGTAGTGTCTAAGTGTGTATTTTAGCAAATTTTAAGTACGTATGTGTTTATATAATTGTGATTTTAAAATGTAAGTGGGAATAATGTAAGAATAATAAATGTTTGTAAAATGCTCTCTTGTTTTATAACATATAACAAGAAGTTAATCGGTATCAGAAGCATATGTGCATAAAACTACATATTTAGCAAAAATTGTGCATATTTCGAAGAATTTTTCGCACATTTTGTCGATTTACGATGCATATAATTCCGCTTTCTAATTATAATCAATATTTTTCTGTAAGAAATTATCATTAGTATCACCAAGGAAAATACAAATTACTTTTGTATATCAACTTCGCGGCCTTAGAACCCGTTACACGAAAAAAAAATGAAACCCAAACGCACAAAATCTCTATAAAGTGCTGTCAATGTAAATTTCATAATTGCAAAATATTGAAGAATTTTAAATTTTGCCGGCGAGAGAAAGAATATTTTCAAAATCTATCAGATACTCGAACACTGTAGGACTCCACTAAAACCTTGGCCACAACACTTCAGTTTATTTCAATTATAACAATTATGGGTAAATTTGAATACCTGTTATTTAGAAAAAATATGATAATATCTTCATTTAACGCAATGGGCAGATATAACAATCGAATGCCCATAATTCCATTCACATATTACAACCAGCGATAAAAGTACGGTTTGATCGTTCTGAATTGATGGTGAATTCCGCTGAAAGCCACCTGTTCATATCAGCATTATTCATGTCCACATCTGACCTCATTTTGGCTTGTTTAATGTCCCGATCACAAACATCTGATAGAGATACCTCTAACTATAGGCGGATAATCGAAATAATAACAAATTCTCGTCGTTACCGATATTTCAAATAGATCCTCATTAGCGTTATCTCATCCTGACCTTTTGGATATTGTGTATTGATTCTGTTACCAATTTCCGGAGTAAATGTGACTTTCGGGTAACGTATTTATTATTCTTTCGACTGTATTTCATATGTTTAGTGATACATTCACTTTTTTCTTTAGTTAATACCTAACTCGTGTGAAAGGAAAGGAATTATTAAAATAGTCTTTGGTATTCATAGTGGGACATGTAGAGTAGACGAGATTGAATTATTCCAACCTAACACAGTAGAATCCATATAGGTATGTTCGATTTTGCTCTTACATCGATTTACACAGCGACCTTGCACCACTTTCTCACTGCTGAATAAAATTGCAAGGTCCTTGATGAATATTTAAGCAACTTCAAAGTACGGAAGTTCAGGAAAGCTCTTTTCACGAGATTATTAGAATTGAAATAAAAGGTCGGGTTTACTCGGGAACTATAATCTTTGTATTTTGTTAGATTAAATAAATTGTAATTTTTAGTATACATTTTCCTTATTTTAAAAATATAAGGATTGTTGTTACAAAATTTCTCTCCGTGTATCATCGCTAGCAGTATTATATGCACTTTGCTAATGTTATAATTTTAGAGAAATTTGTTTTTCTAAATAAATTAAATTGATTTTTACGATCGATAGATCCGGCAGTGTCCCCTAGACACCCTTTCGGCAATTTGCGACGAACCGTTCCTATGAATTTAAAGACGTTTAAGGCCAAGAAAAATATTAAAATTATTATTTTAATAATTCTGTATCAATTCTTTAAATTATGTTTGCACTTTTTGTCACTTATTATTTTTCAACGTCACAGTATATAACTTTTGGGCTATTAATGCATATAACCCGCCGATCAATCACCGTAAAGCTTGTGCGACATTCTATTTTTAGATTGTTCTTGCCCATCTACGTTATGTACAAAGGACGTCATCCCGATATTTTGTATATAAAACCGACCAGAATTGCATTCAATAGGAGTTCTCTCCCAACTTAAGAGTTCATTTCTCACCATATAATAATAAACTTTATTCGCCCAACAGGATACCCCAATTACAGGACGAAATAATAATACGAATGCATGTGCACATAATACAAAGAGAAAAATAAAATATAATACTTAATAAAAGATAATTGAAAAATAATAGAAAAAAATAATATATATATACTCCACCGATTAATGCATCGCGCAACCGACAAAAATATCTGCATACTATTTATTTGCATTCACACACATATTCTGAACTGGCGATTTCAGCAGCACATTAGTTCTTGCAGTTAAAGGCCGAAACGATTGAACACTACGCGAAGACAAACGAGGAACGTTCAAATTAATGTTTGACAGCAGATATGCGCAATCGATTTGATTGTCAATAAGTTTGTAGAGAAACCGCGCACTGCAAATTTGCCTTCTTTCCGAAATACTCCGGACCGCATGTCGTTCCAATAATGTGGCATAGTCAAATACCCTCACCGGATATATACCGTCGATCCTAAAAGATAGGAATTTCAGGAGCCTTCGCTGTACTCTCTCAATAGAATCCTCGTAGGATTGATAGTAAGGATACCATACAATGGAAGCTTTACTCTAGCCGACTTAAGACAAATGCTCTATACAGCGTTTTCAGAAGATGTTGATTCGTGAAGTATTTCGAAGATCGTATGATGAATCCTAACATGGCTGCGGCCGAGGAACACGTCTGCGAAACATGCTGTTTAAAGGATAGTTGACTATCCAAGTTTAACCTCCTAGGTCTTTTATGGTCTCGCACCTCTGCAGCGGGTAACCGCTTAAACTGTACGTAGTAGGCAAGCCTTTTACTTTGCGAGTATATGTTACATACGTGCATTTTGCGTCATTTAACATAAGACTATTTTCTTGGCACCAGTGAA
The DNA here is from genome assembly GCA_029619315.2 of Dynastes maya. Lineage (NCBI taxonomy): Eukaryota > Metazoa > Arthropoda > Insecta > Coleoptera > Scarabaeidae > Dynastes > Dynastes maya. The sequence goes on from JAROYE020000008.1 coordinate 5,232,173, forward strand.
ATACGTAATCAATACTCATTTGCAGATTAACCATATCATTAATGGAATCATTCTTGCGTACACCTTTACATCATCTGCATAAGCTAGGGTGTCACAGGTCAACGCTTCCAGCAGATCGTCGAGGAAAAGCACAAAGAGCAAGGTCCAAAATTGGATCCTTGTGGAACACCTGACGTAATAGCATATTCACATGAGCTGAAGCCATTATAGAAAACATAACATGGTCGCTTTTTTAAGTAGGACTCCATCAGATCTCGAAGGCGAGGTGACATGCCAAAAGAACTTAATTTAATGAGCATAATATCATGGTCAATTCTGTCAAAGGCCTTGGAAAAATCCGTGTATATAACATCGACTTGCCCTCCATCATCCAGTGTGTCACTTATAAACTGTGTAACTGTCGCTAAGTTAGTTGTTGTAGATCTTTTAGGTATAAAACCATGTTGCTTCGCAGATATATACAGCTGTACATTGTTGAATTAGAAAAATATAAAAGTTGTTCTTTATACCTTGGCGAAATTAGATAAAATAGATATAGGACGATAGTTAGTCACATCAGTGCTGCTTCCCTTCTTAAGAACTGGCGTAACTCTTGCTCGATTCCAGCGCCTAGGAAAGGTAAAAGATCTCAAAGAAATGTTGACAAGAAGCAAGAGTGGTTTGACAAGTACTATGCGTGCTTCCTTCACTAAAAAACTAGGGATGAGGCCATCACCAGCTGTGTCCGTATTTGCTAGGTGACTCATTATAGTTAGCAGGTCAGTCTCACTCACAGGCTTGACGTCAAAAGATGGTATGTTGCTGAATACATTTTTGATTACTCTGTTGGAGTGTGCAGATAAACAGAAGAAAATTTACTAGCAAAGGCGTCAACAATTTCCTGGGGATCCTGATATACCACATCCCCACTCAGTGATTGTGTTTGGTATGCGGTGAAACAGCCTTTAGTCTATTACTATACCGCTACAGCTCTTTCGGATTTGCTTATTGTGTTTTGTATTCTTGACATGTAAGCGTTTTTAAGCTTCTTGAATCTGTTGCTTAACTAATCTCCTGATATCTCCAAACCTCATGTAAAAAACTTCACTTTTAGTTTGTATCCATTTTCTATGATAGAAGGTTTTAGTTTTTAGGTTTTGTCGAATTGTTGTAGTAAACCACGGAGGATGAGAAGAACTATTCTGACTGTATAGAGGAACTGAACGGTTAATTACCTTGTACAAAACGTTATAAAATTCATCCACAGCCTGATCAATGGTTGATGCATCCTCAATGAATGACCAATCACATTGAGCTAGATCTTCAAATAATTGGGCAAAATTTGCTTTTCGAAAATTGTAGCGCATATTTTGTGCAGACGGAAATAAGTCTGGTTTACTGTAACCAACGAGTTGGATGCTCACGCAGGATGATAATTATCTTCAGGAACTAAAGGAAAATCCTCGCGGGAAATAGTGAGTTCGCCACAATGATTTGCAAAAATTAAATCAAGTATATTGTCATCAATATTTCTGATGTTATTGTATTGTTGCAATTCCATTGTATTACATAGATCATTTAATTGTAAGTATTTAGTTTTTTTGTGAATATTAGAAACAGTATCGACATAGTCAGAAAGTTAAAATCTCCGACTATTAGTACAGATTGATTGACTATCGCTATCTCAAATGCATCAATGAAGAGTTCAAAGTCTTGATTAGAAATTTTAGGAGGAATGTAAATGCCAGCTACGAGATATACATTGCAACCTAAATAACATTTACAAAGGATTAGATCGATAAGCGGTACAAGATTAGCAATGTGGGACGTATCGACCAACTCATATCGTACATTATTGGCAAATGCAATAAGAACTACACTACTACGGTCACATCTGACTACGTTGTAGTAACAAGGAAATAGCTCACTCGAATATATATATAATATAGAGCTGTTACCAACTGAATTTTGTCAACTAATGGACGGACTTGTTCTGTCGACGCTCTATTAATTCGCTAGTGACAGTTCTATTGGTTAATGTCGCCGATTTAAGAACTCATTACCGCAAATACCGTTTATTTTCCCGAATTAAAATATCTTGGCGTATAAAGTTACTTTCGACTGAGTTTTGACGACTGAAGGACGGACCTGTTCTGTCGATGTTCTTTAAACTCACCGGTTGTAACTTTATTGTTTAATTTTGCCGACTCTAGAACTTATCACCGCGTCATCGTGAATAAGTTTTAGTCTTCCGCGACGAATACATTTAACTTTGCGATAGTTCCTTGTACAAAGCCTTAGCCAAAATTTTAGATTTTAAATTTTAATTGAAGAAAAGAATATAATTTCGTTTTATTTTTCATTGATTCGAATGCCGTTTGTTTTATTTTTAATGCCTTTTGTGAATATGTAATTGGACAAATCCGAACTACCTCATGCAGATTTGTCGATGAAACTCATGCTCTAGAACACCATAAAACCCACTTTTCACCGAGTTCATAAATTTAGGGAACTAAACTCGCATAGAAGCTGTTTATTTAAACTAATTTAACTAAGTTTTACGACATTTTTCCGATTAATCTGATAAAAGTAAATAAGCACTTGTAGTGACATATGTTAGTAAGAAGCGTAATTAAAACCTTTATATAGCCAAGGCCGATAATATAGAGTATCTATTAACATGAGAAATTAAGATATTTTTTAAGAGGAAAATAAAACAATTCATGAGCAATTTATTAACTTACAATTTACAATTATAAAGTAAATTAGTTGAAAATATATTTCAGAAATACTGAAGTTTTCCTAAATCCGACGCATAGTTCAGAGAGGGAGTACCCGAACGTAGTTACAAGTTTCAATAAAAATAAACAGCAAATAATTACGTTTTACGAAAATTAAATTGATAGAAGAAAAACTAACCCCAAACTTTGACGTTACGCGTACTATCTATGGTAGAACGTCACACACTCAAAAGTCCGCAGTTACAAAGTATGTAATTGTCCCACCTTTTACATCATAATATACATTCGTTCCTTCCCATTATTATACAAATGAATAACAAAGACACCCAGTATAAGATTTACAAGAAATTTCTCTTGCTACGCGTATATAATGCACATACATACATATATAAATTGGACTTTTTCGTAGCAAAACAGTATACGGAGATGAAAATGTATTTGTCGTTTGAAAATTCTGTCGGTTTACTACGCATTCAATCGTCTATTCCTAGACAGTTTGGCATAAAGATGCATAAGAGAAATTGCATATCATTTTCTTTGGAATCCCTTTTAAGTTTTTCTAGCTAGTTCTTTCTTCTTATTGTCCTGTTGCTGCTGATGTCTCGTGCTTTTCAGTCTCAGACGTTAGACTTATTCTGAAAAGAGTTTGACTGCGTGCACTGGAAAGATTTCGTTGAAAGAATATGCGGAAAAATAATGCCATGCAGCTTGACATTTATATAATATCGCGTACTACAAACGCATTCTAGGAATATTATCTTTTCTGTGTAAGGAATAATATGCTGAAAATATTCCTTTTACATAGGCGATGCATTTCTAATCTAATGTGGCTGTCGCAAGCACAAAGTTGATGTTAAATACACTCGGTAAAAATATAATATTCTGGATGAAATGTAAATGAGATGATATTTATGATTATCCTACAATTGAATTGATAACTTGATTTCGAACTGTTTTTATAGGATGTTCATGCACAGACAGCTTTTAAAGCAATTACTTGTTTAGAAGTGCTCACCAAATTCAATGTAACCCGCTGATTATGAAAATTCATTTAATTTTACAGTTCTTAGGGTAATTCAACCGGAAAATTGTTTAATTGCCTCCATATTATTCGAACCTATTCAGTAACGAATCGAAATTGTAGGTAAGAGTATATACTTCGAGCCAAAAAAATCGTACCAACCAGAAACAATTGCACTGCAAAGATGAAATGTCCTTGTAACAGTGAACAACTAATCACAAGAAATCAAAGCTCTAGGTTACAGTATTGTTTTGCTGGTTTTGATTCTAAATGGATTTTTGTCCTTTATAAAACGCATGGAATCATTGACCAAATGTCTCTACGATTTTAAGACAAAATCTGAAATTTTTATGGAGAAATTGTGGTGCATGCAAGGACAATGAATTATCCGTTAATCCGACCAAAACGGAGATGGTCCTATTCACAAGGAAAAGAAAAGGATAAGCAAGGCGAAAACACCTTTGCTTATGAATGTGCCGCTTAGCTTTGGCTCGGAGGTCAAATACCTTGGTATCATCTTCGATAAGAAGTTTTCGCGGATTCCGCATACTGACCATAAGATTAACACTAGTATTGCGTTTGAATAGTGCTGAAGAATGCTGGGAAAAACCTGGGGTCTCTTTCCCACAGTAATGATGTGGATCTACACTGCAGTCATCATTGCTTGGTGGCCTAGTGCAGAAAACGCGGTCGCAGCCAAAAACTAATGTAGATACAAAGGCTAGTTTGCCTAATTGTAAGTATCACGGGCGCATTAAGATCTATGCTTTGCCTGATGCCTATGCTTTGCCTATTGAGTTGATTGTCGAAGAAGTGGAGTTAACTACCATGATCCGACTGCTATGCAATGGCATAAAGAAGAACGAGGTTGTAAGACATAGTGAAACGCTCTAGGAGAATATTTGTATGTATATTTTTATTTACGACAAACTCTACAAATCTTTGACACACGAACAGACCAACACCGATGAAGACAGCTTATGTCCCTTCATAGATGGATCAAAAACTGACAAAGTAACTGGAGCAGGAATATTTTCAGAGGAACTCCACCTATAAGAATCATGGCCACTAGGGATGGAGATCACCACTTTTCAAGCAGAAATCTCAACGCTGACCCTAGCAGCCTACTATTTAACTGATCTTATGATTGTAGACAGATTCGTTTACCAACAGCAAGCAAGTAGTATCGACATTGAGTAGACCAATAACTTCGTAAAAGTTATTTTTTTTTCAACCGAACACCCTGTATATTGATTCATTATCGAAGCGAATTCTACTTTAAAAAGTAAGCTTATATTTTCCGAAATTCTCTATATCTATCCCTCACTCTTTTTGAGATATTGGACTTCTTCTTTACGTTAGCTCCGTAAAAAAATTGAATGTCCCTGGAATTTAAACAAGCCATAGCTTATTTATGGATTATAAATTGTTTGAAGTATTTGCTGCGACATTTTCTACGTTTGAATATTATACTGGATGTTCAAGAAGCCACAATATATTATTGCCAATATTCTAAATTGAACACTAGGTATATTCTATTACATAAATGCACACATTCAATTATTTCGTTATTTACTGCTAATTTCATGGTAAGCACTAGAAAAATGGCGATGGAAACGGATATAATGAAGGAATCCAAGTTTATGAGATCTAGAAAGATGCGGTGAATAACATTATTTTTTGATTTTGTCGTATTCACAAATTCAATTAATTTGTCATTAATTTATTGCTTTTATTTTACGAAATAATAAAGATTGGTTTGTAATCATTAAGTTAAGCTTTTCATTTATCTGGGGGACTGGTAGCGCAGTGCCTAGCGCACTGGGCTCTGTCTCGGGGTACCGGGCTCAAACCCCGGGCCCGCAACTCTCAAAGTAAGGTTCTCCGAAAATATCGATTTTTCAGTATTAATCGATGGAAGCCATATATGTAGTCATTACTAGGCCGCGCCAGATTAAAAGTGAGGTTGCTGCGCCCACGACACGACGTATGTATGCACACGAATCGGCACGGGCTACCTCAGTGAATGAAACTATTGATTTATTGCAACCGTTTCTCAGCGTTAGTCGTAATTATGGAGAAAAATATATGTGTATAAGTATATCCAACGCAAGGAAAATAAACGACCGATAGCTAATAAAGTCACTAGATTTATCGGTGAATTTCCGGATTTGAACTATACACAAAAATGAGAAAACTGGCGTGCCACCTCAAACCCAATTTAAGTTGGATTTACTTTTGATGTTTATTGCTTGTGGTTTACCGCATCGCTCACTTGATAAAGAACCGTTTCTGCAGTTTTAGCGCACATAGAATCCCGAGCGGAATTTGGCATCACGGACAGCGTTACGGAAAGAGCTACCAAGTATACGTAAAGATATCGAAAATAGGTTCAAGACAGAATTAAAAGACAAACAGCTGTGGCTATGTCTTGATGAGACGACAGATTGTAAAGAAATTTTGAATATTATAGTACGAGTACTAGATCGTGTTAAACCGAAATTTGCAATCTTATTAGCTAGCAAAAGGCTAAGAAAGTGTACTGGCGAAGTAATTACGGGCGTAGTGCTTGTTATATTACAATTTCAAGTGTTAACTAGTCAACTGTTGATGTTTATGAGCGATGGATAAAAGAAAAGTGTGAGTGACTTTTACATGTTACGTGTTCATGCTTTACATCTTGTGGCACAAATTATTCGAGAATGTTACCTGGAGGTGGATACATTAATAGCAAATACAAAAAAAGTGTTTCTCAAATCTCCCAAACGGATTCGAACATTTCACAGGCTTTGTCCAGGTATTCGCGAACAACCACAGCCGATTATTATGCGTGAGGAAGATGGTTACAAGCAGCTTTTAATTATTCTGAACATTTCCAAGAAGTAGAATCTGTGATTTTACAATTCAACCCAGGAATCTACAGCTATTAAAGAGAGCCAGAACGGATTTCTAGATACTTCTGTTGAAACAGATTTAAAAAGTATTAGCAACAATTATAAACGAGTACTAGACGCAATAGAAAAATTGCAGAATACTGGGTCCTCGTTAGCAAATCGTGGACGAAGTTGATACATTGCTACACGGTATAAACGACGCAAAAAATGGTCGCGTTATATCAAAGTCCGACAGTGTTAAAAAAAAAAAATGGATTATACGAGATTAAGACAAATTTGTGGTGGTGCATCTGCATATTTATTAACTAATTCTAAGGATTATTTTAATTATGCCCGTGTTACTTCCGTAAACGTTGAACGGTCTTTCTCGAAATATAAGAACATATTTTCATCACAGCGAACAACCTTCACCGAGACAAATGTAGAAACATACCTGATGGTGCAAGTTTTTCAACAATCCTATCTACACTGTTAAGAAGTTAGGTTTATTTATTATATTATTATTATTATTTATTGTTACGGTAATAAGTACAACAGGTTTTTGAGGAAATTACTTTGTTTACTTTTTCGGTTATTACGTTACATATACAACAAATGCCGTTTTAAAACAAAGAAAAAGCTAATAATGGCAATAACAACACTTCAACGTGTGCATACATTCGCTTTATTCATCATACATTTCTATTGCATCAGCTTTTATTTTGGTGGTATTGATTTCAAAATATCACTTCTATCTGCTGTGAGTCACACGTACACTATTTATAATCTGCGGCCCACGTGTCTAACCGATTGTGCCCGGCTTATTCATTACAGCTTCGACATACTTAAGTTCATTTTTATGAAGCACGTAACCTTCTTTTAAAATTTGGAATGTACTCTAAATAATCTTTTCGGAGCGTAGGTTCGAATCCTACTGACTGCGCCATGTTGTGATTGAGAATTTTAGTAAAAATTCACTGCTCCCTTCTTTGCACCTTATCCTACATACGAATGCAGCAAATATACATATCTAAACTCAGTATAAACTCTCCCACTACTCAATCCATTTCTCTCCTACAATTTCAACAAATGAAAGTAAATCAATACGAAATTTTAACCATTATTTAACCGTCTATTACCGTTACGAATAATTTTGATAAGTACTTAGTACAACAGCTTACGGCTAACTTGTATATCTAAAATCTTACAGCAGTAAAATATAAATTAGTTGAGATGGTCGGCCAATTAAATCCTAAAAATATGGTTGCACGCGAATCCGCAAACTTTTAATTGCCAGATTGAGATAAGGCAAGGAAATCTGCCCGACTTGCTCCGGTGCAGTAATACGCTACCGATCGACCGGCGAAACGAAGACAAAGACCACAGGAAGAACGCACAATGAAGATAGAGAGGCTACGGTATCCAATGAAGATTTATGGACGACCCGATCACGTAATTCCGGTTGCATTTCCGTTATACATTTAAATACCTAGCTTCAATATATTACCAAAAAGATTGTAATTTCCAATGTAGTATAAGATTAAGGTGGAATTCTATGGTGAAAGTTTTACGAATCCTGATAATTGCGATGTTGGAATTGTTAATTATTTTACTTTGTACAATGTATTGTAATTCTATGTAAGATACTAAATGTAGAACTTATTTTAAACCGCTTTCCGCCAAGCCATTTTTTCAAGTTTGGAGAAAGAAAGAGGTCACAGGGGCCAAATCTGGTGAATATGGTGGATGGAGCACCAGCTCGTACCGTAGCTGGACTAGTTTTGCTGTCGCAATTGCTGATAAATGAGCCGGGGCGTTATCACAATGGTAGACAATTTTTATCTTCGCTAGGTGGAGCCTTGTTCTCTTTATTTCAGCGTCGGATCGGTCCAATAAATCAGCATAGTACTGTCCCGTGATTGTCCTTCTTTTCTTCAAACAATCAATTTAGATTATGCCTTGCGAATTCCAAAGAATCGTCGCCATAACTATTCCGGCTAATGGAATCGTCCTCGCCTTCCTTGGTGCACGTTCGCCGGAAAAAAAACTCATTTTGCCTGCTGACCTTTGGCTTCTGGCGTGTATTGATTTACATGTCTCATCTACAGTCACATAACGTCACAGAAACTCACTCGTATTACGCTTAAACATGTCCAAACATGCAGACGAGGCACCCATCTCGTCCATTTTTCATCAAGGATGTTTTGCATATGATATTGATGAACCTCATGAACTTTATTGATCATATCGTCCGCAGTCGCCGCAATGGGGCAACCTGCTCGCTTCTCATCGCCCACGCTTAAATTCATTAAACCACTATCTAATGGTAGCCATCGAGGATCCAAGGTTCTTATATACTGCATCCAATTTCCCTTAGATTTCTGCCCATGTTTCCCCATCCAAAATAAGAAATCGAATCCCTGATCAGTATTGCTATTTTTCAACAAATACATAAACTTTCACATAGTTCTTATCTATATATATGGCATAAAGAAGGCAGAAGAATGGCATATATGTATAGAGGCAGATTTCAAATTACCTAGAAAATTTGGTCTCAGCCGTTTCATACCATCCACTTATATTAACGATGAGAACATGCAGGTACTATTCAAGAGCTCTCCTTTTTCCAATACGAGAAATTTAAACGGAAATGTATTCCAACAATAACAACAGCGCTACCAACACAGCTATGCTTAAATATTTGAAAATCGGAGCATCATATTATTGCATTATTGGAAAATATATCGCTAACATCAACGTTTGATACGAACCGCTTAACAAGGTACGCTCGCTATATATATATATATATATATATATATGTGTGTGTGGCGAACAACAATGTGTAATCATCAAACCCACGTCTTTCAAAAATTCTTAGTTGAAATACATCTACATGAGATTGCGAAATAGGAAATGAATAGATTTGAATCTCTTGTAAATCGAAGAAAATTGCAATCAGGGAGAGAAATTATAATTGAAGGGTGCTAAATCTGAATTCGTTCTAATGTGTTTGTTACTAGTAGAGGGTATGTGATTTTGTACAAAACTAATACTGGTAAGTAGCTTGATATGAAGATAACCATTAATGTTTAAGTTCTGGTTTTCTGCAGCGAAAATGCAATTTTGAAACTTAATTGTAAGTAACACAGATATCAAAAACTTTTTCTTACGTTTTCAAGTAAGTTACAATATCCCAAAAACTGTACAATAAATTTTGGAAAGACGACAAAATTGTATTTTAAACATTTCTACACCTAATTGCTTTAAAAATGCTATATTTTTTTTATTCGTAGAAAATAAAGCCACTAATATACGAGGTAGGTGCTATAAATTCTCGCCTTGATAGGCTTATACAAGTTCTAGCGTGTTCAAATGCGTCTTCCGCGAGGCTTACGTTATACGGCGTGTCCCACTAAGAGCGGGGACCGGCGATATCTTGGAAACTACAATAGCTATAGTGATGAGAAAAAATTTTTCATAACGAAAGTGGCAAAAAGAAATTTAATAAAAATATTTTTAACATGGCCGCTAAGAGGCGCAATTACTAGGGTCAACAGTAAATTTTAAAAGCTTTATTCAAAAAGTTAGTTAATTATGTAACACTCTGGTTAAAGACGTTTTGTCATACTGTGAATAATAAGTGTAGTAGGCGTTGCCGAATCATGTAAAACTGAACCTGCTGTAGCTTCTGTAGTGTTTATTATTTATTCAGCTGTACAGGCCTTGAAGGCCTGTCTTTAAAGTTACCGTCTAGTCTACCTATGACTTAAATATTACAAAACATCACAAAAGGTTTTATAACTCTTCCCTGCATTTTCTAATTACTTCTTTCCATTTTCTTATATACTGTGCTTCTTTTCTCCAGTCCTCTACCTTTATACTTTTTAGGTCTTTTAGTACATTGTTTCTCCATCTTTCTCGTGGCTTCCTTTTTCTTCTTTTCTGTACTGGTTTTCTATGGAGCACTAATTTTGGCAATCTTTCACTTCGCATACGTTCTATATGTCCTAGCCAGCTTATTCTCTGCGCTAATAAAACTTGTTATTTTTGGTTCATCATATAATATTTCTAGTTCCTCGTCCCATTTCCGCTTTTCTCATTACCCAGGTTTCGCGTTCGTAACTGTTGGTCTAATTACTATCTTAAATATTTCTATTTTTGTCTTTTGTGACACATACTTGGATTTCATTAGCCTTCTTAGCATTCCATACTTTTGGTTTCCTTTTGTAATTCTGGCCTTTATTTCATATTCTTCTTGTGCGTTCTCCTCTATTTTTACTCCTAAATACGAGAAATCCTTGACCCTTTGAAATCTGTAGTCGGCACTTTCTTTTACATTCACTTTTAAGTAACTTTCTACTGTCTGCTGCGTGTCCCCCATAAGCATATATTTTATCTTCTCTTGATTAATCATCTGTAGTTTTTACCCAAGTTAAAGAAATGTGGACTACTTTGAAAGGGCATCCAGCGTTATTTTAGACATTGTATTGTGCCACCCATTAATGTTCAATGTATCAGATGGCGTTATTCCCAACTATACGAGTTTTTCTCAATTATCTCTAAAAGTTCAAATACAATATGCTTTTCTTATGTTGTTGATATGTGTTTGAAGAGTTTTGACAGACAAAAGTAGTGGCGAAAACCGCATAGTGATATCATTTTCCTTTATCCACATAAAAACGAAAACAGCCCATTATCAGGAGTAATTTCCCTATTAGTTACAAATACCTACTTAATAATATCGAAACTTATCTTAATTGGCCATTAAACAAAAGAATGATAACAATAACAAAATGTAGCAGTCACAAAATAAACAAATAAATGACAACAATGCAAAACGAAGACAGTACCAATAGTACATAATGTGGTATTAATTGAAATGAAAATAAACAATAATTTAAATTTATTTTAAATATTTAAACCGTTTGTTTAAATAGTTTATACACCGATTTAGCCTATGACAAGTGCTAATAACGGCTGCTTCGACTTCTACTCTTGGTAGGCTGACGATAGCATTATGAATCGGCCGAATCATATCAGCTCTCGTTGTAGGACGTGTTTGGTCAGATCCTTTATCCTTCCCCATAAGTAAAAGTCAAACACAGTCAGATCTGATGATCTAGCTGGCCATGCAAAAATGAATCCTCTTCCAATCCATTGATATGGAAACGTATTATACAGATAGTCGAGGACGATTCGTAAATAATGGGCTGGACAGTCTTCATGCTGAAAACACCGTGTTTTTCGAATTTCCAACGAAACATCTTCTAAAAGTATTGGCAATTCATTACGTAAAATGTTTAAGTATGTTTCGTTGTTTAAGTTGCCTTCAAAAATAACTTTATCATCTAAAACGCCACACCAATCATTTATACTCCACCTACGTTGATGACCAACCTCTCTCAACCAATGAGGATTTTATCTGGACCATGTAATGCATATTATGCAAATTTACCTGACCATCATTTGCAAAAGTAGCTTCATCGGCCCACAACACGCAGTCCAGGAAGGCAGCATCTTCATGGTAGATATCTTTGAACCAATTACAATTACTGAGTCTATGGTCAAAATCTGTAAGGGTGTGACGTATTGTCTATTTGGGTGCGATGAATTGATGACTTACTTATACCTACAACGGAAGACATTTCTCTAGTGCTTGTGTGTGGATGAACTCCAACATATGCAAGGACATTTATCACATTAGCTTCAATTCTAGGTACACGTGGTCTGGTAGGATTTCACGAGGTTGAACGTTGTACCCTGTTTCACGAAACCGTGTCGCCAAACGTTAGAATACTTTTCGGCTGAAATGTTTTCTTTCTCGATATTTAACGACGTATTCACGTTCAACAATACACGCGTTTTCAAAACATTGAAAATACACTGCAACCATATCATATGTTTCTGCATTAGAAAACAACATTTTTTGTTTCTTTTATTTGAAAAGTGATCAAAAACAAGTAGTCATATTAAACTAATACCGACACAATTTTGTGTATAAACGAGTGAAAGTTATCATTCCTTTATTTCATAGCCAACTAAGATGGGTTTCGATATTACTAAGTAGGTATTTGTAACTGATACGGAAATTATTGCTGATAATGGGCTGTTTTTGTTATCATCTGGAAAAAGGAAAAATATAACACTTTGTGGTTTTCGCCACTACTTTAGTTTGTCAAAACTCTTCAAACACAACATAAGAGAAGCATATTGTTGGTTTTGAATTTTTAGAGATAACTGAAAAAAACTCGTACAGTTGGGAATAACGTCATCTGGTACATTTCTTGAACATTAATGGGCGACACAAATTGCGACGTCTAAAACAGCGTTGAATGCTTTTTGAAACAAGTCCACATTTCTTTAATTCGGATGAAAACTGCAGCAGTTATAGCGGGTTTGGTTTTACATGATTCGGCAACGCCTACTACATTTATTATTCATAGTACGACAAAAAGTGATCAAAGCCCACAGATTAAGATACATAGGACATGTGTTACGAATGCCAGAGAAGAGGAACGCAAGTCGAGTTCTAAGCACTGGAGAATGTGGATGAAAAAGAGTGGGAAGACCGAGAAGAAAATGGATGAGAGCAGTGAGGGAGGACCTGGCACAGTTGGGTGTTGGAGACTGGAAAGGGTTACCACGTAATAGGAAAAAATGGAAGAAGGTAGTGCAGAGATATGAAGCCGTGGGTCTATAAGGAATGTAGAGCTGTATATATATACCGGGTGACCCAAAAAGATTGTCGCCTGTTTGAATTTCCTGCGTAACGTTTTGATAACCAAATTTGGCATTATGACATTAAATTACACAAATTACACTTTCATTGGTATACGAAGAAAATTGTATTGTAGGAAGAATGAAATTACAAAAATATGTTGAATTTAAGAAAAAGGAGTTTAAAGTTTTATTAATTTATTAAAATATGTTTAACATATTAATGAGCTTGCAATTAAATTTATAAAAAATATGCTTGAGAAATAAATACATCACAAAATATATAATTTATAGTAATGTATAGTAGTTCACTTAACTTGTTTGGCTCTCCTACAATTGTTTAAATCGGTAAAACATGGAATAACAAAATTCCTTTTTGTTTGATAAATGTGTTTAAATTTTTATTAAATATCAAAACAGTACAGTCAAGTGGATTCTCTTACTCAAAGTGTTAAGAATCAAACTATTTCTTGTGAATTTTCATTATTTTTGAAGTATATATTATTACAATAAAATTACTAGAATATTTTGATGCTTATTATTCCTTGACGACTGCACAGCTTCCTCTATTTACGTGATTTTTTAATACAAAAACATTCCTCCGACGTTATTGCGGTTACCATTTAAGGATTTTTTTCTGTGTATCTAGCTTCAAAGTACGCGAAGTCTTTCACTTCTTTTCAATATGTGTATGTGAGATGTATGATTCGTTTTCTCTTTTCGATTTTATTAAATTTAAATTCCATTTGAATTCAATAACATTGGGAAACTAATCTTTTTTTTTAATTAAAAAGAATGTCAACTGGTAACGGTATTAATCCAAACACCGACAAACGTAAATGAAAATCAATATTGTTCTTACCGATTATACTTGTTATAAATTAATAGCGCAGGATGAAAAATGCGCTTGGATTTTCCAAAATGAAATGTCGTGCATATCTGGCGCGTTTTTTTTATTTACATAGTATATGCCTCAACGTACAAGCTCATAGAGATAGATTGCATATATTGAATTGTAGTATTCGTAGCGTTCACGGAATTTTATGAATGCAGAATATTTGAAAACGCTGTTCATTTGTATTTTACGATAACACGGGTAAAGCTTATCAAAACTGACCCGGAATAAAATACATAAAACGATTTTCAAAAATGTCGAAACCTACTGGTGCGTCAACAAAATTGAATTACATTTGCAATTGGTAACACTACACATATAAAAAATTAAATTAATAAATATTTGAGGGCTTATTGGCGAATTAAAAATTACGCCTTCACTAGATAGAACATTCTTTAATATAACATGTAAGTTTAAATCCATGCAGATATTTTATGCTAGGCACTTATGATCCACTGTAATAATGGATGTTCTTAATGAACGAAAGACACAAAGTCATGTAAGTTCTAAAGAGACCTGGGAGTGCCGCAGAGTTATACCTTAGCACCTTTTCTATTTTTATCCCTTTACTGTGACTGCAGATAAAATAAATCACGAAATTTGCTTTTTTTAAATGTTTCTAGCTGCTTCACAGCATCTACGTGAGTTATTTACTATTGCTGGATTACGTGCGCTTCTATAAGTCTTAGCATTTTATTTGAAAACCTTTATGTAATTTCGCAGTATGAGTCATTAGAGATCATTGAGATCTAAATGCTCACGCTCTGGAACAGTGGTGCTTAACCTGAGAAAAGTAACCATCGTTACGAGCGGATCTGTCATTTTTTGTGTAAGCAGTGGTGATGTGCATGCGTCTATCCATTTCAGCATGGCGCGAAATTTTGAGGGAAAACGACCACTAACAGAGAGAGAATTAGAACAGGAAATTGAAAAGATATTTCACGAGGAATTTGAAGATGGTGGAAGTAATATCAGCGACGACAGCGGTTGTGAAACTGACAACTTTACAGATTTTGAAGAATCGGGTTCAGAATATGTACTATCAGACGAAAACTATGACAGTTTTGGCGATGAAGTTGAATCCCGTAAGAAAAAGAAGCGAAAATTATTAAAAAATAAAACCGATACAAAAGTCAAGACAAGCGGAATTAATATAATTGAAAAAAAGGTTTTACTCAGTAAACAACAGTGTCGGAGAAGATTTAATATGAAATAATGCGCATGGACAAGAAAGTGACAAAACGGAAAGTAAGTAAAGCTATTCACAAATCCAATCGAAATATCACAACTGGTTCACATCAGTAAAATTAGCTGATGATTTGTTGAAAAACCCTTGAAAATTCCACCCGAAATGTTGAGCCTAGTATCCTACAAAGCTAAACAAAACAAAAATGTACTTCTGCCATCAACTATGCATCAGGGTGATAATATTAGTCATACTACAGGAAAACTTGAAATAATTGACTGCTATAACATGACTAAAGGGGCGGTTGATACATTCAATCAAATGTGCAATCTTATTTATACTTCCAGAAAGACAAAACGTTGGCCACTTTGTATTTTTTATGGGATGCTCAATATGGCTTGTATTAATGCATGTTATATATTGTTACAATACTATGAAATGTTACAATTACATAAAGACTTAGTACAACCGTGGTTAGAGCAATCCTCGCAAATTAAAATTTAGCCGTTTTCCATTCGTAAAAATATTGAGGATATTTTACCTATACCTGCTCAGAAAGAACCAGGGATGTCTGTCTCTTCAAAACGAAGCATGCGATATATTTGCACCGCGAAAAGTCAATCAACAGTCCAACTTACTTACTTTCCAGGTGGTTATCTGACAAATTGAACCAGTTACCTGTACAATTTCCGGATTTGGCTATTAAAAATTCTTACGAGTTCATTGAAAAGACTAGGGACATTGAGCTTACTGACAAAGAAATTTTAGTATCGTTTGACGTAAGTTCATTGTTCCCTAGTGTTCCGGTTGATTTAACTTTGGAATATTTAGAAACACTTTTGTTAGATAACCAAATGGATAGAGAGGAAGTTACTAGCTTCATTTCTTTGACAAAACTTTGCATGAAACAAAACTTTTTCCAAATTAACAAACACTTTTTATCAACAAACGGAAGGAACAGCAATGGGTAACAGCTATCTCCGTTTATGGCTAACCTCTTTATGGGTAAATTTGAAATGACCTGAAGAAATACTTTCGCTTATTTCCCTCGGCTTTGGATCAGATACGTCGATGACATTTTTTGCATCTTTGACAGTAAATGTTCAATAACGGATTTCATAGAACAACTATCTCAAATTTCCCTCTATCAAATTTACCCACGAGAAGAAAAAAGACAACAGGATTCCTTGCCTCGACATGTTAGTAATAAGAAATAAAAATAAGTTAGAAATAGACGTATATAGGAAACCTACTAGTAATAATAGATTCATCTTACAGGATTCTAATCACTCATCATGAACACAAACTTCGGCTATTAACTTTTTGGTGCACCGGTTACTCAACTTTTCCTTTAACGAAAGATAGATATCAAAATGAACTAAAAGAAATCATCAATATTGCTAACTTTAGCGGTTTCTCTGAAGATGTCGTCTATATACATTAGGGAAACATAAGAATAGATTAAGAATTAGAAATGTAAGCACATTAGAACGCATTGACGGCCGTAATAATAAGAAATAGTTAAATTACCCTTTTATCCATGTTACACCAAGGGTCTTCAAAAAATCTTTTCTAGATTGACCGTAAGATTGTTTTCTCTTCGAGATCAATAACCTTAAAAACCTTTTAGGAAATTCCAAAGACCCAGTGGATAACATGGATAAATCAGGAATTTACAAAATTTCATGTAAAGATTGTGATCAAGTGTATATTGGGCAGACAAAAAGATCAATCAAAATTAGGTACAAAAAACATTTGGCTCATCTCAAATTCAGAAGGTTTGATAAATCTAGCGTTGCCCTACATATGCTTGAAAATAACCATAATGTTGATAACATAAAGTTAATTAAAAACGTAAGGAGTACTTCTCAATTAAATTGTTATGAAGGCATGGAAATTTACAAAAACAAAACTCACTTAATGAATTCAGATTTAGGACCACTAAATTCCAGCCTTTATCCTTTGTTACATCATGTTTATTCATTTTAGTTGTAATTTTAACCATGTGCAATGAACCGCTTCATTGTAATCTAGGATTTAATAACTCACGTCATTTGGCTCATTTACCTTTAGGCTATTTATAGTCCTGTGCAATGAAGCGGCTCATTAAATTTTACGATTTTAAATTTACATATTGCATAATTTATTTTCCTTATAAGGTTAGTTTTTCACTTAGCTTGTTAGTTCAGTCTTGCTGCTGATGATGATAGCTTGGCTATCGAAACGTGCGTCCAGTACGAATTAAGTGTTGTGGTAAGGGTTTTAGTGAACTGTTTCAGTGTTCCAGTGCCACAGTTTTAGAGTATCCGTTTATTCTATGAAATGTAACCATTTGTAATAATAAATCATATTACAATTTTGTTGTTTTGTTTATCAAAGTATATAGTACTTTTACAATGGTTATCTTTAATGTATCTACTAATAAGGTTACCTTTCTAGGGTTAACCAGTAAGGGTACGCTCGCGGGAGTAAAATAGCGATTTGGTGTGGGTAGGCTTCTTCTATGAACTTGTCCGCGGAGCAACAAAAAATGATAAGCAATTGTCCCATGTTTGCACTGCAGTTTGACGAGTCAACTGATGTGGCTGCTTATTCACAACTACTTGTATTTGCTCTCTATATAAAAGATGTTATGAAAGAGGAATACTTTTCCAGTAAATCTCTACGCACTACCACACGTGGCGAAGACGTCATTCGAACACTGAAACGGTTTATTGAGCTGGTCAACGTTAGTAGGACTTTGTTCTGATGGAGCGCCTTCAATGCTGGTTTTCAAGTGTTCGTAAAACAAATTGCCTCACAATACTTATCTTATAACTGCATAATACACCAGTAGGTTTTAGCTGACAGACACTACCTCCAAATTTACGCAACCCATTCAATATATTAGTGAAAATTGTCAGTCACATTCGGGGCAGTACCACGATTTCGAGAATCTTTAAAGTGTTGGGTTATGAAGTAGATGCTAAATTTAATGCACTTATATTCTATATTGAGATGCGCTGATTGTCAAGGGGAACAGTCTTGAACCGAGTGCTTGAGCTGCGTGTTGAAATAGCTTCGTTTTTTAAAAACGCAAAACATAGAAAGTTAAAAAACGAAACGTTTATCCATATGCTAGCGTACCTGGCATCTGTATTTTCCGGACATGAATAATCGTCAAGGTTATTTTTGGATTCTTCTATAGATAACGAAATTTGTATAGATATTTCAGCAAAGTTCATAAGCCAGACTTCCTGCAGTTGTTTCCACAGCGATTTGTTGGGAATTGGAGGGTTTATTTTCACCTGATTAACGAGTTCCTTCCATGGGATTGGCATCTGGGCTTTGAGCAGGCTATTTCATTATTTTGATATTGCTTTCGCGTTCCACCGATTCTAAATATTTGTGGCACAGTTCAAAAATGTGTTTCGAATCATTATCATGTTGAAATATAAAATAGTCACCGATTATTCTCATTCCAGATGGTATTTGTTTCCAAAATTTCCCGGTGGCGCCAACTGTAGGTACTATACATGATTCTGCTGCTGGTTTTCCTTTCGCCCTTCGAACGAACGTTCTTCACTTGGAACCGAAGAGTTCAAGTTTGGACTCACTGGCCTACAGAACATTTCTCCACCCATCAACTGTCCAATATTGATGTTCTTTAGCTCACTGGAGCCCTTTTATTTTATTTTGCTTGCGTAAGAGTGGTTTACGCAACACTATTCGACCAAATAAACCATCCTCTCTTAACCTGGTTTTTCACGCTCAATACTTATTTCAGTCGTTACTTCAGGTGCAGTTTTTCAGCTATTCCGTTTATTTGTCATAATTATTCAACGACCTTCCGCTAATGTCACTTTTCACCGTCCTGTTCCTTTTCTATTTAATAATATGCCAGCCTCTTAATATTTTTTAACGTTATAGTCAACAATTTGGCGACTTAATTTCAATTTGCTTGTGACATCTCTGTTACTTCGGCCACGGCATTTTAATATTAATTTTAAATAATTTGATTCGGGATATTCACTGTTTAAAGGAACAATAACCACTCAATCTAAATTCATAATTCTAATTCCGATAAATAGGGAATTGTCATCTTTACCTGCACTACATTAAATATTTATTAGTAAAGGATAATTATATTACATTTCGGGTCTTTTTATGGCTCTATGTGGACCCCTAATTACACTGGACAACAAATTTTAGTTTATTTCTTGTATCTGTGTGCATTTTTTTGTTAATTTTGGGGCGCTGAATACAAAAATGACAATGAAATTAAAAACTTAGTTGCAGTTTTCAAGAACAAGTTTTTTTATTTTATTTTTAACAAAATAATAAAAAATAGACACTTTTAGAGTCACTAAATGCGCCGTCTTTTTGCTATTCTTTTGTGAATTGTTTCTGGAGCATCTCTAACAAGAGTCCAACAGTAGTCGGCAAGCATGGAAGCATTCCAATTTCCCTGGTACCTTTCCTCCATTGTTGATATATCCTGATGGAAGCGTTCGCCATGCTCATCACTTACAGCTCCGCAGTTTCTAGGAAAAAAGTCCAGGTGTGAGTGTAGGAAATGGATCTTTAGAGACATATTGCAACTCATTTTTTGATACGATGACAGCATATTTTCAATAAGAGTAACGTAATTATCAGCTTTTTTATTTCCCAAGGAATAAGTGACCACAAGGCGAAAGTCATTTCAAGCATTTTTTTCAATATCTGTCAGAGTGCTGTCAAAATGTTCGTCTTTCAGAATATTTCGAATCTGTGGCCCAACAAAAATACTTTCTTTAATTTTTGCTTCACTTAGCCTTGGGAATTTCTGACGCAGGTACTGAAAAGCTGGCTCATCTCTATTCAGTGCCTTAAGAAAGTTTTTCATTAGGCCCAATTTGATGTGCAGTGGTGGCAACAGAATCTTTTTGGAGTCTACCAATGGCATATGTTGTACATTCTTTTGACCTGGCTCTAATGATTGTCGAACAGGCCAGTCTTGTCCTTTGTAATGAAGTGCCTTTGCCCGACTGTCCCATTCACACAAAAAAACAGCAAAACTTGGTATAGCCTAGCTGCAACCCAAGTAAAAGTGCAACAACCTTTAAGTCGCCACAGATCTGCCATTAGTGCTCATCGTATTGTATGCTTGTCAATAGGTACTTCACATTGTCGTATGATTCTATCATGCGAACGGCATATCCAACAGGAATAGACGGTAGCATACTTCCAATATGCAATAGTACTGCATTTAAACTGAATTTTGAACAGTCTATAAACAATCTCCATTCCTCTGGCTTGTAGTTTATGTTTAAAGCCACCAATAAACCGCTAATGTTATTGCAGAAAACCAAGTTATTTTCCATGTAAAAAAATGGTACTAGATATTTATGGCGATTACGGAAAACACATACCGTAATATCGTATTCTAATAGGTTCCACTGCCGCAGTCTTGATCCTAGTAACTCTGCCTTACTGTTTGGAAGTTTTAGATTTCTCACGAGATCGTTTAATTCTGACTGGGTTATTTTGTGCGATTGGCGGTTTGACGTGCTTGGTGTGAATTCAGGATCTCTTGATGTTGATGGCATATCTTCTTCATGACAAATCGCTGTATCGCTACTATCTGATTCGTAAGTGAAAGTTCCTGGCGGTTCTGGAATAGGAAGTTCGTCACTATGGGGTACAGGTCTCATGGCAGATGGTATATTTGGATATTTGATAACCGAGTTTTTCTTCTTGGATATACCTGTGCCTTGCCCAACACGAGGTATCATGCAGAAATAGCAATCATTAACATGATTTGTAGGCTCTCTCCAGACCATTGGGACGGCAAACCGCATAGGTCGTTTTTTATGATTTAACCAGTTTCTCAGTCTTGAAGCGCATGTATTACAGCAGATATGTGGCGCCCAATGTCTGTCTTGATCCCCTATTTTGCAACCAAAATAAAGCTGATATACCTGTTTTATCAATGGAATAATAGACCGCTTCTGAGACGCAAAAGTCACATCACCACAAACATAACAGAAGTGATCTGGATTGTTTACACACTTTCGAGACATCTTACAATGTCAACTATTCGATTAGACTCATTAACTTCGACTGACTAACCTCTCCGCTTTGTAACTGCTTATATACCCAAATACGGCTTCTAGATTTTTAGAGAATATTCGAGAAGATTCGAGAGTTTTCTATTCAATTCCTTAATATTCGCGATACTGGCGTTTGTCATTTGTTTGTATACAGGGGCTGTTCAGTACAAGGCAGACTTGCGGTTAAAGTGTTAATATATAGGGACACATGACATCACGTATCTCTAAAACTCATTAATATTAAAAAGATAAGTTAATTTTCGGTCTTAGCACATCAAAAATAGTAAGCTTTAGTCGATTTTATTTTAGATACATTTTGGCTGTTGTCCGATAATTATCGGATTAAGGAGATTCAACTGATAACCAAGCATCAGAGGAGTCTCTTGAGGAATTATTTAATGTGATATCTTTCTTTTATTTGTAGGTAAATAATACCCCCTAAATAACAATAAATAAATAATTTTCTAAAATCCAAGCAAAAATATAGGTGGGCGAATAATTATGGCCGGTACTGTATGTAGCTACACCAGCACTTTGAGAATCCAGGAACCGTCTCAATGTCGAACGGGACTTACGATGTACCCTGTCAGAAACTAAGTCAAATATAAAGGACCTGGGTAATAAGAAACAACACCAACATTAGTAATTTATTGAAAATAAAGGCATTTTGTACCATACTACATATATGATACTTTTTATGAGGGGAAGAGGGTGAAGAGCTCTAGATGTATACAACCTTAAATTCAAATTGGCTTTAATACATCTTCATAGGTTAATATGTACATCTCAAAATGTTTAATAACAAACGAACAAATTTCATCGCTCAGAATCAAGATTACATGGAAATACATTTGCTGACATGTTTTTTTTTAATTTTCGGTCATTGCTCTACCTCACACTTTGCACTTAAATTACTTCGTGCAAAATAAGAAGTACGTACCGAATCTAAATGCGACGTCTCTGTAATAGTATT
Source organism: Dynastes maya (assembly GCA_029619315.2). Taxonomy (NCBI): domain Eukaryota; kingdom Metazoa; phylum Arthropoda; class Insecta; order Coleoptera; family Scarabaeidae; genus Dynastes; species Dynastes maya. The sequence goes on from JAROYE020000008.1 coordinate 5,254,629, forward strand.
TATCTAAATTATTTAACTGTATTTGGAATTGTTGAAATTTTTTTCTTTGTCGTACACGAACTAAAAACAATATGGAAGTTATACAACCTATTTGCTGCAGTTGCCTTTTTTAGAAAAGCTCATTTTATTTTTGATCTAGACGTGAGCTTAATTTCCCGTACATTATCGATTGGTTGCTGATGCTCTGTTTGCATCCACAAAAAGGTAGTTGCAACTTTTTACGGTATACAACTTCACCGTGACGCATTCTCTTTGCCTTCTCGAAGACCTTCAACTGTTTGATGATATAAGTGAGTTCCCTTTGTGACGGTCAACTTGATACGAAACGTAATTATCGTGTAAACAGTTTTTCAAGTGCATTGGACGTAGAAATGTTTTTCAATTGTGCAAGAAATGGGAACTAGCTAACAAACAAACGAACAATTAAAAGTTCGTCAATAAAAAACCGGATAGTCCGTGAATTATAACAAGAGGATTTTAGACGTTCATGAAAAGCAAGCTACACGGAATAAAGTTGTATGCCTATATTTTTTTAAGTTCCAGATTGCCTACTGTACTTTGAAGCTCAGGAGAAAAAGGTTGAAAATAGGAAGTTTGTTATTAAAACCTTTATCACGTTCATAAAAGTTATAATTGTTTGAGGTTTTATTCAAAGCCTTATTAAAATTATTATCTCCTAATAAATTATTTGGCACCTTGCTCAAGCTATATACGTACAGCGCGTTCCACTAAGAGTGCGGACCGGCGATATCTTGAAAACTACAATAGCTATAGTAATGGGAACACAATTTTCATAACTAAAGTGGTAAAGAGAAATTTAATTAAAATATGTTTAAATTCGAAACATGAGCGCAAAGAGGCGCAATTGTTAGGATCAACAGTAAATTTTAAATTAATAGGTAAAAGTTCCAAGATTAACTATAATCTTAAATGCTTTATTAAAAAGCTTGGTTAATTGCGCACCACTTTGGTTAGACATTTTGTCATATTGTGAATAATAAGTGTAGTAGGCGTTGCTAAATCATCTAAAACTAAACTTGCTATAACTTCTACAGTTGTTACCCGAATTAAAGAAATGCGGACCTGGTTGAAAGGGCATTTAGCGCTGTTTTTGACGTCGCAATTTGTGCCACCTGTCAATGGTCAAAACATGTACTAGATGGCGTTATTCCTAACTGTGCGAATTTTTCTCAATTATCTCTAAAAGTTCAAATATAATAATATGCTTTTCTTTATCTGACTGTGTTTGACTTTTATTTATGGTATAAGGATAAAAGACCTGGTTTCCTAAACACGTCCTACAATGAGAGCCGACTCAAGCGATTCACAATGATATCGACAGCCTACCAAGAGTAGACTAGTCGTAGACTAAATCTGCGTATAAATAATGACGGCAAACAGTTTAAGCATCTAAAATAAATTTAAGTTATTGTTTATTTTTATTTCAAGTAACACTATTTTATGTACTATTGGTACCGTCTTGGTTTTGAATTGTTGTCGTTTATTTGTTTATTTTGTAACTGCTACATTTTGTTATTGTTATCATTCCTTTGTTTCATGGCCAACTAAGATAAGTTTCGATACTATTAAGTAGGTATTTGTAACTAATAGGGAAATTATTACTGATAACGGGCTGTTTTCGTTATTTTCTGGAAAAAGGAAAAAGATATCACTACGCAGTTTTCGCCACTACTTTAGTCTGTCAAAACTCCGCAAGCGCAACACAAGGAAAGCATATTGCTGCATTTGAATTGTTAGAGATAGTGGGACACACCGTGCCGTATAATTTTATATTCTTCTCTTAAAGGAAAATATTCCGAACTGAATTCAATTTGAATATCGTTTCCCTAAAAATCCTAAAAACCAATAATTACCGCCAATATTCTACGCCTGTACGTTTCGGAGGTCCTCACGGGAGAAATATTATTGCGTATATATCACTTCCTTTTTACTTTTATTGGTGGGAATATGGCCCGTTTCCGCGAATACGTCCAAATATAGAAAAATTGACGCAGTATTCTACTGCATTAAAGACAATAAAAACTTTTTCAATAAAAACGCAAACCCGCACCCCTCGATTGTCATAAAAGAAAAAAAAAAATCCGTCGCCCACCGAAGAAAAGAAGTCAGACAATAATTTATAGCCTCGATAAGTCAAACACCGTTTCAGAACAAACAAGCCGAACAAGCAGAGTCAATAACGCGCTTATCCCTTCCCTTGGATTCATGCGAAGAGGTGTCTAAAGGCAGAAAGTTTTCGTTAGGAAATTATAGATGTCAAACTTGATAGAGTGCGGGAGTGGTCCTCCTATTTCGACCGTAGATTTGTTGCTAGAACGCGTGGTCCGTATATCCTCAACGTATCATCCGATAATTGTGTTTCGATCAGGGTAATAGTGGAAAGTGTGGAATGAGGTGTAATCTTAAACCTTAAACTTATTGGGGTCGCAGAATGATATTAACTGTTGCCTGCACATACATAAATAAGATATAACACACGCACACGCACAGAAGGACGATCGTTTAAGCCAAGGGATTGTATTCTGTGGCGTTTATCCGGAGATTTTAGATCAGATTTCATTATAGACCGTCTTTAAATTTGATGACAACCTGTCGATGTGTAGGAATTATCAGGTTATACATATATAATGGCACGGATACGGTATTTATGCTATTACATGGCCTCATCCTGATTGCTTTCTGGATCGAGCATTAAACACCCTGTGTTGTAAACTTTGTGTTGTTAGGAAAATATCGTTACTCAGACAAGAATATCTTGTACAAATAAAACACTGATTTACTCATCATAAAAACATTTTTATCGTAAAAGAAGTTATAACACATCTACTTAAAATAACAAAAATATTTCTTTATTTAAAGCATAAGTATAACCCTGAATTGTAATTTTTACAAAATATTATTTTTAATCTGTGATGACGTAATGTAGGTTCGCGTTGGAACCAATAATAATGTAGCGTTACCCTATCGAGTTCCCGGCAACTTTGCCATTTGTGTCGCATGGTTGTTGGGGTTATTTAGTGTGGACAAGTGATTCCATTTTCTTTAATAATTTATTTAAAATGGAAGACTAGTTAGCGAAAGTGAAGTTCTCGGAGTTATTTGTGACGTTTCAAGATATGTAGTTTATATACATAGTACATATGATTCTCATTCAGTTTTGTAGGTTATGTTGAATACTAGGATATACATGATAGATCTATAGATATACGTAGCATGGAATAAAAATTGTTTATCGACAATAGATTAAAAATTAGTTAAATGTATACGATATCATTTACTGGAAGCAAAAGGATCAATCTAGGGTTTGACGAACATTTTATTGTTAGTGCCTTTATAATGAAAAAGGCATAGTCATGGAAGAAATGGGTTAATTTTATATTGTATTGACCAAGGTATGAAATCTTTTGTTTTATATTTGTCCCCATACAGCTGTGGACCAAATTATGGAAACGCTGTAATTATAATCTAATCCACATGTTCTTGAATAGATATAAACACTATACAGGTTATGTCCATAATATTAGGCCCACTTTTAAGGACTCATAATTGCGTTTTGAGTAATACATATACTACACTTTCTCAATTAAAACATACATCGTTGATTATTTTATTTTTAATTTGTTTCTGCTGGTAGCATAATCCCCATTTAGTGCTTAACTTAGAAACAGAATATTTCCACATCAGGTGATTACAGCGTTTTACTGCTCGGTAAGTAGCTTATGGTTGTAGGTATTTATTCTGATGTAACTGCAAAGCGTAAATACTTTCATTTGGAAAGCTATACCGTGGATCACTGTAATCAGTCGCGGATGGTGGTGACGTAAATAAGGAGTCAAGGACAAGACTTCGATTCTCTCGTGCATTTTCGTTGCATATCGTACTTGATAAAAAAATACATGAGGAAACCGAAGCGTTGTCCTTGACGTCGCATTTAGGTCGCCACCAGCCGCTACTAACCATAATATGAGCTTTACGGGTGCGAGGAATACATATGTCCACGTTAATTTTGCAGCAATGATACAGTAAAACCTCTATTTTCGGCCACTTCTTAAAAGCGGTCACTTCCAAAAACGACCAGCTTTTCAAATTTATCAATTCAATTATATGGAATACTCGTAATAACGACCCTCCTAATAGCGGGCACCTCCATAAAACGGCCACGGCCACCAATTTTCTTGCGAAAATACCTGCAATTTGACCTCTCATTGTCGGTCAATTCTGACAGCCGGTATTCGGTTTACCCACCTCAAAGGCATGCCTTCCGGTAATTGACGTTTATTCATTCAATTTAATCCAGATGGAACGATTGTAAGCAGATTTGTCTAAGATTTAGCGAAATTATGTACATAATGTGTATATATGATTGTACGTATTTCACTGTTTGTAACTGTTCGGTCGATTCACTTCAAACACATTAGTTTCATAGATTGTGAGTTAGTTTATGTTCGACTGTGCTTTTGTAATGATTATGTCGCTAAAAAGAAAACATTTGTCTCTTAAAGACAAAATTGATATTATTGTGGAAAATGAAAAGTTCAGTACCAGTGCTAGAAAGTTGGCTGAAAAGTTTGGTGTTGAAAGAACACAAGTTAATGAAATTATAAAAAACAAATCCGACTTAAAGAAGCGCTTTGAAGAAGGTTTCAATTTAGGGCAGATGAGAAAGTTTCCGAAAACCGAAGGGTCGGCGATTGATGAAGTAGTTTACAATTGGTTCTGTGAAGGCAGAAATAAACATCTCCCTATACCTGGACCTTTAATAAAAGAAAAAGCTTTGGTAGTAGTCCAAAATTTAAAACTGACGAGTTTTCAAGCTTCAAATAAATGGCTAGAAAAATGTTGTAAAAGACGCAATATAGCCTTTAAAACAATTTATGGTGAGTCGATTGATGCTGACCTGGATAGTGTTGAAGCCTGGAAACCAAAGCTACAAGTAATATTGAAGGACTATTTACCAAAAAATTTGTACAATGCTGACGAAACCGGACTTTTTTTATCTTGCAATGCTTAACAAAACGTTCGCTCTAAAAAACGATAAATATGCCGGTTATTTTGTGCAAAAGGTGACAAGGAAACCCCATTAATCTTTGGGAAGAGTAAAAACCCTCGATGCTTTAAAGGATCTCATATCGAACAACTATCCTTAGAATGGGCATCTAATAAAAAAGCTTGAATAACAACAGAGATTATGATTTCCTAGCTAAAAAGATTTGACGAAAAAATGAGAAAAGAAATTAGGAAAGTCTTATTATAACGCCACGTCCTATCCAAAAGTGACACTAGAAAATGTGAACATTATTTTCCTGCCTCCAAACACCACTTCCCATTGTCAGCCATTGGATCAAGGGATTATCCATAAGTTTTAGATGAGCTATAGAAAATTTCTAATTAGAAAGCTTCTAACATTCACAAACCTCGAAAGTTTTTTTGAAGATGCAGAAAAAAGTATTAATTTAACCAGCTCTTTAATTTGGATATCAGCAGCTTACAAAGACGTTTCGCCAGCTACAACTTGTTTTGCAAAAGCTGGATTCTCGGAAAATAACCAGCAAGAAAAAGATTTCGATGAGGAAGACAAAATTCTACCGGCCCTTCCTGTATTGCGTGGTGTAAGCCTAGAAAGTTGTGCATCTATTGACTGCATTGTTTTGACCGAAAATCCCAGTTTTAACGTTCAAGAAATAATCAGTGAATTAATTGATGATCAAGACTGTAATTCAAACAGTGAAACTGATGTGGAAGAATCTGACATTTGTAATTCAAACATTAAAGATATGGATGAAGTGTGTGAAAAACTAAGAGATGTACAAAGTTTTTATTTTGTAGTGATGAAAGTGAACTAACTGTACAAATTGTTCAAATTGTAGCAAAATGTGAATTTCAGGTTTACAAACAAAAATTAAAAACTTAAAACAAACCTAAATTGAAAAATATTTGAAAAAAATATAATAATGCATCTAAAATATTTTTATTTTATTATTTAAGAACATTTTTGATATTTACATTTTTTTAAAATAAAGAAAACACAAAAATTACTTTTGTTATTTATTCCTGACTACCTCTCAATAACGGCCATTTCTACAATAAATTTTTGTGGCCGTTATTTAGAGGTTTTACTGTATTACATATGCACCATTGAATGCCATATTTAATCCATTGAACTTTCCATACTATAGCTGAGTCTCTGTTTTAAGCATGATATTCTACAGTAGAGAAAACTATATGCAGTGAAATTTTAAGAATTGCGTGGTTTTCTCCTCGCAGTCGCACAGGCCCATAATAAAGCACACTACATCAAAGTATATATTACTTTTAAAATTAAGTCATATTGTTAGATGTAAATACCACCTTTTTCAATGTGAACATTTACTATTATTTATTTTAACAATACATGTAAGCATAAATAATATACATTATTTATGCTAACAACACAATAAGTTCATATAAAGTAACGCGTTTTGTCTTCCTTCACATCGCATCTTTAAATTTAAAAATACCATCTAATACAGTTAACAATACAATTTTATTACTACGTACAACATAAAGTTGTTAATTATAAGATTTTAATCTTATTATAATAACAAACCACACAGTGTATGTTTTAGTATATTATGTGTCCCATATAGTATTAGAAAATATTGCAAAAAGAAACAATATTTATCTTTATTTTAACAATGCATTTTTCTCTGTGAAGGATACTATTGCAATCACTGACTTTTTTGTGAAGTAGGTACAGGTATCACAAGGAATCAAGTATCCAGTCGATCTGTGAAATAGCTTCCTTTCACAGCATTTTACAGAGGACATATTGAAATGGATAATCTAGAATATCGTGGCGTCATAAAATTCTTCGTTTTGAACCGTTTATCGCCAACGGAAATTCATCTAAAGTTAGTAGAGATTTATAACAAGCTTACTCCTTAATTTTTAACTGCGAAAAAGTGGAGGGCTAAAGTCAAACGTCGCTGCAGCTCTCTTGAAAATGATCCAGATGAAGGTTTTAATACCACAGAGTTCGAGTACTTGATTAATATTTGGGCCATCTTAAAAAGCATCCAGAATTTCCACGCTGATTTCTTACTATGAATGAGACGCGAGTCCACCACCAGTCGCCAGAAATGAAACAACAATCGGAACAATGAGTGGAAGCCGGTGGCTCTGCACCAATAAAGATAAAGTCAGTTGTATCTGCCAGAAAAGCCATTGGCAGTGTTTTCTATAATGCCAAAGTTATTCCTCCTGTTTATTACTTTCTAAAGGGTAAAACGATAGCCAGCGAATACTACGCAAGTCTTCTGGACTAACGGGTTGAAAACATTCCTGAGAAGGGGATTACAAGAGAAGAAAATTACCTACAAAAGTGCTTCGATAATGGGGAAACTGGGAGATTTGCAGTACAAATTCACCAAATTTGTCTCCCTTTGAGTTTTTCCATATTCCCTAGTCCAAAGAAATTTATGGCTATAAAACGTTTTGAGTCAGATAAAGAGATGGTAGCCGCCGTAGATTTGTGTTTTGTAAAACTTCCAAATTGGCGCTTTAGAGATGGAAGCCATTCATTGGACACCTTGCACAAATTGCGTTAACCTAAGGGTGGATTTTGAACTGAAAAACACAGTCTTTTACTGCTAGGCCGTGAACTTTACACCTTTCCCTCGTATAAGCTTTAATATTTACCATATTTAATGTGTTTAACCCTGCTGTACTGTTTAAATTTACTCTACACGTGTATCGTTCGGGTCAATATGACCCGAACCCTTATTTGCAATAAAAAATAAGTGTACTGTTTTAAAAGAAATATTTTATTTATAAAAAAATAGAAATCTACATGTTCTAATAAGAAATACTTACACTTAAATATAAAAAAGTACTTATTTTATAAAAAGATTATGGAGCACAATTTGGGCAAAAGAATTGTACATGCTTCTTACAGAGATGTTTATTGCATGTTACACATGAAATATTTGTTTTGTTGTCATTAGTTGACGGACAAAATTTGCATCGTGCACGTTTTACATTAATGTTCGCTGCTGTTGAGGGTTCATTTGATGTTGTGGCTATATGTTGATTTTTCGCTTTTGAGCTTTTACCACTATGTTGCGAGCTTCTTCTCCCCTGGGTAGGTACGCTCTTGACTCCATATGTAATGTTTATGAGCGATTTTCCTAATTCTTCTAGAAATAGTCTTCTTTTTGTTAGTTTATTGTTGTTCCAATTTGGATCGCAGCAGTCCACAATACATACGCATTGTAAGCCGAAATGTCTAGCATGTTATAAAAAATTATCATAGGCCAGCGATTGGATTTTCTTTTACAAGTATATGTGCCCACTAATTGATCGAGAGTGTCAACGGCCCCTTTAGTTGCATTGTAGTCTAGTATTATATGAGGTTTCCGATCAGTTCTTTCACTAACTTTGTTGTCGTGATGCAATGTGCTCATAAGGATCACGGTCTTACCCTTTTTTGGTACATAATTTACGACAGTTGTATCATTTGTGAAAAAGAAAGAACTGCTATGTACGTCTTTGTTAGCTATTGGCTGAGGAAGTTCCGGCTTATTTTTTTCTAACAGTTCCTACCATCGTAATTTTTCTTTTCAGCAGTAACTGTCCTAGGTTGTATGATGTGAAAAAATTGTCACACGTCACATTACGTCCTCTTAGTTCGCTGGTGAGATCGCAAACCACCAGCATGCCCTGATTTTTTTCTGGTGAGCACCTTCTTCCTTTCCTGTGTAAACTTGTACTTTCAATGCATAAGATGTTTCACTGTCACAGAGAGTCCAAATCTTGATACCATACTTCGCTGGTTTAGTAGGTATATATTGCTTGAAAGGGCAGCGACCTCTAAATGCAACTAACTGTTCATCCACCGTTACATTTTCTCCAGGATTATATAACTTGGAAGATTTCTACCCACATTTCCCAAATGTCTCTTATGGCCGCTAATTTATCAGTACGTCTTCTTTCCTGGCGTGTAGTCTTGTCATCAAAGCGAATCACACGGATATCATGTTGAATTGTTCAAGAGACATGGTTGCTCGAAAAATACTTCGACCAGTATCATTGTCCCACAAACTTTTTGTAGCTTCTCCGTGCGATCGGTAGACGCCGGCAAGTAACAAAAGACCAATGTAAGCTTGAAAAGTGGTACTATCCAAAACTTTCCACTTTGTATCGTTAACTCGTAATCCTTCAATATTTGTCATCTTTATCACTTCCTTTTCGATCGCAGGTAAAAATACAATTTCAAATGCACTTTTTATGTCTGTAATTCTCGCGCATGCATATTTTGTAATTCCTGCAGGAGTGCGAATCACATTGGCGGCACAAAAACGGCCACGTTGCTGAGGTGGAAGTAAATTCCATTCAATTTTACGATCTTTAGAAAAAACTGTCTGAACATTCTAGAGCATTTGACGATTTTCTTGGTCTTGTTCACTATCTGAACTATCACTTTCCGACACATCACTTATATGATCTTCAAATTCAGAAACAGATTCACCACTATCAGAAGATTGTGCAAGAGCTAGCAGTTCTGCATCACTCAGTGGTCTTCGACTTGCCATAATGAAATCGAGAGTAAAACTAACAAGCAAATTCAGTGCAACGTTTTATAACTAAGATATGACGCATGCGTGCAACGTCCGAGACGTACCGCGCAAAAGTATGCAAAAGTTGTCATACTACATTTATACAGAATGATATAAACGAGTATAAACAAGTTTTTGCCTGTTGTAACACGTTTGAGCTTGAATATACGTAAACAAGAACATGTAAGAAAGTAATATGTGACATAGATAAAACAAATAAATCATTTTTATTAGTTTCTATCATATTACGCGCAGAGATGGACCGTTATTATATGCACAATTGTGTTATATATAATAATAAATAATACAAATGCGAAAAACATATCCTAGATATATGTATATAAGGTTAATGACTGTCGGGTCATATTGACCCGAACGTAATAAATGTAAGACATGGAAATAAATATTTAAAACAAAAATAAAAAAAAGAAATGTTTATGGAATATTAACGTTAACAAAGTAACAAATAAAGTCAGTGAACGCCAGGAACATTTTTTAATAAATATTCATATTACAGCGAAACAAAATTCTGTTCGGGTCAAATAGACCCGAACAGTGCAGCAGGGTTAAAGTAAATGATTTCCAAGAAGAAAATGTATTATTTTATTCACTCGAAAGTTAGAAACAGTAGCTCCTTTCGTCTCAGTCTCTTACATCCGTTCTACAAAGGTAATATTCATCTGCGTGACTATAGAAATTTTGTTTAAAGCAAATTTTAAATTTATCAAAATGTAGATTTTTTAAAGTCCGTAAGTATTTCATTTACATGTTTATAGTTTAGAGCTTTGTGGTTATCAAGGAACTTCTCCTGCCAGGGTCAATTGCAGGTCTTGGGGGTGAACCGCTAACACAAAGATAACCAGCTTTGACGTCAGACAGGCTGCGACGTATTTTGAAGTAGGCCATAAACGCGTCTACACACTCAGACCGTCTCTGCGTTTTAAATTGGTTTTTCCAAATTATATTGTTTTTATTTTAAAAAATACTGTGTTTATTATTTCAGTACTTATTGGTGATACCTACAATGTTCTTCTAGTGTTGTATAAGCGATAAAACCTTTTCTGAAACTATAAAAACGAGGTAACCTAACCTAAGTTGGCGTCGGTTATTTTCATACATTCAGATCGATTCTTGCATTTTTAAGTGGTTTATCCAAATTATATTGGTTTTATTAAAAAAATACTGTATAGTGATATTTCCGTATTTTGCTGGTGACACCCCTGCAATGTTTTTCTAGTGTTGTATAAGGGATAAAATCTTTTCTGAAGCGATAAACACGAGGTAACCTAACCTAAGATGGCGTCGATTGTTTTGTATGTTTTGTTTGTGAGTTACACTTTGTAAATCAAAGATTTTATTTATTTCCCAACAGCTACAGATTCAAGGACCGGTGAAGCTATAACTGTAAGTTAACAATATCCTAAGCTTAAAAAAGATGCTGTTCCAACTCAATTCCCTAACTGTCCGTTGTATTTGATAAAAAACGTGTAGATGTTATTCAAATAGTTTTTTATTCTTACGTTATATTTAACAAAATTATTTTTAAACACGAGGAGATGTTTTTAAATGTATGTAATAAACGTTCTGTTTTAATACAATATATTTTAAATTATATCACCGAATGTAGTCATTTTGGATACTGATATATGCAAATGTCATATTCGAGAGCAGTGAACGTATTGCAACAATTATAATAACTTGTTCTACAAATACCCTACTTAAAAATGATTGTGGGAAAAGTAATGATAGATTAAGTAAAACACCACATAATAGGAAAGATAGATTAGGTGAAACACCACATAATAGGAAATTTAAGACCCTTGTTAAATAGCATATCTGTAAATGTTCTCGTGAAATTAAACAAAATTTCGAATAAAATTGCAATTACTGTATCATTTCAACCTTAGTTTCGTCCAAATACATGTACAATTACAAATAATAATAATTAGTCGATTAAATATCAACCACAAATACATCTTTCACGAAAACGGTGCTTAGTTACGTGTTTGGTTTTTGTTTTGACAGTTAGTTTTTCCAAAATACGATCAAATGTGATGCGAAGAAAGGCTCTTTAAACCGGAAGCCTTTCAAAAAAGAAATGCAAAAAACGATTCCTTTACCGTTTAGGCCAATATTGTGCATGGAGATACATCCCCTAAACAGCGTAACGTCATCGAAAAGCGCTCAGGTATTTCTAGTTTGGGTGGTAACGGCCAGGGTCAATTGCAGGTCTTCCCTGATAGGAGCAATCTCGAGTCACGCATTTTGAAGTATAATTAACTGCGCCTCAGCCTTTAAGGGGTGATAGTAAAAAAATCCGCGGAATACTTTACCCACTCTAAAAGGCTTCTGAGGTTATCACAAGCTTTAAAGCTTAAGTACCTTGTTGGGCCGTCACCATACATTTAATTTGTCGGAGATTTGTCTTCAAACAAGTAAGTGTTAGATCATCTTTATCCAGAGCTTTTACAAATAACCAAACTTTATGTGCAGAAGAGTAAAACAGAACGCCTTGTTAATCACAATTGATTAAGTTAAAATCTTGAAGAAATGATGCGTGGCAGAGAAAAACTACAGGTGAATTTGTAAATGTCGCCGAAAGACGATCATAACCGCATAATTTTGTATGCAAGACAAGAATTGTGTTGTACATTTTTTATTTTAGTTAAGAGAATGGGGTTCTCATAAAGAATTCCGCCATATAGATGCAAACAAACGAATCAAAAAGTATATTTTGTTGTTTGCTTTATTGCCCTGGCTAGATTTTTTCAATCTGGACAGACGTCGTGGACCTCTAGTGATATATTATCCAGCTTGGTTTATGTAAACTTAATAGAATTCTGTGCAATTCTTTGCATTGTAAATATTGTAGTTCTTTGTGCATATTTAAAAAGAAATTGGAAAGAATTTAGGTACAAAAGATTATCTTTTCCATCTGGTTCTATTTGAGCAAAAAATACTAGAGATATAGGCAAGAGACAGTATTACAGCAAATAGAAGATTTTCATCTAGTCGGAAATAGATTCCTTTAACGTTTGAAGTTCCCGAACACTTCCCGAAGATCCCTTCAAATACAGAATTCGTCCTTGCAAGAGATTACGTCGGGTAGGCGTTCAACAGCCTGATTGTATCTTGAATTGCTCCTATTTTGTTGATTCGATTGAGATGGGTGCAAAGGTTAACGAAGCGTAAATCTGCTTTAAAGTAGACACGAACATTTCTTTCTTAGAGTAAAATTTTTTGTGTAATAAACTTTGTGAAACAAAAACCTTTATTTTTTGCATGTATACACTTTCATGCGGGCAAAACTGAAAACATTCGTAATGATAAAGTTGCCGAAAGCAAAGATGAAACCTAATCAGGGCTTCGTTCCTTAAATTTTATGCTTTAAAGGAATTTTCCGATCTAATTTAGCGTCGAATAAGCTTTGCAATTATTTTACTTTTCCTTCGCTGCGTATACGAGAGTTTAAAGTAATCACCGCTGAAAGGGTTGATTTGCTTTTTCCAATATCCCGCCGGTTCATCGAATCAGAGGCGAACAAACAAAGAGCTCAATTTTCCCAGCGAATAAACACGATCCCTTCCTGATAAGTGCACTAATTAAATAAGACCACAGATAATTCCGTTACGCTATAATCTGAACCTGCATGTACCAACCAAGGCAGGCGTAGTTTATAACGAAAGACTAATTGAAGCAAATTCTATTTTATCAGGAAGTCACTTTCTTTTATTGATTTGGAAGAAAGGACGGTTTTAAATTCTCAATTCCTTTTCCTAAAATGTCTAAAAGATAAAAGTCAATATGAAATGGAGAATTCTATATTTCTGTTTGATGCTCATAAATAAATAGTTTCCAAAGTCACTTGGTCTTTTACCCGACCATCTCAGCAGTTGGCACAACATTAATTTATTGAATTGATCAATCGCGACTCGTTGTGAGTTAATCATAATTGGGATCAATAAAAGTGGTCTACAAGTATTACTCACAAAGTGTGTTTGTGAGTAATATACTACTTTTATTGACCCCAATTAATTTATTAAAAAGCGAAAAAGAAAAAAACTAATGATAATATCACCCCGAATGAAAATGTTAATCTCAAAACTGACGAGGATTCCCGATCAAAAATTACTACATATTTCAAGAAAACAACTGACAAATCTTTTTCTGCCGTACCAGCGCGAATGACGACACAAGACGGAATTTCATTCAGTAAATTTTGTACACCACAGGATTTACGAATGCTGTTAATCGAAAATGACTATACAAACATTCCAACATCTTCGAATACAATGAAAAAAAATTGAATATGCAGATACAATTAGGAATCAAGTAGTCAATGAAATATCACAACATAAACTCAAAGCATTTAGATTAACGTTATATGAGTGGACATCTGTAAGAACTGTCGATACATGAACATTAATGTTCATACATGTGATTTTTTTGGAACCTTGGATGTCGTATTCATGGATCTATGCCCGCTGAAATAATTTACAGGAGTTTGATATTTCCTTTAAAAATATAGTATCAATTACTACAGATGGAACTTTAATAACGAAGAAAATAGGAAAACTGATCGGTACAAACCATCAGTTACACTACCGTTCATGGCAGTTCGGGCAAGCAAAAAAAATGTACGGAAGTCAAAGAAAATAAGAGAAATATTAAATGGCCATGTATTTAATACTTACTTACATGATTTTACATATTTTCAAACAAATTTATTAAAAAGAAAAAGTTAATGTAATACAAATAATTTAAATCCGATTTTCATCGAAAAATCCACCTTTTGCCTTTAGGACTGCTGTCACTATTCTCGGCATCCGATTCACTAATTTTGCTAATGTTTCATTGGGCAAGCTTGTCCATACCTCCTGGAAAATGGTCCCAATGTTTCTTCGATTTTGGACACTTTTTCCTAACACATCGGTCTAATTCTTCCCATAACAACTCTATCGGATTCAGATCGGGGGACTGTGGCGGCCATTCCATAATTTTTAGGGTTCTTTCATTTTCTTCTTGCTGCAGGTAATCTGTGCACAATTTAGATTTACGTTTGGGGTCATTGTTCTGCATAAATTCAAATCCACGACCAATTAATCGGACTCCTGACGGTATGGCATTTTCCTCAAGGATTTTCCGATATTCTTTTTTCATTATGCCCTCAATTTTGAGCAAGTCCCTTGTTCCGATTAAGGAAAAACAACCCCAAACCATTACAGATCCGCCTCCATCCTTCACCGTAGGAACTATACACTCCCGTAACATTCTTTCCTCTCTTGATCTGCGTAGGAAAACTCTCCGTCTATTTCCAAAAACCTCAAACTTGGATTCTTCAGTCCACAAAACGTTTTTAAAATCGTCCACTGTCCAATCTCTATGAGCTTATGCCCATTTCAGTCGTTTCAGCCTATTTCCTCTTCGGAGTAACGGTTTTCGACAAGCCACTCGCCCATGCAACCCAGCCTCTTTCAGCCGACGTTTCACAGTACTCGCAGAAACTTTGGAATCTCGCTCATTATTGAATTCTGCAGCAATTTCTGATGCTGTTAGTCTTCTATTGCGCTTACTAATTATTTTTATTCGTAAATCTTCCGCAGGAGCCGTTTTTCTTGACGGTCCTGGCCGATTACAATCTTGCACGTCACCGGTTGTCTTAAATCGAACTATAGTATCATGTACTGTAGATTTTTTTATTTTTAATTTATCCGCAATCCGTCTTTCTGCGTACCCTTCCTGATGCAAGGTAATAATAGCAGATCGTTTTGAAACAGCTAGAGGCTTTCCACGGGGCATTTTAAGCAGTCAAACCGAAATTATTTTATTTTTCACTTGCACAACAACAAATACTTTCACAATAACAATCTCTTCAGAACTACTGCGTTTACAAATGTTATAATACTTTATAAAGGGTATACGAATATTTCCAGGTAACACGAGTGAATCAGCTAACCCTCCTAGGGATTATTATAAAGTTTTATTGTCACTGTAATTATTGGGGATTTCCAACATAATTATATATTTTATGATAACGGTCTTATAATAGACAAATACTACCTGGAAATTGGTAAAAGGCTTCCAGAAAGGTTAGTTTTAATAATTCCTCACAGAAATGTATATTATATAATTTTAAATTTTTTTCCTAAATAGTTAATATAATTTGTCAGCTTACCCGAACTTCCATAAACGGTACTGTATGTCTCGCAGTGGGTTGTAACCGGAGTGCTTTATAGCAAAAATAATTTAGAAGGAATTGAGTGTGATAATGATGAACTTGTTGAGTTAGCTGTACAGATCATTCCAGTGACGAAGACGATGAAAATAATGGCGACACTTTCCAAATAGTACAAAGCGTATCTACTGACTCCCAATTACATTTTATACAGGATATATAATTAAATTCTCTGATAACAAAGGTACGAACAGTAATAGAAACCTCTCGCAAGTCGTCAAAGAAAATGATGTTATATTACAAAAACATGTAAAAGAAGTATTTGGTCGAGAACTTTCGTTAATAATGAGTTCTAAAACAGGATGGAATAGCCTACCGATTATGCCAGAGCGTCTTTCGAAGATTATAAACTGTGTTAGAAATAGTCTTATAGATTTGAAGTCAGATATCGGTTTTACTGATAACGAGCTTACTTTGCTTTCTAATACAATTTCAGCATTACAACAAATAAAAATTGCGTTAGAAACACTATGTTGTGAAAATGTTAATTTGTATGTCGCCGATGTTACATTGATATTTATGCTTGATGAGCTAACGACACAAAACACATTTTTAAGTAACGAACTTAAAAACACTGTAATACAACGAATAAAGGAACGACGAACTATTTATTCTGATGTTTTGTAAATTCTTTATGGTAACAACTTCAAGAATACGAATGAAGAAGGCCACGGATCACAGAGGATCCTAGTCTTGATAAACTATGCTTCTTGCAAAAGTTTGTACACAATATGAGGGGCATACTGTGTGTTTCTGAATACAAGAACAAAAAATATAAAAACGAACAATATTTATTCTTTTTCAAAGTACTCTCCTTTACATTTAACGCACTTCGACATCCTCTCAAACTATTCTGTAAAACAGGCAGCCCAGGTTTTCTTGGACACGCACTAACATGCTCTTCAAACCTCGTTGGCAAATGTTGAATCGATAACAAAAATAATACAAAGCATTAAAACAACTGCTGTTGGTTATGACGGGATTGACATTAGTATGTTGCGTCTTTGTTCTCGGTACATTATTCCATATATCACACACATCATTAATTCATGTATTTTGCAAAATGTATTTCCTCGCCATTGGAAGCGTGCCGTTATTATACCCGTTCCGAAAAAGTCTGATATCTCTGACCTGAAAGACTTGAGACCAATTAGTTTACTACCTCTTCTCTAAAAACTACTGGAGCGTGTTATGGAGAGGCAGATAAGACAGTATATAGAGCAGCACTCGCTTCTTCCCGATGTTCAGTCAGGCCTCCGGCCTGGTCGTAGTTGTACTACTGCATTACTCTGTGTGACTGATGACATATTGTCGGCGTCGGATCGAGGGTTGGTGACAGCACTGCTTCTGACAACAATGTTGGCAAGCAAATGGTGGTATACCATTCTGCATTTACTGTTTTCCTATTCTCTAGAAGAACAGAGCAAACGTAACCAGTACGGCTGAAGAAAGAGGTAATCATTTGTTTAGCACAACTTCGTGATTGTTTTATTTTTGTGGGACGCATTTCATTTTGATACATCCATTGCGTAGATTGCTGCTTTGTTAATGAATCATAGCAGTGGATCTATGTTTCATCACGTGTAACGATATCTTAAACGGCCTTAGACATACCTTCATGATAACGTTCAAGGTTTTCTAGGCACCAGTTGACCCTCGCTTTTTTTGATCATCTGTTGAACAGTGTGGTATCCAACGACAACACACTTTTTTCACATTTAAATGTGAGTCTGAAGTGCAGTCATTCTAATGCCAAAAGTTGCCCGAATTTCACTGTAGATTATCCGACGATCTTCTTCAATCTTGCGACGAACGGCATCAATGTGACTTGAAGTTGTTGCTGAAACAGGACGACCTTCACAATTTTCATCCTCAAGAGATGATCTTCCCCGTTGGAATTCTTTGAACCCGTTAAATACGGTCGTCCGACTTGGGGCTTCTCCAGGAAACGCATTTTGCAAACGAGTAAATGATACATTAAAGGTTAAATCTGAACGAAAATCATACAAAATCATTGCATGAAAATGTTCTCGAGTCACTTCCATTTCACATTGACCGTTTAACTTTTTAAAAAATTCTGTAAGCTATTTGAAAAAAAGGTATCGAATTCAAATAAACTGCGACTTATTCACAAACACTTGCTACATTAAACTAACCTCAAATTTTTTGACAATTACTGTCAGTGTTGCCATATTCACAAATATACAGTGCGCTCCTCGTAGTTATTTGATTAGACTTGTTACTTAATTTCTTTAGATCATAGTTATTTATTTAGATTTGTTATTTACTCGAAATAAAAACATTATTTTTTGTATAACAGAATTTCCTGAAAATAAAAATTAGCGGCAAATCACCGGTAAACTGGTAATGAAAAAAAAATTACCGAATTACTGGTATTGAAGAAAGTCGGTAAATCTGCAATCCCTACTCGCAACATGTAAATTGGTGAACATATGGACCCAGTAGCTTTGTCTGTCTGAGACCACCAAGGCAATTTATCATACGGAGTAGTTTCTAAGAATTAATTTGTATTATAACTAGATTAATTATAAGATTTTGAAGGGAGAAGTACTGTTTAAAAGCGATTTGTTCATTAGAGCCAAGATTATTAGTAACGTACCAGTCAAACACGTCTCATCTAAATACGTATTCAAAGAAAATCTGAATCAACAGTGTTGTATCATCTGCATATAAAATCAGATCTACGCTTGGGCAAGAAACAATTTTTTTATCGTATATTACATTGGAAAAATAATATCCTATATAATAGTATTATTCTCTTCTTCCTTTTTAATAAAATGTCGCGTACACTGGCTGTAAAAGAGGGCATGCAATAAAGCGGCTACGCTGGCTCAAATCACGTTATCTTTGAACCTGATACGCGCCCCGTTCCGACAATATACCCGTCTTAATATTTTCCATGATAGATTGAGGTGTCGACAACCTCACACATCATTCTCTTGTACGTCTTGGACGTGGACAAAGTACATTATATAGGCAGCTGGAACTGTATTACGCTTTAGCACTAACGGGAAGACGGAGAACCGATACCCCCGGGTACGGGAGGAATTTTTATATTAGACATCGCCCGTAACAGGACGAGGCATCAGCTTCTAAGCCTGCTCGTCCTGCTAGCCTACAAAGAGGGAATTTCCTTTCTCAACGTTGGCAAGCAATGACATGCCTTTTATTGAATTTAATTTAGTCAGTGAGCCCCTTTTTATTTGTAACGGTGGCTCTACTTCCGTCATTTTAACTAAACCCCCACCCTCTCCTTTTGTGTCGACCTGCTCCCGAGTTCATTTGAACTTTGACAGAATTTCCCCCGCTTATATCGAAATTAATAAGAATATTTGTTTTGCTGCTCGAAGAAACTTTCCTTCTGATTTGATCTGCCCTGGGTTTGGCGGAATATTAATATAAATTCGCCTCCCGGAAAATTTTGAGATTAAATAAAATATTAAATTATAGGGATAAAGGAAATATTTCAGGAAAAAGATTTGATTTTCTATGTCTACGGGCAATCAGCAAGAAGCCCATATTACTAAAGCATTTCCAGAAAACGTTTTGTAAAGTATAGAATAATTAATAATTTAGCAATTTAGATGTTGCATTGTCGACCATGAATAGGTATAAGAATGTCATTGTCTGTGGCCATGTAAATGTGGATTTTCTTCGGTGTTCTCGCAATAGGTTTGACCTTTGTTGTTTACTCAAATCGCTTGATTTGCGGGCTGCGATTGATGTTCCTGCCAGAATATCTCCGGGATCTCGCTCTTGTTTAGATAACATATTTACGAATTTAAAAATACTGGCACCTTTCAATGTAAATATTGATTTCAGTGATCATGATACACAAATTATTTGCTTCGCCGATTTAAACAAAATAAACAACACTCATAATACAAAATTTTATGAATTTCGTAGAGTTTACAATAGCAAAAATTGTAAAAAATTTACTGATAAAATGAAATTTTCTTCTTAGGATAACATCTATAATTATGGCGGTAATAAATTTGAGTACTTTTATAAGTTTCTTCGATCAAGCATAGATAGGCATTTTCCTATTAAAAAAATTAATTTCCGGAAACAGCATAATTCCTGGATAACGACAGGAATACGGATATCATGTCGTACAAAGAGTTAACTATTCTACATTTTAAAAGTTTACTCAAACATTACATTACATAATTATTACGCAAAATACAAAATTCTTCTTTAAAGAGTTATCGTATCTGCTAGACGCATGCGCGCGAATGATTATATCTTAAATTCACAAAACGTAAACAAGGCCGTTTGGGATGTTATCAAATTGGAGACAGGCAATAATGTAAAACATATGAATAATATTCAGCTCAATACGAATGATGGCCAGGAAGTAGCTAACCCATTTAATTCATTTTTTGTCACTCTTCCTAGTAATTTAATTAAGTAAATTCCATATATTAGCAACGATTTTAAATTTCACTCTAATGCTACTTCCTTTTTGAATCCTGTAACACCGTATGAAGTAATAAGTATTACAAATAACCTTAAAAACACACATTCAACTGGTCTGGATGAAATACCGGTTAAGATATTAAAAATTATAGTTCAATATATAGCTGAACCACGGGCATACATAATCAATGTTTTTGCACTGGGTATTTTCCTGATCAGTTGAAAATTTCGAAAGTAATTCCGCTTCACATGTCGGGCAATAA
Source organism: Dynastes maya (assembly GCA_029619315.2). NCBI lineage: Eukaryota > Metazoa > Arthropoda > Insecta > Coleoptera > Scarabaeidae > Dynastes > Dynastes maya. The sequence goes on from JAROYE020000008.1 coordinate 5,275,181, forward strand.
AAGCACAGCGACAAACTATCGCCCTATATCGATATTCCCTAATATATCCAAGATTTTTGAAACTGTTTTAAAGACGAAAGTTGTCGGCTATTTTGAACCTAACGGTTTTTTTGGCGGATCGCAACACGGCTTTAGAAGCAAATTTTCTACAAATTCTGCTCTTCAACAAATACTATCATATACTTATGACCAGATTAACAGGGATTTGTCAAAGGGTTTTGACTTGGTTGACCATTCTTTCCTGTTGTCAAAATTAAATCAGTATGGTTTTCGGGGTACTGAGTTGCTTCTTTTTGGATCATACTTAACTAATAGGCTTCAAACCGTTCAAATAAAAGAAGCTTTAGCATCTTGTGAAGTAAAAAATTATTTTTCTAATACGGCCTTAGTCAAACCTGGTGTACCACAAGGTTCCATTTTAGGACCTATCTTATTCATCATTTTTATTGATGATCTATCTTTCAGCAGTTATAATTTAGCATTGTATGCAGATGATGCTATTTTGTCGATTGCTAATAATTCACTAGATTTGTTAATTGAAGACACTAAATTGGCTCTGAATAGAATAACCGAGTGGTATCATGGGAATAAATTAGTTCTTAATACAGATAAGACAAATATCATAATCTATGAACAAGCAGACTTATGTTATCTATGTGTATTGTGTGTGTTTATATGTGTTGTACGACTTATATGTACCCATATGTGTATTCATTCCGTGAGGTATTAACGAATAAAGCACTACTACTACTAATAATAATATTAATAAAAATTGAAAAGTTTACAGCCATCTTTGTCATTTGTTGGCTTTTTCGATTTTACGCGGTGTTTTAGAAGCAACTATAAATACTGTAGGTGATGATAGTAAAGACTAGAGCCCGGTAACTGGAGAACAATCGCAGCAGCGCTGTGACTGTGTTTAGGTCGGCAGGGAGGGCTGGTCGATTATTACACGACACGACAAATCATCATCACTCACTTCAGCTTGGCATTGGATAGCGAATAGGACGTGTTGATTTTATTTATATAGATGTAGCTATTAATTGTAGTTATTATTTAGTGTAGTGCGTTTTGATTTTATTGATACAGGCGTAGTTATTAATTGTAGTTTTTAGTGAACACGTCGAACGCTAAAAAACGACCCTTTCAAGATATAGTAAATAAGTTTATTTCTGACTTTCCCGATTTGTTTTACAACGGGAGTAAGATAGTTTGTAAAGTGTGCAAAATATATTTGATGTCAAATGAGAAGTGGAACTGTACAAGACACGTAAATTCCGCACAGCATAGAAAACGAAAATTGGGCATGCCACCGAGAAGTGCATTTTTTGTATGTAATTCTTATGTTGATAGTCTGTAAGTTGCCACTAGGCTTACTCGATAAACAACCGTTTAAGGACTTTTGGTACAAATACAATCCCGAGTTGCGGTTGCCAACGGAGAAAACGGCACGTAAGCATGTTGCATTTGTACGCGATGACGTGGAAAAGAAAATGAAACGTATATTGAAAAAACAGTTTCTTTGGTTATGTGTTGACGAGACAACAGATTGTAAAAAAAAATCAATTGTAAATATTATGGTACGCATACTAGGCCCTAGTAAACCTACATTACCACTGATACTAGCTAGCCGAAAACTACAAGAGTGTACTGCTGCAGCAATTACGAAGGTTGTACTTAGTACGCTGGGAAAATTGCAAATTTCAAAAGATAAAGTGGGGATGTTTATGAGCGACGGCGCAGCGATAATGCGTTCGGTAGGCCGTTCTCTTCTTGAATATGGTTGCAAGTGTTTACATGTTACGTGTAAAGTGCATGCTTTACATCTTGTGGCAGAAACCATTCGACAATGCTCTCCCGAGGTAGATGCATTAATAGCAAGCACAAAAAAGTATTTTTTAAATCTCCCAAACGCCTACGATCATTCCACGCAGAGTGTCCGGGTATTCGTCAATCACCAGAGCCAATTCTTACACGTTGGGGAACATGGTTGTAGGCAGTTTTTTATTATGCTGTACATTTCAAAATAGTAAAAGTTGTTGTTGCACAATTCAATCCTGCCGAAGCTGCAGCTATTAAGGAGAGCCAGTCGAAATTTCAAGATATTTCCGTTGAAACAGATTTAAAAAATATTCGTAGCTACTATAAAGAATTAGCTGACGCAATAGACCAATTGCAAAATAGATCGTTATCATTATTGGAGCTTCTGCAAATTATGGATGGAGTGCATACACAGCTACTGACTATACATGACGCAAAATATAATCGATTTTAGCACACTAAAACAAATTTGTGATGGTGTATCGAATAAGCCACTGAGTAAGTACAAAGAGTATTTTAATCATGCATGTATAACATCGGTAGATCTTGAACGCTCTTCTTCAAAATATAAACTCATTTTCTCACCACGGCGAACATCGCTCACCGAGACAACTGTGGAAACACATCTAATGGTGTCAACTTTTTGCCACTCTTATCCATATGATGTTAATACTGATAATGGTGCTTCTAGTGTTACTGTTCCGTAGCCAAGGCTGCTTAAAAGGGTGAGTGTTTCACTACTTTTCACGTATTATAATTATGTATTAGTTCTGTTATTTTTTTTCTATTTTCTTACTATTGTTTTTGTATACCAGGCAGGTACGACTATGGCACGGCTCCCTGTTACCGGGCTCTAGTAATGACAATTTGAGTTGAAAAAGTTTATATAAGCGCACTTCCAATTTTCAGTTAATTGCATTTAACTATTTTAGTTATTGCTTCGATGCATGTTTTGATGTGTTTTAATTGCATTGATTGATTTTTTCGTTTCGTGGCCATTTCAGCTTGTAAGTGGTGTATGAACGTGATAAAACGTAGTTAATTATTTCTCAATATCAGAATTATGATTTCAGATTGTACCAGATCCATCAAAGGAATCTGCTACTTGACCCTCCTAGGACTTGAACGTCCAGCACCTAACTCAACCACAGTCAGAAGCAGGCCCTTTCACCATTATAGGCCACACAGTTTAATGATAATATTGATGTGCAAAAATAACCATCAACGATTTTCACATCTTCAAATTCACTTGGCCATACCTCCTAGCATTTTTCTAATTTCTTCTATAGGACCCCTACATTATTTAATATTTTTATTCACGTTTATCTTTATCTACTTTAAAATATTAAATCAAATTTAAATATGTTTTGATAATTACGTAGCTGTAGTATTGAAGCCCAATGAAACAGAACATCGAATTAAAAAACAATTCTATAATATCAAGACAACAGATTAAAAATCTTTCATAAACACAATCTCAGCAATATAAAACGGAATTAGCCAATAATCCAACAAAAAATTGCAATCAGCAACCGGACCATATCCCGGAATAAAATTCGCGATAACGCCGCAATATATCATGTAAGTTAACGCCAAATGCCTCAATTGAAAACAGTAAAGCGGGGCTATTAGTTACTTTCCTATCCAGTTCCACTGGATACTATAAAAACAGTTAAATAAAGCAAGAAGGATTGATATCGCGTAGACTTTTATTCATGTGCAAAACGCCTGCAACTCTTGTAACTTATTTAGATATAAACGTCTAGGCATTGCTAGATCATAAATTTCTTGCTCGTAAAAAGTTAACGCAGATACGGTTTTGATAAAAGTGCAACCCGAATTTTGCGAAATAAACCCATCAAATTTATACTTTGCTCATATCTTTGGTAGATGTACAAGGGTAAATTGTTCTTTACATTTCTAACGTTTACGTTATTAATAACCAATTAGATTGATTGTGTGTAGAGTAATAAGTATTAATAACTGAAAACAATGAAAGACAAACGTTTAAGTCAAGATTACTGTACTGATTATTGTTCTCTTTTGTTGTGCACTGTTTGAGAAACCATATATTTAGTTTTATTATTTAAAAACAATTTATTACCTGGAACTCTGGGTACATTTTACAAAGTATAACTGGGGAACTATTTGTAACACAATTTCTGTTGAGTTTGGTTTTTGAGCTGTTTTATAGTTAATTAGGCATGCCGGTTTCAAAACTGTAGTTAGTTTTCTTCTACCACGTCAAGTTTTATCTCTACACCTTATGAGAATGTGACCACTCTCCGCGAAATCGAGCATGGATCATAGGAAGCACCATTGCTCTCCTATTGGCTGATACAAACCTTCTCCAATGGGCGCCGGGTAAATGACGCTTGGGAGAACAGCAAGAGGTTTATACTTGTCTGGACTTGTTCAGTTACGCCTGAGATACTGTAGTGAGACATTGTGTCGCTCTGAAACGGTGCAGCCGATTCCGACGTGGAGTCTGAGTTCTTGTTTATATACAAGGTTAGCAGAGTTTAGTGTTTATTTGTATATGAACTGAAACTTTTCCTTACGTCTACCTCTGCTAGTTCACGTCGTAAGTGCTTAAACAGCCCCGATTCGTTTTGTTGCATATGTGGCAATTTTACCATTCCCAGTCAAAGGACAAACATCAGTACATTTGTCAGGCAAGTCTATTCTGCCTATTTTAAAGTGAAAATTGGCGATCAAGATAAATCACGGGCCCCTCACAAAGTGTGTACGCAGTGTGTTGAGGGCTTACGGATGTGGAACAAGGGAACACGTGATAAACTTCCATTTGGTATACCTATGATTTGGCGAGAGCCCAGAGATCATTCAAGTGATTGTTACTTTTGTATAGTGAAAACGTCAGGATATAACAAGAAAAACAAATGTAAAATAGAGTTTCCTAGTTTACCATCAGCTAAACGCCCAGTGCCTCATTCAGCCGAAATCTCAGTGCCAGTTTTCAATGAATTACCCTCTTTGGAAATACGGGAATACGAGTCTGGTGAAGATCAAAGTGACCCCAACGATGAAGATTTTGAAATTAAAGATGATTCCGTTCGTAATGGATTTGACCAGCATGAGTTTAATGATTTGGTACGAGATTTGTGACTATCCAAAAAAGCTTCAGAGCTCTTAGCATCAAGACTGCACGAGAAAAACTTGCTTGAAAAGGGAGCTAAGGTATCCTATTTTCGATCAAGAGAAAGTGCGTTTCTACAATACTTTCGAAGTGATGATGGATTTGTGTATTGCCATAACGTACATCGTTTAATGGAAGAGTTGGGAATTTCAGAATATAACGCAACTGAATGGCGACTGTTTATCGATAGCTCAAAGTGGAGCTTGAAGTGTGTTCTCCTCCACAATGGAAATTTATTGGGTTCAGTCCCGATAGGCCATTCAGTTCGTTTGAGTGAAGAATATGAAGACATAAAGAGAGTCATTGATTTGTTGCAATACTACATGCACCAATGGATCATTTGTGTTGACCTTAAAATGGTTAGCTTCCTTCTTGGCCAGCAACGCGGATATACTTTTTGTGTATGTGGGACAGCAGAGCTCGTGAGAAGCATTGGCTGCAGCCGAACTGGCTGCCACGATCTGACCTGAAATCTGGTGATCCAAACATTGTACATTAGCCACTTGTCGACAGAAAGAATATTATATTTCCACCTCTGCATATAAAATTGGGTCTCATGAAGCAATTCGTTAAAGCTTTGCCAATTGAAGGAGACTGTTTCAAGTATCTCATTTCGGCATTTCCTAGCCTGTCATTCGAAAAGATAGAGGCCGGCGTTTTTGATGATCCACAGATTGGGCAGCTTGTTAAAGATGAACATTTCATCGAAACAATGTCAGAAATTGAAAAGAATTCTTGGTTGGCATTCAAAAACATTGTTAAAGACTATCTTGGAAATACACGAGCACAGAATTACGCCAAAATTGTCCAGCAACTCTTTGAGAGCTTCAAACTGCTAGGTTGTAACATGAGCACCAAATTGCATTTTTTACATAGCCATCTTGCTAACTTCCCGGAAAATCTTGGTGCAGTCAGTGATGAGCAGGGTGAGCGATTTCACCAGGATTTGAAGGTCATGGAGGCACGGTATGAAGATAGATGGGATGTACATACGATGGCTGACCATTGTTGGAGCGTCAAGCGAGAATGTCCACAGATTAAACATTCCAGAAAAAGCTATAAGCGAAAATTTTTGCCTTAATATGTAATTACCGTTCGATAAAAAGCAACTATTTGTATAAGCACAATTTAACTTGCAGTAACTATTATAGCCTTTGTATGAATAAAATTATTCTTTATAAACAGTATATTTGGTAAGTTTTTACTTTACTTTCCTTTATATGCACAATTTCTATTCAAGCAATTGTATCCGCAAATTCCGCTACCACCTCAGCCTGTATTGACGCGATGGGGAATATGGATCGAGGCAGTATCTTACTATCGCAAATATTATTCCCAGGTGAAAGGTGTAATTTTCATACTTAATTCTTCTAATTTTCAAGCGGTTCGCGAGTCAGCAATTTTTTTCCGATTCGGACGTTCAAAAAGAAATAGATGACATTTCCATAAACTAATCTGTAGTGACACAAACTATTTTGCAGTTAGAAAATACTCACTTATCTATACGAGACTCGTTAAATAGCATCAACAATTTAGCAGCCGCTCTAGAAAGCTTGACGGTTCCTATAGGACTGGATGTCGCGCAAAAATTTCGTGCAATTTTATATAAAAATCCAGATTTAGAAAAGGTTCGATCTATATCTGGAATTCAAGACTCCGCAGAAGAGATACAGTAGTATTTAAATTTCGCAAATCTTACTTCATTAGGTGCTAAACGATCAGTTGCAAAGTATACGAGAACGTTTTCAGACCGTCGTCGAGGCCTGACCGAATCGACAACGGAAGCATTGCTTATGTTGCAGTATTACACGGCGTATCATGGCAGTCGCACATTAGCGCAGTGGTCATCGATACGTCAATAAAAGGTAACAATCTACTATTTTGTTATTAATACTGTGTCTACTTTTGCGCGGTATGTCGCGGACGGTTCCACTAGTTTCTCGAACATTATAAATAGTACAAGCACACCGATCAACCGATAATAACCGAACGTCCACTCGATTCCTTGTATGTACATAGTAAACACAGCTCCTTTCACGGCGCCTCTGCGGTGCAACCGTTTGTCACGCTTTACTTATGAGACTCGTACCGAACCTGTTGTCTTCAATAGAGGCAGTGTGAGCGCTCAAAGATACATTGGAGAAGTTCTTCAAAATCACGTTGTGCCTTTCGCGCCATTTATAGTAGAACATTTTAGGTTAATGCACGATGCCATGTCGCTAGATCCGTCACTCAGAACCTTGACGAAGTCGGACTTCAAACTCTACCATCGCCGGCACGCAGTCCAGGCCTTAATCTCATTGAACACATTTGAGGCAACCTTAAACGACGTGTTCGGGTAGGGATACCAGCGCCTACAACCATAGGAGAGCTCAAGACAGCTATGTAGAACAGTGGCACAATATCTCTCAGGTGGATATTCAAGATGTAATGAATGGACTTCCAAACAGGCTTCAGGAAGTCATTAGAGCCCGAGGGGGTAGTACCCATTATTAAACTTAAAAATGTAATAAAAAATGATCTCTTTTTTAAAATTAAAAATGTTAATTTTTCGCCATAATTAAAAAAATATTTTTCTGGGATAATGTCTAATAAATCAATTTTTGAAAACGTTTTACATTTGTTTTTATTGCTAAAGGGTTGCTTACAACAACACCTTATATCAAATTTGCTTAATATTTAACGAATTCTACAAAATTCCAGGAATCCAGGCTGAGCGGTTAAGCGTGCCGCTAAGTGTATTTCATACACAGCTCTTTTACTTTTGTCACCTTCTCAATTTCTTGTAAAATATGTAACTTTTTATAAAAAGATAAAGACTGTCTCTTCTTTTTTTCCATCTTTAACATGGTTATTTTAACAACTGACAGTTGATTTGATTATATCGAATGACAGAAACAAAATTTGTTGACAATATCAAGGGTTTCTTATATCAAATGTTCTTTCTATCAAAGGTGACTATATCGAATGTTCACTGTATTACGTATTCATAAAGTGCGTGAATTGCTGTTAATGTAGAATAGTTTGCCCGCTAACCATGTTGTTTTTTTTTTTAAATTGTGTATACTCTTGGCATATTCAAAAAGCTTGGAAAAACTTGGTCCAATTGTCACAGGGCGATAATTAGCGATATCTGATATTTTGAAGATTTGAAATAGCATTTTAAAGGAGATTCCTCCTATTGACACCACAAGAATTATCTAAATGTAAGTACACAATAATAATATAAATTTCGCAGACAAAATAAATATAAACCGACTCCCTCTTCTTGTTTGGACCATTCCTACACATCTACAGGGAGCAATACACGCTCGAAATTACTTGGGAGACCGGGAATACTAAAAGCACGTAAGTATAATTTAGGAAATTCCATCTCCGAGTGAAGTTGTTCCCCTTTCTCGCTTTCTGTCATCGTAATGTATATTTTTTTGTGTAAGCTACTTTGGATTTTGCATAAACACGTCCCGCTTATTCCTACGGAATATATTAGGACGAGAAGTTTGTATTTCGCGTTACCCGAGAATTTACCCCCTGTATTAAGAGTTGTTACGACTATTCGGGGACTGAAATAGAATTCTTCTCCGCTTTTTATTGTACGTGTAAAGTGAGAAGGCAATTGCTGACTTTTTTCGTCGTTGTGTAGGTTCTAGATAAAGCTGAACTGTGTAACATTTTTTTTAAGCAATGCGAAGAAAGTTCTTCAATACGAAAAGTGCTCAAAATACGCACTTTCTTTATTGACATTCTCGCAGTGATTGTGTAGCGCTAGTGTCCCGCCAAAAAAAAACGAAGTATAAAACTTAGAAAGAAAGTTTAACATTTCGAGTGTAATTTATCAAAACCCCAACAGCGTTTTAGCGGCGACCACGCCCAGTTGCTGTCCTTTCCTTGACATCTATTTTATGTACATGAAGTATGGATCTACATTAGAGAAAGTTTTGAAATGCCAACTTTATACATTGGCCTGGCCGTATGGTAGCGTTAAATGTACAAATGGGACGGTAAATACACAGCTAAGTTTTATTAGTTATCCTGCATACAAGGTTCGTAACGGTTTATTAAATATAATTAACTAAGTTGAACACGAAAATTCAATAAAAATAATGGTCATTCTACGTCATTTAAAATAATTCCCTTGTTTGTTCTCTTTACCATTTTAGTGAGAGACATTATTCTGTTCTATAATTACATTATAATGGATAATGGATTTTCCAAACTGAAATTTTTAAACGGTTTTTAACTCTATAGTTACGAAAATGTTGTTACTGCAGAATGACTGTTATCTGCCCTCATGGACACGAATCTCTAAACAATTTCCTATCGTTTTTGAATTCCCAACATGATTCCATACACTTCACCATCAAGGTCGAATCGGACGGTTGCCTTCTTTTCCTAGTTCTTCCTATGTTCTCGTACACCGGCGTCCTGACGGCGCGCTGGGACATTCTGTTTACCGAAAACCCACGCACACGGATAGATATCTTAATAGCCTCTCACACCTTCACCCAGCCCAAAGACGTGGTGTTATCAATTCTCTTATCCCAATTCGCTTCCTCAAGGACTGAACCACATCACGGAAACTCGTCCGCAACGCAAAATAATTATTTTGGGATAGATATTCAAACTACATTAACTTACAGTACTATTAACTGCTACATCAACCCTTCTCCACAGCAGCTACCCTCATCTAACCATAATTCCCGTAATATGCATCAGTAAGATTCTCTTCAGGAACAACATAAAAACAATCTTCAAAGCCATTTTCAAATTCTCAGACTACTCTCCCTTCAAAGACCGCAATCATCTGGAAGACCCTGGTGTCTACGATATCCATGTACGTGCGGTAATGTGTACATTGGTGAAACAAAGCGAGTTACTGAGCACGAGTGTTGTTCGCGGTTGTTGCGTGTTGCTGAGTCCGCGCTGGCTGAGCATAGAGAGGAAACTTGCCACCAAACCCAATTTAACTCTACCTGCATCTTGTCTCGCAACCATCACTATTATAAATTAAATCGCGAAGTTGGCTTAAACCTCTTAGCAACCGCCACGCTTCATTGATCCATAACTAGTTTTTGATAGGTAATGTGCTTAAGTTTCAGTCTTTTATGTTGTTGATTTTACAATGGCCTCCACATGTACCACCTAAGATAACCACCAAGAACCTAATTTCAATATTCGGTAAATTTGGCAACATTTACTACGAAGTGGAACATAATGAACACTGCCCTTGTATAGCCGGAAATATCTGGACTTTGCGCTAAGTAAGAACAAAGAAGGGACGTATGACGAATGCAGGATATAATAACAATAACCAAAAAGAATAATTTACGCTTTTGGAATTGAGATTTGGCAGTTTGGCGATTGTTATGATTACTTTGCTTAGCAGCGTGTTCTTTAGATTGATCTGGCGTCCCAAGAAACAGTTTGTCGCTCTTTCCTAGCCAACTTTGCCTAACAACAAAAAAAGGTTACCAAAACCTTTATTGCTGCATATTTCGTCATACTTCTTAAGTTAAAGTATAACATATGTAGTATCGCTGGATTTGCCTTCCGATTGCCTTTCGAAAAGTGTAAAAATATACAGGCTATTCTATTTAAAAGAAGGAAGTTGACGTCATTTCCTGTGAAACTGGAAATACAATTGGAAGGCCGATAACGCCAAAAGTTAGTTCGCAAAAAATAGTAATGGACCTATTTTTTCTAAAAACGCTAGCTTCTGTCGTTCAAAAGTTAGCAAAGGGGGGGGGGGCACTTTTGGTCTGCACTGTATACAGTCAGTGGGTCCCCAGTCAGTGTGCCGTAACAACCCTTGTAACGTACTCTGCCTGTCAGACCCTGGTTTGGGATGCCAATGTGATAACTTGCTCTGACGGTCGCCCACCTTTAGAAAGTAACGGGAAAATTATTCGTACCAACCTCTAATCGGAAGAACCGATACAATGTAACACAGGTGTTCCCTCTCTCAGGAGAGATTCTGGAACTTCGCTAACTAATAAGGCGTGAATAAATGATTCACCTTAAAATTCTCTTTACGTTTTACATTATTCCTATGATTCAGAACAAAAGGATAAAACGCTCTTTTAAATTATATTATACGTCGTCGATTACTTTCGAGGAAAATATGCTTGCGGGCTTAGCAAGTTAACAGACGCATTCGTTTATAGATGTCGCCTTACGGTATCAATGTCGAAACACCTGACATGTGCTTGAAGATTTTGAAGTCGAAAAAACAATATCGGTTTTAAGCCCCGGTTATCGGCACAAGTCCGACTGTCCGAGGCAGTGATTCCGACCACAACCTCGCAGAGCCGAAACTGTTGTAGCTTATGATCATTAGCCAGCGACCTAGCATACCTCAATTCCCTGGAGTTACGATAATAGCGACTGACTAATTTTAACGCTCTTTTTCTTAACCTAGAGGCCTTCAAATTAGTGCGGACGGTTAACGGTTCGTTACGCCCTGAAGTCGGCAAAAGCTACGACAATGACACGGTTCCAACCCGGAAACCAAGAATGTAGTAAATTTTCATTGTTCATAAGAATCAACATAAGCGAGAATTGGTGGAATTTCCCGATTGCAAGTAAAACTATATAATTTTACCTCTCCAATGGATAAAAGTGTAAACAATTAAAGTGTTGATATTGGTGAACATTGATTTAGGTGATTCAAACCTTTTTCCCAACTACTTGAACCCGCTACTGAGGTTGTAGTCAACCACAGCAGCTCACCGCAACGTTCATTAACAGTTACTGCAAGTTAAATCGATTCTTTATTTTGACCTCCACTTTGACTCTGTTTTCTTGTTTATTACGAAACAAGCATTTATTAAATTAATATCGCTGGCCAGTGAGGATTCTGGCCCAGTTTCAATCTACATCGTGTGCTTTTGATCTAGTTTATTAGAACTAAATGCGTTCCCTTTGGTAACATAGAGTGGTCATCCGCGACTAACAAGGACTAAAGGTAAATTTGCTTATGTAATCCTTAGACAATGATATTAAGTCCAGCGCAACCATAAACAGGAATATACATACAGCCACCGAAATATTTTACTTAGAGTCAATTTGCGCCAAAAGCCAGTGGCGGGCACATACAAGTTACACAAAATAAATGGTCAGAAATAAAATATAATACGTGCTCAAATACTTGCCGTCTTAAGAGTCTTCCGTGAAATCACAAAGTGAATAATGTCCGTTAAATATCTGTAACATTAGATATGTTTCCACAGTTGTTTCGGCGAGTGCGGCGTGAGAAAAAAGTGTGTTTATATGCAGAAAACGAACGTTCTACATCTAGTGACGTTATATTTGCGTAATTAAAATAAACTTTGGAACAACTTAACGGTTCTGTCGACGCATCTTCACAAATTTGTCTTAATGTGCCAAAATCAGAATCTTTCTCTAAAACACTTTCAAACCTTTCTAGAACACAAACATTTTTGCGACTTCTACCGCGCGCAGCTGTGCGTGAACATGTTGCACTATTTGCAGAGATTCCACCAACGACATCGGAGAATTTTGTAATTTTTCTATTGCCTCCACTAGTCCGAAGTAATTGTTCTAAGTAGTTTTTAAATCCGTTTGAACCTATCTTGAAATTTCGACTAGTTTCCCTGATAGCCGCTGCTTCCTTTGGACCGAATGGTAAAACCACGTTCTTAATATTCTCAAAATATTTATGATAATAAAACGCGGCCTATAACCATGTTTCCCAACGTGTAAGAATAGGTTCTGGTGGCTCAGGCATACGGTGGCACAGTCTGTGACATTTGCGAATACGTTTTGAGGATTTGACAAACACTGCTTTTGTATGCGCTATTAAAGCGTCTACCTCAGGATAACACTTTCTAATACTGCCACATGATTGAAAGCATGAATTTTACACGTAATATGTAACAAGTTAGCACAATGTTTTTTAACAGGCCGGCCTACAGAAAGCATGTTTTAGGCACCATCGCTCATAAACATCAACGGTCGGTTTGTTGAAAGTTCAAACTTTTCCAATGTATATAACACTAACTTTGAAATTACTTCGGCAGTATATTGTTGTACTCGTCTGGAAGTTAATAGAATTGAAGATGATGATTGATGGATGTAGTTCCATTGTACGTACCATCATATTAACCACATAATGCTTTTACGATCTGTTGTTTCGTCCACACATAACCACAGTTTTTTATATTTCAACTCCGATTTAATTCTTTTTTCAACATGTTCGCGAGCAGGTGGCACAATTCTTTGTAACGATGCCCGACTTGGTAATTTGCAGTCCGAATATTTATTCCAAAAGAAGACATATGCTTCCTTGTCTAATAAATTCAACGGTAGATTACGTGCAATAAAGGTAACACATAAATTAATTTAAATTTGTCATAGTGTCGTGTGGAATTTTTTTTTAAGAATGCTGTTTACTATTTACGTGATGCAGACAATCCCTTCTGGAGCAACACATTAAAGGGATGTTACAAACTACACATTGAATTTTATCGCCATCATAATTTAGGTCAGGCATTTCTGCTATAAATTCTGTAACTTTGTCCAACATTGGTCGTTTTCGCGACGTAGGCAACATTTTTAAAACAAACGTGGAACTACGAAATAGTATTTACGGCAGCGTACACATAAACACAACAGATCTGGTTGAGACTCGCAGTTCTACTGAGGCTTGTATCGAACCTCCGCCACTGTCCTTTGGCGCTAGTGAGCAACTCTAGTCATGACTAAACTGAGAGCCTAATGTGAATTTTACAGCGACTCGTATACCCCGTAACTCCGTTTTACCAATACAAATTGATCCATTGCGCAAGTTTCTTTAGCATCTTAATTAACATTTTTCAATTGTTGTGTATACATTCTTCTTCTATTAATTAGAAATTAGCCAGGCATTTACTTCTTCTGAAGTAAGAAGGTGCTAGCTCATACTTAAGGGTTTGATAAAAAAACTAACATGGAACTCCCACATTTCCAACTTTGAGAAAGAATCCATTACGTGATCACCATTTGCCGCAGACTGTTCGAGAAGAATTGGGGTATTAACCCTCGAAATAACCTTTTGGTCATACACAGCAACTATCAGGCCCATGGTCACCTACACCTTTCTGGTTTAGTGACCAAAAACAATACAGAAGACTATACAATAACAGCTTCAACAAATTTAGCGGCTCGCGTGTCACAACATTACGGGTGACATGCGTACCTTTCCCACAGCAGCGCTGGAAGTCCTGCTGAAAAAACGTTGCTTCATATCCACACTCAGAGGCAAGCTATATCAAGCGCTCTCACTCTTAGCAAAATGAATGGATTAAAGCCTTGAGATCTTAGAAGGCATCTTAAATCCTTGAAAATCCCAACATAAACTATCTGATACCTATTGCAAATGATATGATCTCTATACAAAATAATTGATGATCAGTCTGCTAAGGTGGTCATTGAACGCCATACTCACAAGGAAACACAGGTAAGTGCATCCCACCGATTTAAGTGAAACTTTGAGGGTTCATAAATCGGTCTGGTGTAAGAACAACGGTAACCGTCTTAGCTGCCCAATCGTCTACTGACGGGGTATAAAGCACCCCAAACTCAACACTACCCTTCGGTGTTTGACTCAATAGCTCAGAAACTATGAGAGATATTAAAAAAAGTTAAGACAAGATTTAAACTGTTTTATATGCTTTTAATAATGACAAATATTTTCTCTATAACGAATACTTATTTAGGGAAACAACCCCCCACCTCTTTATTTTTTTGCAAATTTCGGAATTTTTATATACTACAAAAATATAGAAGCTACGTAGAATTTATATATATATATATATATATATATATATATATATATATATATATGTACATATATATATATATATATATATATATATATATATATACAGGGTGTTAACTAATTGGCGGAAATGGACTCGCAGCGATATTGTCCGCATGATTGTGAGTTGAAAATCTTAATATGAGATTTTCGTAAATGTCATTGTTTGGCCACAGGATACATTTTTGTAATTCCGAATTTTGGCAACGTTACATGACGTTTAATTAAATAAAACTATTTATTGATTCAACAAAGTAAATTAAAACAAAGATAGTAAATAGTAACCATGATAACGAACATTTTAAAGAATTATTATGACAAATTTTCAAAATGAAAACCATTAACACACAGCGTTGAAGTCTCCGAAGAATAGCATCTTTGACTGATTGTAACATTTCAGGAGTAATTAGCTGGACGGCCGCGTTAATTTTGTTCCTCACGTCTTGTTGATTTATTGCTAGTGTCGCATAAACTTTATCCTTTAGAAATCTCCAAACAAAGAAATCGAGGGAATTAAGATCTGGAGATCTCGCAGACCATGCAATGGGGCCATTATTGGCAATAATTCTGTCCCAAAAATGTTCTTGCAACCGTACGGCACGTAATACATGTTTGGTCTTAGCACTAAAGGTAAATTGTCTAACATTTCTTCTAAGATATTTATGTAGCCTTCAGCATTTAATCTATTCTGAATAAATATTGGGCCAATAACTTGCAAATTTATAATTCCAAGCCAAACATTAACGGAGAATTTACGTTGATGTCCAAATTCATGAATTGCATGAGGATTTTCGTCTGCCCAAAAATGCGTATTGTGAATATTAAAACAACCATCTCTTGTAAATGTGGATTCATCTGTCCATAATATTTTTTTGTAAAATATCCGGTATTAGTGCCTTCATTCTATTGCAGTAATTTAGCAACGTTATCTTCGAGATATAACGGTTGCACTTTTGTTGAATGGTATGGCCGCAGAAGATTCTCAGTAAGTACAGAATGTACAGTGCTATTGGACATATTAAAAGCTACCAATTTCTCTCGTGCTAAGTTGAGGGTCTTCGTACAGCTTCCAAAATACGTTCTTCAACATCCACTGTGCGTCGAATCCTTGGTGCTCCTGCATTATTACGCATAGGTGCAAATGTATGTAAATATCTCACTCGATATTCCTCTACGGCTGCATAAGCGTTTCCATTACAGAAGCCAAATACCATGTACATGTCGGCATATTCATTAAAAGTAAAATCCATTATAATAGCAATACAAAACCAATAACCTAATCATAGCAAAAGTGAAGTACAATGGATGTAATGTTTTATTTTGACACTTACAAAAATGAGAACTAACAATCAAAAATAGTTATGTAAATTTTTATAAATACATATTACATTGTTGTCAGATGTATTTTTCTATAATTTTCAAAAAAAAAAAAAATCGAAATTCTTAATTAACTAATGAAACGGCAACGAAGTTCTGGCATTCTTTACCAATGGCTTCCTCAATGTCAATAATTGACATAAAATCCCAACATTGAAAGATTTTTCTACTTCTAATATTCGAAATTCTGAACTCTGATGCGTTTGGTTACACCGGCAACCAAACGAGGATTTTTAAAAGATTTTTATATTAGGATTTTCAACTAAAAATTATGCGGACAATATCGCTACAAGTCAATTTTCCGCCAATTACCGAACACCCTGTATATATTACATCTGCCATGAAATATTATTTGTGCAAAAAAATTCATACCTGATGTGCTATATTTACAGTAACGAAGAAAACACGCAGGTGAGATGCACTTATAATATAATATCTGGTGAACTTCAATGAATAATAGGAATCTTATTAGGGTACACTGACGGTTCCAGAAGAGAAGGAGTCGGGGCATCTAAAAATGTTTATTTCAAGCCGACTTCTCAACTGGTAACGAACAACCGACCGTTGTTTTCTACAATGGACAATGTAGCCCTGAAGACTTAGGATCAATTAAGGGTTCAACTAAGTTATAGTAATATCAGAACGACGATAGAAGATTAATATAAAAAATCATATCGGCCAACGTCTATATACCAATCGCGATTTACTACCAACGTTGCTATATTGGTTCAATGTTTCACCATCCTCTAGCCAATATGTGATTCTAGTTGCGTAGTTGTGATTAAATTACCGCGCAACTGTAAGTTGAATATAATGAATACGTCCTGTAACAGTATTAGAAAAATCCTTCATCATCCCCTTGGCCTAAATCAAATGTCTACCTCCTCCAGACTCTTTTCTATAGTGCAAGAGGCCATCTTTGTTATAAGTAATTGCTGCATAAATAAGGAAACGTAGTCAAGAATCGAAATATGCACTTAGCATGTACTCCACGTCCGATACGTTTCTATAAACTTAAATTATTTAATTACCTAACCACCCAAGAAAACACTGAACAAGAGTTTCCACTCAGCTAATGTATATGCGGCATTCTCCAGTCTAACGAAGCACGTACATTTTTATATAAAAAGCACTGACGCGTTACAAAACAGTATCCTCGTATGCCTTCAGTTATTGCTAAAGCGAATACTATAACACACCGATTATGTATTCAGTACATTATGCCAAAAGCGTACATTTTGTATAGGCTTGGGATCTTAAGCTCTCAATAGATTTTAGTGCGTTTACCATCGGGAATGGGATATGGATTGAAAATAACAAGCGATAATTTATAAAAATTATATTGCAATTGATACACAATTCATGAACTCTTTGCTCATTGGCCTGGTACAATTTAACAATTTGGAATTGGAGAGGAACATGCAGGGAATAGCCTTTGTTATTTATATTGAAATTGAGTTATAGGCCATAATCAGAAATTTAATAAACATCAAAGTTAGTATGAACACTCATACATACGTATTGTAGCAGTCAAAAACACCGGCGATTGTTTAAACGCGTGCTAGGGAATGAAATCTAGTGAAAGAAATAAGGGAATACATTGGAAAATGAAAAAAAAAAGAAATATAAAGCATATATCTGTTCTTTATTTCAACACCTTATACATATTATCATCTTAAACTGCTGCAGAAGGAAGATAGTTCGCTAACATTGATCCGAAAAATTATTCTGTGGATAAAATGAGGACTGTTTGTTTTCCAAAGGATTTGTCCATAACTACCACGAATTTTGACCTCTTGATAAGTTACTTATGAACATCGTACTTTCTTTATTAATTTCAACAAGCCCTCTAACAGGGAAAACAACACTCTAAGATAATAAAAGAACAGAGTACCTCGGCGCAAAAAGACTTGTCCAAACACCAAATTTTTCACTTGGAAAGATATAAAATGACACATGTGCACTTCTGTACAAAAACCAAATTGAACAAGAAGTATCTGCTCAATTGACGAGAAAGTATAAGAACCATCTTCAGAAGCTACAAAAACAATGTGATAACAAAAACAAGCAGGAAGGGGATGATATCATAAAGAACTGCTGATGAGCTGCTTTAAATGGAACAGAAGCTACTACAATGCAAAGAGAAACATTTTGGAGGATGAGTACCCACTTGCTGTGAGGTTAAAGTTAAATATTGGAGCATTCTTGTTGGTCGTGAAGTATCAAAAGTTTTTCAATTACGAAGTAAGATAGCTCTCGCAACCATTTTCATAAACTGTTGATAATATTTTCATTGTTATTATCGTGTTCAATAGCTTTAAGCTTTTAGCGCCGTAGTACAAAACGCGAATATAGAATTCCAGTATGGATTTCTTATCATTATACCAATCACTTCCGAAGTTGAGAGTTTCAATGGGCAAAGCGTTGTATATGATTTGTCAAGAAAAAGAAAGGAAATACCAATAATGGCAAAACAAAATTATATCGTAATAACCTCAAATCTTTAATGGGGGACATACTTTAGCAACACGGTGTATTTATTTATTGTTAGGAATTTTAGATTCTCAAATAAATGCTGGCTGAAAAGATTCAGTAAAATGCATTTCACAGATGCTCCTGACTACTGGTTCCTCTGCGAAAGAGAGCTACGTGCTGCAGGAGGCGCTCCTTGTAGTAGTATGCCATAATGAAGCCAATAGAGCTCAGCAAAATACAAAGAAGTTAAACAGGAATTTTGACTCTTTGCAACCGTTGGTATTTGAAAGCATAACATTATGCAAGGGTTCTTCTAAATAATCCTTACTGACTCTGTGTGAGGTACTAAATAAACCATAAGAGGGTAGAGAAAAATAACGGTCTGAATGTCACAAATTCTTAAAACATTCGTAATATTGGATTCCAATTTGCTGCATCATAGTGAGTGTATCTATCTTTTCACCGCTTTATAAAATAATTTATTCTCTTCAAAATCTTGTAGCAATGGTTTTTGATGGCGGAGAAACTTTGCTGCCATTTCGTAATTCTTCCTTGTACGTAAGGTGCGTATCATAGGTAGCATGATGTCTAAAATTAAATCCTGAACACATGAAAAAAGTAAGAAGCAACAGAAGGAAAATAAAATAGAATAACCTTGCTTCTAACTAACTGGCTCCAATGTGGCGGAACCGCTTAGAATATATGTATTCAACTGCTCTCATTTTTGGCTCCCCTTTCACCCACTAAATTACAACACTTTAAAACGTCTTTACACACTTTTAAATTCAGCACAACACGTTTTTACGAGGCTTCTATCTCCTTATCGGTCTTATTACACCTTCTGGCGCGCGGCTGAATGGATATTAAAAAAGAGAAAAAACAGCACTTTTACCGCCGCAACCGTTTGCTTGGATACGGTGCTGGGGCTGTTTAAATGAAAAATTGGCTCATCTATGGCGAACGGACGGATCAAATTTTAACCCTTCGGAGTATTCACCGAATAGAAAACCAAATTCGATCGTTCAGCGTTCGATAATATATCAAAAAGTTATTTGCGCCGGGATATAACGTTCTAGCGAAGTAAACCGCCTAATGGCGCCACCTGGTGATAGGATATAAAGCTGTTGCGTTGACGTAAACCGCCTGTTTTTGAGTATAATATTTTTCTAGATTGAAATGTGTTGTGATTAATTCAGTAAATACTAGTAAAGTCCGTTCAGAATGAGATCGTGACATTATGTGGCATGTGTACAAACCAGTTCTTACTCAAATTGCTATCAGATTGCCGTTTTTGTAGATGTCATTGTCGTCGTAAAGTATTTGTTATTAATGGTTTTAATTTTCGTATATTATAAATTTTCTGTTCTATATTTTTAGTAAATACTGGGTTTCTTTTATATAAATTGTAAGTATTCTGTAAACTATTAACGAATATGTAACAATTATAGTTACTTGAAGTATTAATTGTTAAACTATTTTAGGTTAAGTTATTTACGTTGTTGTTATTATATAGTTTAATTGTTGTGAATATTGTGGAATATTGAACACGTTATACCTTGTAAGGAATAAGAGAGTCACTTTCGTAAGTATGAAATTGCTAGAGTAAGAATTATAACTGAAAATTATTATATTTATGTAGTCGAAAATTGGTATTAAAGGAAAACAGTACCACAGCCAAACTCTGGAAATTATATCCAATATAATTTCATTTATGAAACTGGAGGCAGAAAACGGATTTCAGATAACTTTAACTTCGTACCGAGAAAGAGTTATTGCAGTTACAGGAATATCGAACACATGTATTCGAAAGTATTAAAGGAAGAACAGGACATAGATACTGGTGCTAGAACCTCGTATTCTTCACCACCTAAAAAAAAGCAAAAAGATCGACAAAAGCAGACTGCACCTGGGGAATTAGCTATAATTCGACAAATTATATGTAATTCTTATGTCATTGAAAAGCGCAGACCATCTTTAAACACTATGTACAGGATTTTACTTGTTTTTATAAATATTATATGATTCTCTTTTACTATAAGTATTTTACAAAGCATCAAAGATGCAAATGTTGAATTTGATGGTGGCCGTACAATATTACGACAATTGTTATTGAAAATGGGATTTAGGTAATTATTGTATTTGCAATATATATTTAATTGAAGTATATAATTTTTCTGTTTCACTAGATGGAAAAAAACTGAAGATAATAGAAAAGGACTTATGGAAACTCATGACATTCTTTACAAACGAGTACAATTCTTGAGGAAGATGATTTGACTATAGACAACAAGGCATACCAATCATTTACATTGAGACACATCTTCACTCATCTCATACACAATCGGAAGATTGGATTGACACAATGAATTCAGAATTAGGATTGAAAAGGCTTGTCAGTAAAGGTCAACGTAATAATTGTGCATGCTGGTAGAGAAAATGGATTCATTGAAAATGGGTTACTGATGTTCCGTTCAGGTGTTTCCTATGAATCACCAAAAATTTTAAGAGCATATTATTTCATAATAGTTAAAGCATTTGTTGAGAATTTATCAGTTAGTTATTTTTACTGAAATATATAAGCTGTCACAAGTGTTACATTTTCTATTAAACTATAATAAATTTCTGGTTCCAAAACTGGGAATTATCATGACGATACGAACCATGCAAATTTTATGAAATGGGTTCGTGATCAACTACTCCCCAATTTACCAGCTAGTTCCGTACTAGTTGTTGATTATGCAAGTTATCATTAACCTGGGCAAATATGTGGTAACAGCCAGAGGCGTGGCGAGCGCATAAAAGTTTACACATAAAATAGAAGGTAAAAACTAAATTATAAAACGTGCTGAAACAGTTATCGTTTTAAAAGTCTACCGTGAAATCACAAACTGGGTAACATTTGTTAAATATTTGAATCATTAGATATATGTATTTCCACAGCTGTTTCAGTCAAGTGAGTACGACGTGCGGAATAAATGTTTTTTAATGCCGAAAACGACCGTTCAACATCTAGCGATGTTATATTTGCATATTTAAAATAATCTTTGAAACAATTTAATGCATCTTCACACGCACCTTCACAAATTTATCTTAATGTAAGGAAATCGGGGTCTTTCTCCAAAACACTTTCAAATTTTCGTATTACACTTCAAGTTGTTTCGCCTTCTACAGCGCATAACTGTGCGTGAACATGATTCACAATTTGAACAGAATCCACTAGCGACATCAAAACATTTTGTAATTTTTCTATTCCCTCCGCTAGTCTGAAGTAATTGTTATGAATAGTTTGTAAATCTATTTTAACCTGACTATCTTGAAATATTTCCTCTCTTTTCATGATTGCTGCAACTTCTGTCGGATTGAATTTTGTATAACAATCTGCTGTGGTGGTTCAGGTAAATCAAGAAATAGTTTGTGAAATAGTCGGGTATGTTTCAGGGACTTTAGAAACACTGCCTTTGTACTAGCAATCAGTGCATTTATTAGTAGAAAACATGTAGGAATCGTTTGTGCCACAAGAATATAGATTTTACACGTTACATGTAAGAAGTTACCATTGTGTTCTTTAAGAAATCGGCCCAAAGAACGCATGTTTGCGGCACCATCACTCATAAACATTAAAAGTTGCTTAGTTGAAACTTCAAATTTGTTCAATGAGTTCAACACCACCTTTAAAATCTCATCGGCAGTACAATTTATAACTCTTTTGGAAGCAAGTAAGAAGGAGGATGACGGTCGATGTGGTACCATTGTACGTACCATTACATTAACCACAGAATGTTTTTGACGATCTGTTGTTCCGTCCACACACAACCACAGTTTTTTATCTTTCAATTCCGTTTTCATTCTTTTTTCTGTAAGTTCACGAGCAAATGGCACATTTCGTATCGATGTCCGACTAGATAATTTACAGTCCGCATATTTATTCCAGAAAGAGACATATACTTCTTTGTCTAGTAAACGAAACGATAGATTATATAAAAGAAGAGTAACACAAATCAAATTAAATTTTTCTTGGTCTCGTATGCCACTTTTTGTAGAAGAATGCTGCTTGCTTTCGATGTGACGCTGACAATGGCTTCTGGACCAACCGATTAAAGGGATTTTACGAACTAGACATTGAATTTTAGCGCCATCAAAAATTAAGTCCGGTATGTACACTAGAAAATTTTTAACTGTGACTGCCATTGGTCGTTTTCGCGACGTACCTAACTGCGACATTTTTAAAGCAAACATAAGCGTACAATTACGAAATAAGTTACGACAGCCTACAAATACGCAGAACTACTCGCATCCAACATCGATTTAGTACTAACACATATCTACTACACTGACTGTTACCGCTGTTTGCCCAGACTAATTATCATAATGTACAAACGGAAAAAAGTATAACATCAGCTTTAAAGAAGGAAGATTTGAGAAAGTGGCTGGAAAACCATACTACTCACTACGAAAATACAATGAATAAAGCTGAATTATACAATATAATTAAGCAAAACAAACATCGATTTGTAAAATAAATATTAGACACAGAGCTGGAAAAGTATGGTCATGAAGTTTGTCGGCTGCCACCCTATCACCCAGATCTAAATCCAATAGAAAAGATCCAGGCTTTAGTAAAAAACTGGGTGGCTACTAGAAACACAACATTTAGATTGAACGATGTAGAAAGATTAGCCAGAGAAAAATTTTGTGCTGTTACGGAAAATGAGTGGAGCAGTATGTGTGACCATGTAAAAAAAGCAAGAACTCATTAAAAAAGAAGACTTATACGACAATGCAGTTGATGAACTACAGTTTATAGTAAATACTGGGCCTTCTGATGAAGAATGGGCCAGCAGTACTGATGCTACTGATCCAGAATGAGTTGTTTCTTTAATGCTATTTTACAACCTAATTTAATAGTATTTGCTTCATTGTATATGTCGCATAAATGATGTAATTTATTTTTGAATAAATATACTTAAGTTCTGGTTTTTATTTTAACGAGCCGCTAATGAAGTGTTCTCTTGATTTCCCGCCGCGTAGAAATTAGTGACGTAATGTTACGTTCTCATTCTGAACGGACTCTAATTGATGTTAGTAGGGACAAAAACCTGTAATGTGATGCATTTATTAAAAGCACCATTGACACATATGCTAACCGCTCATATAGTGGACCTTTTCTTTCATTCATGAAAGTTTTTTTTCTTCTTTTCTTTTCCACGATTTGATATTAGATTAGATATATATATTTACTTTAGCAAATACTTTTTTTATATATATTTTGTTGTATTGCTCCTTTTTTTGATTATTTGTATATTTTGTCCTGCTATTGGATTTTTATTTGTAAATCTGTTGGGCAAATAAAGTTCATTATTATTATTAGAGTTTGTTAAAAAAAAGGTGGTACCGGCAGTGGCGCACCACATAAAAGTAGGTACGTAATATACAGTATTAGTGAAAAATAATACTGTTACCTTTTCCTGTCGTCTTGATGTCCACTATGGCAATTGGCAACCGCCCTGGTAAGCTGCGTAGAACTGCAGCATCAACAACGCTTCCATTGTCGATTCATTCAGCCGTCGACCGTGTTGTGAATACGTTGTCGTATACTTCGAAAATGATCGTTCGACATCCAGTGAAGTAAGATGTCAGATATTCCTTTTCCTCATCTGGGTACTCTTGATTTTCTGTTATAGACCGAACCTTTTGTAAATCGGGTTTTTTCGTTAAAATTGCACCAAATTTTTGAGCAACATCGACTCCTATAGTGTTCGTCAAGTTTTCTAGAGCGGCTTGTAAATTATTTATGCAATGTAATGCGTCTCGTGCAGATAAGTGACTGTTTTTTAATTGCTCAATAGCTTGTGCAACTTCAGAATAGTTCATTGAAATTTTATCTATTTGTTGTTGAACGTCCGGATTGGAAAAAAGTTGCTGACTATCTCGAACTGCCGCAGAATCATTTGAATCAAGTTTCAAGATGACATTTTTCACTTGTGAAAAATATTTCTGATAGTAAGATACTGCCTGGAGCCATGTTCCCCATCGCGTTATTACAGGCTGAGGTGGTGGTGATAATTTCGGACACAATTGTTTGAATACACGGATGTGTTTGGGAGATTTGATGAACACTTTTCTGGTAGATGCTATTAACTTATCCACCATCGGATACTTCTTTCGAATGGTTTCTGCTACGAGGTGACATACGTGTATGAGGCATGTTATGTGAAGAAGAGTTGGAAAACTTATTTTCAACATCCTACCAACTCTCAGCATTG
This sequence comes from Dynastes maya, assembly GCA_029619315.2. Lineage (NCBI taxonomy): Eukaryota > Metazoa > Arthropoda > Insecta > Coleoptera > Scarabaeidae > Dynastes > Dynastes maya. The sequence continues at coordinate 5,300,091 of JAROYE020000008.1, forward strand.
TTGCGGCTCCGTCAGTAACGAACATTGTGATTTGGGTTCCTGTGATACAAAATTCTCTCAGCGAACCTTCTATTATCTTGACAACGGTTTCTGCATTAGTTTTCTGAATAACAACGTTTACTGGATGACAACAATGAAGCTGGTGGACCATCACGTTTTAAAGGACGCGCTACAACATGAATGACGCTGTGTTTCTGAGCATCAGTTGTTTCATCCACACATAGGCAGATTTTCTTATTTCTTAACTCGTCTTTTATACATTCCTTTACTGTACCTTGCACACGTGGCAAATTGTATCGTAATTGCATAAATGTTGGCAGCTTCCATGATGGAACATACTTAGCCCAAAAAAGACGAAAGTGTTCATTAGATACTAGATGTTGTGAGATGTTGCACACACTTAACATAAAATAAATATATAAAGTCCAGTATGAATATGTTTAATCAATACTGACGTTTACTTTACAATGTTTATTCAACATCGCGATTGCAATCCGCATGCTTGTGCAAATATTGGACTTCTATATTCTAATCCAGAGAAATGCCTGAGATATTTATTCACATTCGAAGGGAACGTTACACCCTTTGGGTGTGCCATCTCCACGTACTTATTTGGCGTGCAGCGTGCAACGTACTGTCGCTTTGAACTCTCTCGCGGTACTGTCGAGATCGACTACGAGTTAAAAATTACCCCTACCCACGCCGCTACTGCTACGCTACTGCCATCCGGTACCACCTTTTTAACAAACTAATTATTATCTCAGATTATCTAAAAAACTTATTAGGACAAACAAAATGGAATAAAACAAATTTTATTATTAATATTTAGAGCCTTCCTGTTACGCTTAATATGTAAATACCTCCAAATCTTTCTTTATTGAATTTGGTAAATATCCGGATATTTTAAAAATATTCGAAAATGGCACCTCTACGGGGGTAGTTTGAAAAGTTTCCGGCCTAACAAGGAAACAAGTTTTTTTCTTTGTTATTTCTTAACATAGTCTTCTTGTAAGTCACTGAAATATCTTATATTCTTCTCCAGCTTTTTCTATCTTGGGCGTTCTTTTTCCAATCTGTTATTCCTTTATGTTCTAGATCATCTAACACGGCTTTTCTTCATTGTTTCCTAGGTCTTCCTTTTTTTGTATTATATTCTGATGTCTTCCTCGCTATTTTCTCAGCCGTCCTGTCTTCTGCAATTCTTTCTATATGGCCCAGTCACTGTAGCCTTCTTGCTTCGACAACCATATCTATTTGAGGTTGTTTGTTAAGTCACATGTTTCCTCATTGGTCCTTCTTACATATCCCCCTTCCGTTTTTTTTCTCCCCCTTATTCTCCTAATTTTTTCCCTTTCCCATCGTCTTTTCGTTTTCTTGCTGTTTGATTCAAACTCCATGTCTTACATCTTATATTGCCATTGGCCTTAATATTGTTTTATATATTCTAAGTTTTATGGATCTTGACAGTTGCCTTGCCCTTATTAAGTGATGCATCATCTCAGCATTCTATTGGCTATACTTAATCTGGCATCAATTTCCTCCTCTTCATCACATGTACTCGTTATTCTTGCACCTAAGCAAACAAATTCGCCTATTTCTTCAATCTTGGCATCCCCAACTTTGTATGTATTTGAATTCTATTGCCTCCTCTTTAAATTTTTACCAACTTCCATCACCTTGCTTTTCTTTTGATTTACTTGTAGTCCCAGTTGGTGGGCCCCCTTTATTAGTATCTCAGTAGTTTCTTTGAATTCTTTCTCATTCCTGGCTATCATGGCCAATTCATCTGCATATCCTATTAGTTGTCGACTTTTGAAAAGTATATTCCCCCTCTGATCAGTCTGATACTCCTTACAATCTTTTCGAGCACCATATTAAAGAATATGGTTGAAAGCGGGTCTCCTTGGCGCATGCCTGTTTTTGCCATAAAATTCTCTGATAATCCTCGTTTAACTCTCACGTTGCAGGTTGTCGTTTTCATAGTCATCTTTATCAAATTTTGTAATTTCGTTGTATATACTAAGCTCGTTCATCACCTCTGTCAATTTATTTCTGAAGTGTGTTAACATTATGTTTCTTCAAATGCGCCCATTTTTCCACAATTTTCGCATTAGCTTGTCAAATAATGATGAGTAGTATGCCCCCATTATTGTTTCTTTTTTCCGAAAAGAGTCGATTAACACAAACTATCTCAAAAATCAATTGCCATCACTTTCTCGGCCGACAGAACAGTTTTCGCCTTTTTCGGAGTCGATTCTCCCTCGTAGTCCCTGTTTCGACTGTCCCTTGGTTTCAGAAGTGTACTGGCGTCTCCAAGATTCATCTACAGTTAATTAACGCCAAAACTCCGACTCATTTCGCTTAAACTGTTTCAACGGGACTTTGGAAATGGTAATTCGAATGCGTTTTTGGTACTGAGTGAGCAGGTATGGTACCCAACGCACGGTTAGCTTTTTCACATCCAAATCTTCAGTCAATATATGACAAACCTAACCTAACCTAAATTCGACGATCTTCCAGCACCATTTGGTGAACTTTTCCGATGTTATCGGCAATAGTTGCAGTTTTTGACCGTCCCGAACGTTCCTCGCCAACCATTCTGGTACACAGAGAAAAATGCATTGTTAAAATAAAGATAAATATTGTTTGTTTTACAATATTTTCTAATTACTATATGTGACAGCAACACTATCTTGTAATCAATACAAGAAAATTGTTGTAGTAAAACTGTATTGTTAAATGTATTAGACGGTATTTTTAAAACTAAGAGTAAATTATTCTTGTTGTTCATTATTATTATATCCTGCATTGTCATACGTTCCTTCTTTGTCCTCGTTATTATTTCTTACTTTGTCGAAGTTTATCGCAATTAATTAATTAATTACGGTAAGTTCTTTTTTAGGTTCTTGGTGTTGTTGCCTTTATGATGGCGTCGGCGCAAACCATACAAAATTACTGGGGCAATTTTAATATGATGTAAATCTGGCAACAATTATCACTTTCTTTGCCATGGTTGCGCAACAAATTGTACAATAATTTACATCGTATTATCTTCTGTAAAAGCAATTCGCCCTGTAAATTTTATACTATCTATCTTTACTTAGCCCAAAGTTCAAATATTTCCGACTGTACAAGGGCAGTGTTCATTATGTTCTACTTCCTGGAATTGTTGCCAAATTTAACGAATATTAAAATTAGGTACTTGGTTATCTTACGTGGTCCATGCGGTGGCTATTGTAAAATCAATAAGATAAAAAGCTGAAACTTAAACACATTGCATGTCTAAAACTAACAAATTTAAATAAACCCACCACAATTAATTATTTGCAATAAAGTTCGATAGAGTAAAGGAGAAACAATTAACAAAACAAGTAAAAATGAGATAAAATAATAACAAGCACAAAGAACGAAAGTATGACAAATGCAGGATATAATAACAATAAACGACAAGGATAATTTACGCTTTTGGAATTGAGATTTGACAATGTGGCAATTGTTATGATTACTTTGCTTAGCAACGAGCTCTCCTGATCAGGCTGGCGTCGCAAGAAACAATTTGGCGCTGTTTCCTAGCCAACTTTGCGTACCAACAAAAAAAGAATAAAATTTTTTGAGAAAAAACTAAAAAAAAATGCCATTTATTGCATACTTTTTTGAACATACTGTATATACATGTATATATGTATACTCGTAGGTTTTCGGGTTTCTTCCCGCGTTGTTTTGTGAAGCTAGAATCGCAAGACAGTTAACACCGCCAGAGGATGGTAAATGAGATTTTACTGAAACGTCGCAACAGTCCTCTTCAGGACAAAACAACAACGCGGGAAGAAGCCCGTACTTTTACCAACTGATTGGATATCTTCAATACGGATATGCATATTTCTCAAACATGCAATTATAAGACTTTAAAAGTGGGCCTAATATTTTGGACAAGGTCTGTATAGTGTTTATATTTATTCAAGATAGATTATAATTACATTTGTCCGAATTTGGTCCATAGCTGTATGTGTATAAATATAAAACAAAAGCTTTTACACCTTGATTAATTATTAACCCATTTCTTCCATGACTATGCCCTTTTCATTGTAAAAGCACTAGCAATAAAATGTTCGTAAAATCTTAGATTGATTCTTTTGCTACCCGTAAATGATATCATATATATTTAACTAATTTTAATCTATTGCGAGATTTGTAGATCTATCATGTATACGCTAGTATTCAACGTAACCAACAAAAGTTAATAAAAATCATGTATTTTGTATATAAACAACAACCTTGAAACGTCACAAATACCTCGGGACTATCACTATCACCAACCAATTTCCATTCTAAAGAAATTATCAAAGAAAATGGAATTACTTGTCCACACTACATAACCCAACAATCGCGCGAGACAAAAGGCAATATGGCGGGGAACTAACGCTAGATTGGTTGCAACGCGAACCTACATTACGTTATCACAGGTTCAAAATAATACATTATAAAAATTACAATTCAGGCTTATACTTATGTCTTAAATAAGGAAATATTTTTATTTAAGTAGATGTGTTTAGATGTGATAACTTTTTTTACAGTCAAAATGTTTTTATGATGATATTTTCATTTTTCTCTGTGTACGACCGCATTTAAATTCAGCTGCCCAAAATTTCTTTATTGATGGGTTGTGGCTAAACTCTACAGATGGTACGCTGCGGAGTTTAACCTGTCTTATCTATAAGTCAGGGGCAAAATATGCAACTTTGGATCACTATGAACTTATGAGACATTGTGTAGGTTTAATATATTTTAAACGATGCTCCCAGTCGGACTTCACAACAAGAAAGGAACCATTTCAAAAATATCCACTCACAAAGTCACAATCTTCCGAGGCCGCTGAAATAACTCACCCTGCATAATATAATAAGATCATACAAATCGATAAAAAAACCGATTAATTAATTTACATATCGCGATCAGATGTAGAATTAATTGCAGGAGCTTCGGAATATCAAGGCCACGAGATAAAACATGTGTTCATTTGAAAACCTCCCAAGCGGCTACATCCGAAATTAATAAAATTATTAAAAAATGCAGAGACAGGTCAATTTTGCTTCGAGAGGGGAACCATTTTGATTAATATATCAGCATACTAAACTTACCCACTTAAGGCCCCCGACCCCAGCATAAAAATCTTTAATGGGATGATACCATTTGTGATACATCGTTGGAAAGGCACTTTCATTACGAATTCAGTAGTATATCTTACCTTGACATTTGGTCAAGTTCTGGGGATCATAAATCATACAGAAAAAATAATCATGCTAAGCAAGGATTGTAGAATTATAAACTTATTAGACTAAGTGTATTAGAATTGTTCCCCTTTGTTGAAGTTATACCCGTAAGGTTAGTTAGAATAAGCATTAGTATTTAGATTATAAGTTAATTACCGTAAGTAAATATAGTAAATACTTTGTGTTTAAGCCTAGTTTTAAGGAAGTTTGTATACTAAATTAATTATTTAGTATAGTTCATATCTGGAGAAGACAGTGTGTGTTGAAACACGTGTAATTTTGTGTTGTAATAATGTTGAAGTGATTTAATGTGTGTTGCTCTATACAGAGAAAAATTTGTTGTTAAGAAAATACCTACTCTGACAAGAATATCTTGTACAAATAACATATGGCGTTATTAATCATAAAGACATTTTTATTGTAAAAAAAGTTATAACACAACTACGTAAAATAACAAAAATATTTCTTTATTTAAAACATAAGTATAAGCCTGAACTATAATTTTTATATATTATTTTGAATCTGTGTGGACAAGTAATTCCATTTTCTGTGATAATTTATTTAAAATGAAAGATTAGTTGGTGATAGTGAAGCTCCCAGAGGTATTTGTTGACGTTTCAAGGTATGTTGTTTCTATACAAAATACATATGATTCTTATTAAGTTTTGTTGGTTATGTTGAATATTAGCGTATACATGATGGATCTACAGATCTCACAATAGATTAAAATTAGTTAAATGTATACGATATCATTTACTGGTAGCAAAAGAATCAATCTAGGATTTGAGGAACATTTTATTAGTTTTTTTATAATGAAAAGGGCATAGTCATGGAAGAAATGGGTTAATTATTAACCAAGGTATAAAAGCTTTTGTTTTATATTTATACACATACAGCTATGGACCAAATTACGGAAAAAATGTAATTATAATCTATCTTAAATAGATATAAACACTATACAGACCTTGTCCAAATATTAGGCCCACTTTTAAGGTCTTATAATTGCATGTTTTGAGTAATATACATATCTGTATTGAAGATATCAATCAATTGGTAAAAGTACGGGCTTCTTCCGCGTTGGTTATTTTGTCCGAAGAGGACTGTTGCGACGTTTCGGTAAAATCTCATTTGCCATCCTTCTGCGGTGTTAGGCCCACTTTTAACACGGGAAGAAACCCGAAAACAGCAGTATACATACCACTCCCCGAAAACCTACTAGTACACGTATATACATGTATATACAGTGTGTCCAAAAAAAGTATGCAACAAATGGGAATTTTTTTATTAGTTTCTCAAAAAATTTTATTCTTGATAAAAGTTGGTGCATGTACTCAAACTTACAACGAATATTACAGATTTACTCAAAGGCTCATAATAACAATGCTAACAGCGTTTCTTTGAAAACCTTCCAAGAGTAAAATCCCTTATTTTTAAAGATATGCAAACATTTTATTAGAAAAATTTGTGTGTAATTTAAAAGTACACCCAAATACAGAATTTCGATCAAGAAAGCTTGATTATATTTCTTGATTTTGACTACTCCCTAACGATACGACACTAACCCATTCAGACATTCTCCGTTAATTAGACACAATTTGTTGGTGAAATTGCTGCTATGGCGACTGAAACAAACAGTAATTGTACTAATGGTTTTTAACTGTTTTTCATAAACATTCACAAGCCGCTCTAGAAAACTTGAAGAACACTATAGGAGTCGATGTTGCTCAAAAATTTGGTGCAGTTTTCGACGAAAAATCCCGTTTTACAAAAGGTTCGGTCTATAACTGAAAATAAAGAGTGCCCAGATGAGGAAAAGGAATATCTGACATTTGCAAATCTTACTTCACTGGATGTCGAACGATCATTTTCGAGGTATACGACAACGTATTCACAACACCGTCAACGGCTGAATGAATCGACAATGGAAGCGTTGCTGATGTTGCAATTCTACGCAGCTTACCAGGGCGGTTGCCAATTGCCACAGTGGACATCAAGACAACAGGAAGAGGTAACAATATTATTTTTCACCAATATTGTATATTACGTACCTAATTTTATGTGGTGCGTCACTGCCGGTACCATTTTTTCAACAAACTCTAATTATCATTGAACCAATTTCCAATAACGAACTCTTTCTTCATTATCAGAGGCAATAATTCCTGCACTATTGAAAAACCCTTTTACGGGTGCATTTTTAAATCATTTTTTAAAAAGCTTCGGAAATTCCCTAGGATCTTAATGTAATGCATGAAACTGTAACATACCTGCCGGAGAACTTACCTTGCGAATAGATTTATGTGGGCATCGCTCAACTCGAGCTCTGATTTCTTCAACCATTTCATTGTTTCATATTTTAGGGCGCCCAGAGTATTTTCCTTTACATATGCAGCTTTTGCTTTCAAAGCGAAGAATTATCCTTTGTTTATGTTGGGCATTTTATTATTATTATTATTATTGGAGATAAGATTCTAAGGAATACAACCACACTCCATCCTCATTACGTGTGCCACTACGATAGTGTGCCTTCACAATAAATGCCTCCTGTTGAAGCGTAAACGGCATTCTTAATTGAAAATATCGTATGAATAGTATAACAACATAAGAAATGTTCGTAACCTCCATTATGTAAACTTACCACAAGAAATAAAATATACTTTCGGGAAAGTTCTAAAAAGAACTGACAATTGATAAAGTTTTGAATGGTCTAGAAACAAAAAACGAATTTAGGAAAATAGATTTAACAAACAGTAGGCTAATCACAAAACGAAACTCTGTGACTGTTTACTTATAAGGCGCACCAACATTATTTCCTTAACATAAATGCGGGAAATTTAAATGAAAATTTAGGCTCGCTTGGTATCATCCCATTTAAGATTTTTATGTTGGGGGTGGAGGGCTTAATGGAGTAAGTTTAATATCATGATATATTAACCAAATTGTTTCCCCCTCGAAACAAAAATTGACCTGTCTTTGCATTTTTTAATAATTTTATTAGTTTCGGATGTAGGTCGTCTGGGAAGTTTTCAAATGAACAAACTGTGTATATATATACACATGTAATAGTAGCCCGGGAAATACACAAAATAGGGCGAGGAGACGGTCAATATTCCTGCGGGCTTAAATAATGGTAATACCATGATAAGTTATCGCTTCAATGTAAACAACATGAACTGTTAGTTTAGTTAGTAAGTTTAAGCTATTCGTAAAGTGTATAATGTACACAATTTCCTGCTAATACATTTAATCCACACAATTTCATCGTAATACTAAATATTTTTTGCCATCAATGAGTTATCACTAAGCGACGTGCACTTTAATCATAAACCTATTCATTTACATGCAAAAATTAATATATCTAGATTAATAGTAGGAAGTAATTGTATATCAAAGTAAGCGCTGAGTAATAAATTTTAGTCTATCTGACAGGTTAGTATTTTAATATATTGCTTTCAATTGTATGGAGCTAACTTCTGTTCGTAATTACCATGTGGGGTAACAGTATAATTCATGGGGATAGGAATACCATTCGCTTTGAATTCCATTGTATGTATTAATTTCATTATTTAATGGAGTGTCTTGCACTTTTTATACGTTTTGGTATTATATTTCAAGCCCTATAGTTGATATGTTTTTCCTAGCAAATTAAATTGAATCGTTGACAGCTCAAGCTAGATATAATATCCTAATGGGTTTTAGATTAAGTGCTGGTGTATTAGTTAGCGAAAATTCACCTCTAAATTAATTAGTTTTTTCTAATGTGAAATGATGTTTGGAAAACCTGGAATACTTGTTTTGTGATAAAATCATTGTTACGTCCTTATTTTGGTATGACACTTATTACACAAATATTATTTCAATTATGATTAAAATTCCTCCCATACAACAGCTGACGTGCAAAAAAGTGTTCACTATTGTGATTCAACCACATTCTCGTACTTCTAATTGTTGTTGGCAAATTAAACAACATAAACATTATTGTCACCAAATATTAGAAAACAGCTGTTGTATTGGTCAGCCATATTGAATCCCGCAAGTCTTACGAAGCACGACATCTGTTGCCCTCACAAACAACGAAGATTATGGTCCGAGGAAGTAAATCACACGGCATCGTTTCGCCACAGTCGTTCAGTTCTGGCATATGCATATGAATCGGTAATGCTAGAAAGGAACTAACTCTAAAAATACTAAATTTTGGGAAATCAATAAAAACCTATTCATTCTTATAGACATTATTGTAAACTAATTCTGAGTTTTAGTAGCAATAGGTCAGGTCGGTATTGAGCTATCAGTGCATTATGCGCTTATCTGAGACCGTAGGGAAGCGTACGAACTTAAAAGTTAAGGAGTTAGTTCCTTTTAATATTACTTGACGTTCGTGACTGTTTAGAAGGAGTAGAAGATACAATATTAGGAAGCCAGTTATGCGAAATGTTTAATAAACAACTAGCAATATTATATTAGTTAAAAAAATAATGAAAATGCTGTGAAATACATGTTAATAAGTTAGTCTTCTCCACCATCATCTCTTACAGTGGTAGTAGGCCATTGAAGAAAGGCTTTGTAATACGCCTTTGATCGTTCATCCACTTCTGGTACATACTGCACAAGATTTCTTACAGCATCAACCTTGTGGTGATTTATTGGTACCTTTCCTTCGGGATATGCCAGCAGCAGTGTTTCAAACAGATAAGAACTATCTGGGTGCTACTTTCAACAGATTTGAAGTGAGATATGTAAACTCTCTGAAAGATGCAGAAGTAAGAGATTGGTTTGGTCGACGGGGAATGTGTCTTCCGTAGGATTCGGTAGACAGACACGTTTTTTGTATAATGATGACCACCATACGTTAAAGTTGTAGATGTCCTTTGCTTACATTGTTTTTGCAGTACCGTTTCTTTTAGAGTTTACGATTAGTCCCACGTATTTCATAGGATGGTATATGTGATTCACTTTCGTGATGCAGCTTTTAAATTTTCCAAATATACGATTACAATCTAGGAAAGAATGGCCTCTTATGGGAAATCGGTGGACTATGCTTTCAAATCGTTTGGATTCTACTAAACCAAGGCAAAGTCGAATAAGTGTATGGTTCCTGTTTTGCCCTGAACAAGAGTCAGAAAACAGGAGTAACTTACGGACAGTATCTGGAGCGCATTCCCTAATGTAATCGTACAGAAAATTGCATACTTCGTTAGCCTCTCCTTCAGAATATAAGTCGCTCTGGATAAATTATCTCTCAAATTTGTTATACAAAATACATACACCCAAATTTGTCGGAGGTGGAATATTTCCTGAACAGGAATAGTTGGTAAGAGCAAATTTTGCATATAGTCAAAAACAAGACCACATACGCTATTGTCGACTTGCACAATTCTCGGGCATTTTGCAGTTCGCTATAAAACTTTCTGCTGCGTCTTTTATGGACGTCTAACTCCGATTGTGTAGCTCGTTTTACCGTTTCAACGTCAATTTGGGGTCTACCAATGCGCAAATTGAAGGTATTATTAAAGTACTACAAATAGAAGATGTACTTGATGTTAGTAATATCAGGATATTTCGACTTAAAAAGGTTATACATAATCTTATGATCACATTTAATCGCGCATCCAGGTATTCCACAGGTTTGGATTCATAGTTTGTTGTTTTAGTTGGGAAAGATTTAATATGGTCATAGATCAGTCTACATATAGCACCTGGCATAACATGTGATTTTACGTTAAGACCTCGTTTATCTTGTGGAGTTACTCCTTGTGACAACAAAGTACACAAACGGAAAACACGCTTTTGAGTAATAACGTGCAGACTCATAAAGGCTTTTCTGCATACATTAATCGGTTCTTTTTCAGATAGAACAAAATATTTGAAACTAGAATTTCGTGTTTCGTGCTTTCCTCTTCGTCGTTTTACTGGGAAAGCTTCCATTAGGCGTTGGAGATGTAAATCTTGTTCGTTTTTGGAAGCTAACTGATAGAAGTTTGACAGTATTGTCACTTGATTATATTTCGTCAACTTGACATAGTATTTTCTTCTGTATCGTGATCTTCTTGTAAATTCCAACAAATGCCATAATAATGTTGTTTTGCCGCAATCTAAATTCCTCACGTAAAGGTCAGTGTGTTTGTTATATTGGTCGCCGGCAAAACGGGTGTTCCATAACCACATGTAGCACATATTTTTGATATAACCCGTTTGCATACCTCTTAAAGGAGCCACCACTTTTAAGTCGGCACAAATTTTCCACTTTTGGTCATTATGTTACACTAAATCGATGATTTTTATAGCGATGCATACGTCTCCTTTGTATTGCTGTTCAGTGCAATCGGAATGCAATTTTTTGAATTGGTGTTGTGTAGCAGAAGCGCTTCCAAACTGCTTTTTGACGAGTCGATAAACAATCGATAATGCCCGGGATTATATTCATTTTGCATCATTAATATCAAACCACGGATATCTGCAATAAGCCAGTGAATTATTCTCAATGAATTTGAAAACAATCGTAAAACGATGATGACGATTGATTGCTCCGTATATCCGAATATTTGCTGCCAAAATGTTTGTTTCAAGTCCTTTGGCAAAAGAATGGATTGTCGCTGTGACAGTTTCAGGCTTATCATATTCAAACGAGATTGCGTGATTTCAATGTGATTGCATGGCGCAGTGACATTTGATCGTGCATAGATTGATACGCCTGCTTCGGTTTTCATGGTTCCTAATGCTGATGGCTCAGATTATTCTGTTGAAATTGGTCTTGTTGGAACAATTGAATTTGAATCCGGCAGCGGCAATTGAATATTATATGTTGTTGGAATGTATTTCAAAGAACCACATTTTCTTCTGTTCATACCGTTAGTATAATTCACGCACGCATAACATTCAGCTGGATCATGTTCAATGGCTCCGGTTTTTGTCCATTTATTGAAATTCAAAACACATGTTGTACAAACAATAGACGGGGTCCAATACACATCAGTAAAAACATTTTGTGAGAAATATTGTTGATACAAATCAGCGGTTTTAGCACTTATTTTACGCCGAGTGGTCTTAATTACAAATTTTCCACACACGTAACAAAAGGTATTCAATTTAGAACATTTATCCATTTTTGATATTTTAAATTAATTGATTTTACAAGCCAATACAATGAACAATCCGGACTCCTCAGCGGTTAACAGCGCCTCTTATATACCCATATGACCAAGTGGCAGTAGCGGGATGAAATTTCTAGAAGGTTCACGAGACGTCCATGGGCGGTCCATGGAATGATTGCCGAAGATTTCAGAAAGCTCTTCGGCCATTGTTAAAATTTTCCAAAAAAATCCAGAATGTCCCAGAAGGTTCTTTGGGCCTAACATTTTTTAATTGAAATTGCTCGAAAACGCGAGCTAACATTTGAAAACGGTTGGCACCATTGGATTCAGCGTACTCGAATTAGGTTTACTCCCCAGGTACTCAGCTTGTTACATTTTGCAACTACCACCGTGTTATTAGTGCATGTTTAATATTTTCTTCTCTGAAATATGATCGTTTGGTAGTTAGAAGTATAGATAAACTTCTTTTAATATCACAATTAGTGTGAGATGTATACTAAAAAGAGATGTAAGAATACGTTTTCGTTATAAGAACCGTTTAGCGATTTCTTTCCCAGCATAAGACCCCGCGGTGTAGTGGTTAGCACACCTGTCCGGTGAATTGAGGATGTCAGGTTCGATTCCTTACCGGGGCGAGATTTCTTCAAATATTTGATTACGTCGGAAATATCAAGGAAACCATAAATTTTGTTTGTTGTTAATGAAGCCCACCATAGCTGACAATAACTCCGCCATATGACTTGAAGACGTACGTGTACTTCGTATAGTATTCGTACTATACAGCGCTTTTTCTAAATCAGTTTTACTTGTTGCTGGGTAAGTACAAATACAGCACTTTGATTATAAGTAAAGATAGAACAAATAAACTAAATTAAACTTAACCGTCTACAGAAATCAAACAATTGTGAATGACTAGTGACCTCTAATCGACAATGTGGCCAAAACCATATTGACTACTTAGCTCCCCATTTTTTTTTCTAATTAATATTTTTTCCTGTTCTAATTTAGATATTAGCAATGAATAGTTGAGCAACTGCTTAAGATTCTGCGATAAACTACAAATTTACTAAAAAGGTGCACATTATGATAACGCGGACCTAATATACACAATAAGCCATACAACCCAAACATGATAAAGTATAACAGCACATGAAAGGCATAAACGTTTACAATCAGATTGTTGATTATAAAGCTTGGAGCCAATTAGGGAAATGCTAGAAAGTAAAACCCGTAGACGAGTATGGATTGCACGCATTTCAACTGCACACCATACATAAAGTTCTAAGTACTTCATTTCCCCATTATAATTTCTATGATTTCGAAGCTTGCCACGCGAACTACTCTGAACCATTTCAAAATCGTCAAGGTTGCATGACTTGTACTTTACTGTACATACTCTTCTAACCCATAGCTTACGCAAAGGATATAAGTGCCGGGAATTGTCCAAAATTTAACAGGAAGTCCTTTATGGTTTGATAGGGAATGAATAGCTTCTGGTTGGTAATTTTATGTGACTATAATTTCGGATAATGGGCTCGGCTACGGAATTTTTCGTTCACGAAATTATAACTATTTTCAGATCATAGATTACGTTACGTAATAATTTTGTTCTAAGGTACATTTCTGTAAAAGAGCTTCTTGTATGTGCACCACACACGCGCCGGTTTATATACGAAAAACAGCAAAATATTTTTGTTAAGAACTATGTAGGTTCATTAGGAGCAAGTTTTAAAATTGTTTTGAAATATACAGGATGACTCAAAAAGAAGTTGCTACCAACTAGTATCACATATAGTTTCCATTTTAGTTGGATATCTGCATTTTTCACTGGTTCCATTGACGTGCGAGAAGCAAGTGTCAAAGGTACGACAACGACACGGTTCCAATCCGGATGCCAAGAGTGTTATTGACGACCGCGGAAGCCTATATACCCGTCATAAAGTTTTGTTTGAATTAAAGTATGAAGCACAGAATCTTATCGCAGACTCGTTTTCGTTTTCCTAAAATGAAATTTTGGGCAGCTGTATTTAGTAGTCGTACCAGCTTGGTTGACGATGTACATACATTCGAAAAACAGCAAAAACCTGCAACCACTTCCGATAACATCGCAAAAGTTATCGAATTAAGGTTAGAGAGATAGTAGAGGCTCAGTACCAAAACTGCATTCGAACATTCGAAAATTGCCAAAGCCCTGTTGAAACAGCTTAAACGAAATAAGTCGGAACTTTGACGTCGGTTAATAACTGCAGATGAAACTATGACACCAGTACATTTCTGAAGCCAAGAGATAATCGAAGCAGTGGACTGCGAAGGGTGAATCTGCTCCGAAAAAGGCGAAGACTGTTCCAACGACCGGTAAAGTGATGACGACTGTTTTTTGAATTGATAGACCAACCACCCTATTCACCAGATTTTTTTAATATTGATTTTTGAAGAAAATTTATTCTTCATATTTTTTGCTTGCTTTGAAAGTACCAGTAATGTTTCGAAAATATAAAATTTATTTCTAGTAATCTGTAAAAATAAAAAACTTAATTTTTTTATTGTAAGTTATCATTCTACATTATAATGAAGATAGCGATGATAAATTGTTTTCCTCAAACTCACGTCTATTGCTGTCAAACTGACGTTGCAAAAATTTATTTAGTTAAATGTTACGGTATTGGCGATGTGTCATATCAGTATGCAATTAATTTGTTTCATCAAAAATATCCAGATGTAGCTCTAACAAAAATGGCTCTTAAGAAATTAATTGCAAAATTCGACGAAACAGGATCGGTGGTCGACAAAAAGAAGATAAGAAAGATGTACAATGAGGATGATGCGATAACTATTATGGCATTGCAGTCCGTTGAAGACAATCCACGTTTATCAATAAGACGGAGGGCAGCGGAGCTTAATGTCAGTCACACCTTATTACAAACAATTTTTAAAAGAAATAACATTTTTCCATTTAAGCCAAAATTTATACATGCCCTTGAAATTCACGATCATGCTTTTAGACTGGATTTCTGCCTATGGATTGGTGAGAAGTTTATGGAAAACAGAAACTTTCATAAACGTGTATTGTTTTCCGATGAATGTACCTTTTCCACAAACGGTGTTATGTCTTCACAAAATTGCAGATTTTGGTCACGATACAATCCCAATTTTAAAATCAACACGAGAAATTCAGCGTTCTGAAAAAGTTGATGTTTGGTGCGGAATGTTAATTAATAAAATTATTGGGCCCTACTTTTTTGACGAAAATTTGAATCAACATAGTTATTTAAGTATGCTACGAAATTTTATGATTTCATCACTATAAGACGTGAACTTAGAGAACATTTATTATCAACAAGATAGATGTCCAGCTCACAGCACTTTATTAGTTCACACATTGTTAGACCAGCAATTTCCTAGGAATTGGATTTGACGTTATGGTCCAATACATTGGCCTGCCAGATCGCCAGATTTATCTTCCATGGACTTCTTCCTCTGGGGATATCTTAAACAAAATATATACCAAGAACCTGTAGGAAACAATGTAGAAATATTAAAACAACGAATAACTTCAGCGGTTAGAGAAGTTAACTTGGAAACTTTAGGGAATGTTTATAAGGAATTCAGGAATAGAGCGGAAAGGTGTGTAGAAAACGGAGGAGATTATGTAGAATGACAGTTTATAATAAATAAAATAGCAAGCAAAAAACATCATGAAGAATAATTTTTTCTCAAAAATCAGTATTAAAAAAATGTTCCCTCTTGTATACCCCATCGCTTTACACACTGTATATATATATACTCGTAAACGCCTATTTTGGAGAACCAAATGCCAAATATTCTTTGGACGATTTAAAAATATGGGGGCATTGCTGCGAAAAGTGTGTTGACCTACAAGGAGACTATGTTGAAAAATAAAACCAAATTTGACAAAAAACACTTGTTTCCGTGTTAGGGTGTAAACTTTACTCCGTAATAAAAGACCAAGGTTCGACCCTAGTAGTACACCAGAGGGAAATTTCTGAGCAAGAAAACTATAACTTATATTTATATAAAACGTTTCTTCCACCTTTACTATTTCCCCTTCATCTGTCATCTACAATTATCGAATGTAATTTCATGCCAACTAATTTAAATATTGAATTACTTTAGCTAATTGTCGCGTACGACAGCTACGAGCGACCCAGCCCCGCCATATAATAGACTCTATTGAGTTACCTTCCGAACGAAGGAATATATTGAATTTGTTCGTTCGCTGATTATGCCGCGGAGTCGTTTAAGCCCAACTTGTACATTCCGGGCACGCAATTTGGCCGTGAGCGCCAAAACCGTAACCGCAATTATATACAGAACCTAGCGCGTATTTCTCATTTTCTTTGTGTGTTTTTTACGTTTAATAGGTCTAGTACATAAATTCTATACCTCGCGTTATTCTCTCAGTTTAGCATTGGGTTTGTTTTCGAATTGTGTAGAACGTAACGTCTAGCATGTCTCGGTTGAAATGCGTTCCAACCGGCGATGATACAATTTTAGGGTATCGATTTCGAATTTAGTAGCGAATCGAAATTGTGTCTACCGTCTAGTATTCACTAGCTATAAGGACGTAATGTAAACATATTACCTGCGCTGCGGAGAACATATGAGCTTCTATCATCTAACGATTTCCGAATTCATTGACTGTAACTGATCGTCTGGTACTCCATGCGGATGGATGCTATGTAGGATAAGTTTAATATACGGTATACATGGGCTAGGTGATGCATATTTTAATCAGCAGCATCAATACAAACTGCAAGCTTGACGACTATGAGATAGTGGAGATGCATGGACCGTGATGTTGTCTTAAATTATGCAACGCAGATTATGGCTATCGCTTTCTCTTGTTTTGCTTCTATAATATGAAGTAAATTATTTACGTGTGTAATTAGATGCCTTAATGAACTAAAATGGGATTTTCCGACATAGTCTGTGTATAAAATCTGCTGCAATAATAGTTAAGAAAAAGACTTTAAAACATAATTTGATTATAGAATCACTAGAATAAATATCTTTTTTTCTTAAATTCCCTAAATGATTCCTGCATTCTACATAAAACATGTTGCTGAAGAAGCTTATATCTAGTAGGTCTAATAATTATATCCCGGCGCTAACAAAACCGCTGTTGTCTTACAGGACAGCTTTGTTTTTCAGGTTTATTCTTTCATTAATATTTTAATCATGCCACACTATGGAATGAAATATGAGGTAGGCGCCATAAATTCTGGGACTGACAGGATTATACAGGTTCGAGCGTGTTCAGACTCCATTGTGTCATAGTTGCACATGTGCAAGGCCAACACTATATATGTCACGGCTCGAAAAGTAGTAGTTTTTAGTATCCAGTCAGATGACGTGACTAGTGCATGAAAATTTCTCAGATAATGAAAATTGAGTACCGCACGGTCATTAGCATACGGGGCATACGCTTAATCATATTAAACAACGTTTAGACGGCGTTTATGGTGATTTATCTCCTTCATATTCCACTGTAAAAAAAGTGGGCAAAATGTTTCCATTTGGAGCAAGAATCCCTTAATGATGATGAGCGCCCCGGTCGTGTTTGATTATTGCACGATAATACACCCGTCCATATTACCGCCATTTTACAAGTTGTCATACGTGAATGTGGCTTTCAAGAATTGGAACACCCATCGTATAGTCTGGACATGGCTCCAAGTGTCCAACATATTCTTGGGATAATTTACAAAATTATGGGGTTAGAAACGAAAAATGTTTCTTTCCCATCACTGTCTCTAACGTCCAGGGAGGAAATTATTTTTGAGATCATATGCGTTAGTAGTTTCTGAAAATAATTTAATTGATGTGGGTGTGGCTGCTTTATTTAAAAAAACATGGTTGAAAGAAGTCAAATAATATTGTTGAAATCGCTTGGTACAAAATACGTTAAAACGTTTTCACGGGACTGCTTCGTACGAGAATAGAAAGAAAGTGGACAGCAAGGGATGATAGGTATTTGGAAAGAACGGCCTTGCGGGATCCAAGAAAGTCAGCAAAAAATTCATCTAGCGCATCATAAAACTACAATTTTAACTCTAGGATGCATGGGTGTTCTAATATACAGATTAACATTTCTTGGGTCTCTCAGGCCCAGTTGTTTTTTTACTTTGTTAAAAACATATAAGAACATGAAATATATTTAAATCATTTATTTGTGCGTGTAAAAATCTTAAATAATTAAACAAAACCTCTAACTAAAGATTACAGCTCTTATAAATGTAACTACATGTTCAAAAGTAGCAATTTTTACAAATTCTTACACTATGTTCGTTGCACATATTATTGCGACACTTTTCACAAACTAGTTTGTGTGTTTTTTGTCTACACTAGAGGGACACATCATGCATCTCTTCCTTTTATTTGTAACGGCATCAGTCGCAGTCTTTTCAATGTTAATAAATTTGTTCATACAATTTATTGAATTTCTTGGTACTTTCGGATTTTTTGACCTCCTTATCATATGCGGTATTACCAATTGCTCAGCTAATTCCTTCAAAAATAATCGTCTAGCGTATGTTACATTCCTATGATAATCAGGTTTCAACGTGGAAAATATAATAAATGCATTTAGTGCTGCAATATCGATCATATTAGAAAAAAGCGCCATAGGCCAACACTTCGTTTGCCTTTTACATGTATAGTTGGACTGTTTTTGATCCATTACGTCTACTCCCCCTTTGGTCTTGTTATAATAAAGTATTAATTCCGGTTTCTGCTTAACATTTTCACTTACAGTCCTGCCATTGTGCATGGTGCTGAGCAAAATGACTGACTTGTTTTTCTTAGGAATGTAGCCAACCATAGTCATTTTGTCATAAAAGCCAAATGTAGAAGAGTAGACCGGTTTGTTCTTTGCATCACTTATTTCATTTGGTATTTCTCTCTTATTTTTTCTTAGTGTTCCAACCACTGTTAGGTTCTTTTCTAATAAACATTTAGCCAATGGAATGCTTGTAAAGAAGTTATCCATTGTAACATTTAGTCCAGAGAAGTGGATGCTGCGTACTAAAGTTTGCACTACTTCAGAAGCAAGATTTGTATGGATAGGTTGATTGGGTGGTCGTCCGGTATATACCATTCCATCAATTGCACATCCTGATTCTGACTCACACGTTTAGAAAATCTTGATACCGTATTTTGACGGTTTATTTGGCATATACTGAATAAACACACCAAAGATGACCACTGTTGTAAAAATAAGTCGATATATACGATATCGGAGCTAATCTATCGGTCTGTAGGCGAAAATCACTTCTTTTGTCACCAAAGCGCAGGTACCGTCTAATATCCTCAAACCGATTAATTCCCATAGTAGCTTGATAAATAGGATTACATTTATCAGAAGAAAACAGTTCTCTTACGTCCCAGTTTCTTTCCACACCAGTTTGTATCAGCAAACCTAAGAAAGCATTCAGCTCCATCACATCAATATCTACACATCCTTTGTCATTTACTGTAGTTACTCTTCGAGCTTCAAGGTTTGTGTACTTGACGGCTCCTTCTAAGATCGTTCTTGTAATAAAACATTTGAAAGCATTTTCAGGTGTATCACATGACTCTGCTTTAGTTTTTACACCTGGTGCTAAACGCAGTACGTTACGTTTTGCAGTTTTCGTAGAGCTTGGCGGAACTTTATTCCACTGGATGCCGGATGGAGAAGCGAAGCAGTTGGGATTATCACTATCGGCCTCCGCTGTAGCTACATCTTTTTCAGACTCAGAATTTGAAGAGTCTGAATTGGCTTCTAATGAATCTTGACCAGGTTCTTCAATTTCAGACGTTTCACTCTCTTCCGATAAAACTTCATCACATTCCTCTGCCCACCGCATTAGAGTTTTCTCGTAATTGGGATCTCCATGCCCCATTGTTACACGTTGCGCGGTCGATTTTCTTGAATTTGAAGCCGCCATAACGAACATTCACAAACAAACACCTCAAGCAAATTTTAGCAATTGAAGTTTTTTTTATGCGTTCGCATATTTATATGATATGCATTTCTGCGTGTTGAAACCTGCATACGCCGTTGAAACTTGCAAACTCCGTTGAGCGCAAGCACTGTTCAAGCTGTTCTACACTGCTAAATCAACATGTTGCAGAGCAACAGATAGCTTTCGTTATCAAATGCACTAAATAGAATTCAAACGATTTCTTATAAATTATATAGATCAAACGCCAATTAGAAATAGCAACAGGAAGATCCAGTTGAGGCATAGACATGGCCCAGAAGAAAAAAAATTAAAGATAAAGAAGTTATGAAGCTTAGAATACCACCCTTGGCTTCGGAGACTCGTGTTATGCATCCTAGGGTTAACTGAAAGAAGACGCCTTAAAAAAAAGCGAATTTAAAGGACCGTATAGTTTGTTGGAAGTCTTTACTAACACAGGACCGCAAGAAAAAGTATCTTCAATGGCCAAAAAAGTATGCACATTGGTCTATTGATGATTGATCAAAAGTTATATGGTCCGACGAATTTAATATAGAGGTAAATTTGAGCATAGTTTCATTTCACTTAACAACAACACAAAATTACGTTTTCCGATATGTGTGAGAATAAATAACAAGATATGCGTTTTTTTTATTGTTAAATACAGCATTTTGCGCGACCTGGTATGCGGCACGTACGGCGCAGGTAAGGAGAAACATTCCACCTCGATTATATGGTACCTACAATCACACACGGCGAAGTATGAAGATTCGACGGCGTACGTCAGTGTTCGCGGTCGCTATACAACGATGAAGTACCAAATCTTGCAGTCATCCTTATTAAAATTATTTGAAAATGAGAACCCCCATTATCTACTTTCTACAGGACAATGTGAATTGCTGTTGCAAGGAGGAATGGCATTGATTTCGGGAAAATAGGATACACCTTTTAGAGTGGTCATCAACTGTACACCTGAGGTCTAAACATCACCAAGCACAAATGCGGGTTATGAATAAAGACGGGATTTTAGGCAAAATGCCTCTTTGTTTAGATTCAAGGCAAATTAAAAATAATACAAAATCTATATGTTTCTCGACAAATCAAAGCGATCTAGCTATGTTTTATTTTGCCTAGTTGCCTATTTGGACTTTTAACAGCCTAAATCGTGGTTTTTCGCCTATTTTGTCCTAAAACCATATTTATTTGGTCTAAACGTTTTTTTTTTTTTTATTTTAAATAAATATGGTTTTTACACAGCTGCATCTTTCTTAAATGTAAATTTTAGTTTTACAGCTAAAATGCTATAAACTAATACAACGATGGGTTTTCCCGTCTATTGTGTGAGGGGCAAAGTTTGGACTTTGCCTGCCGTAAAATTTATATTACTACCTTTGAAGATATATCCTCAATTATCGGCTTATCGCTCTCGGGTTCATTTACCTGCACCCACGTTTTTATTTTACGGGAATCCCTATCGGCTTGTTTACGCCCTGTAATTTAAACCATATAAGCAAATTTCTTCTCCCTGTTAACGTGATTAATGAATACACGATGCCCATTCATAGTTTATACAATGGACATCTTGATATTGCAGTTTAGATTTTATATTTATTCTCTTAATGTTTCTCTGGAGCGTATATGTGTGTGTTCCTATAGCGAGGTGGACTATTGACGAATCAGTATATAGCGAAAGACGTACTTTGAATTTTCATTTATATCGTAGCTTGCAACGAATATTTTTCGGTAGTTTTCTGTCGGTTTGTGCTTGTTTATCTACTCAGTGTATTGTGTATTTCCATCTACAACAATGCCAAAATCCAAGGAATCACATAGCGAGAAAGTTCAAAAATGGCTGAAGGCAGGAGGCACTACTGTCTTTCAGCTGAATCCAAGCAACAGTGAAGAGTTGTTTTGTAAAGCGTGCGGAAAAATGGTAAAGGACGTTTTTGTTTTTCTTTCCTAACTTGCTCCAAAAATATTATTATAGTTAACTTGCAAAAAGAAAAATCATTTAGAGCAACATGCTACTGCTCCTGGACATCGGGCAAATCTTAGGAAACCGTTGAGGAACCAAATCGACGTTTTTAATCGAGATTTATGCGACGCTTTTATGTCTGCAAATATTCCTCTGGACAGATTAAACTATTCAAAACTGCGAAATTTTCTCACTAAATACTGCAACAAGAATGTGGCAAGCGTGAAAACCTTAAGAACAACATGTAACAAAATGTTACAATGAGGTAATTAATATAATAAATAATAATTTAAAAATGTATTTTCATACTTGAGTGTCATTAAGATTTTGTTTCCACCTATAATATTTTTATTAATTTTTTAAGACTATTAATACTATTCGCGAAGAAGTTGGTAACAACGATATTTGGATATCTATAGATGAGACGACTGACTCTAAAGGTCGTATTATGGCAAATATGATTGTGGGTAAACTTTGTTCTGAAACACCAGGAAAACCGTATTTACTGGCTACAAAGCAACTTGAAAGAACAAATTGCAATACAATGGCAAGATTCGTGAACCAAGCTTTAGATAAGATATATTATGCAAAAAACTTACTTTAACAATATTGTAAATTTAATGCTAGATATTTAAGTTAAAGGCAACTCTCGTATTTTAGGTATTTTGTGGCCAACAAATGGAATTAAGTACGAAAAAGTCAAGCTTTTAGTCACGGATGGTGCTACTTATATGCTCAAATGTGGTACAAATTTGAAGATTTTTTATTTATTTGCACATGGACTCAATTTGGTGTGTGAATGTCTAAGAAATCAATATGCTAATGTTAATGGTTTAATTTCAAATACCAAGAGAGTCTTTTTAAAAGCTCCACTGCGTGTGGCAGTGTATAAAGAAAATCTGCCAGATCTCCCTTTGCCTCCCGCACCTGTCTTAACACGTTGGGGAACTTGGTTAGAGTCGGTAGTTTTTTATGCTAATAATTTCGAAGCAATAAAATCAGTAAGTACTTTTTCAGCAAAATTTTTAAATAAGATTGTTTTTATTTAGCGCTTTATGTTTTAGGTTGTAATATCGTTTGACAAAAATTCAGCTAACTGTATTGAGCAAGCGCAAGAATACTTTTCCAATCAAAATGTCAAAAACGATCTTTTATACATCAATCGCATTATAAATTTCTCATTGATAACATCAAAAGATTAGAAATATTCGGCCTTCCTCTTACAGATTCTGTTGCAGTAATTAATAATGCCGAAGCAGCTCTCAAGAATGTCCCAGAAAAAGTTGGCAAAATAATTTTGTCAAAGTTTAACCAAGTGATTTCGAAAAATCCAGGTTTCAAAACGGTTAAAGAGTTTGCTGAGCTGCTCAGTGGCGAAGCAGTTGAAGCTACCGCTCATACCACAGCTGACTGGTCCATATTTAAGTTTTTTCCTACAACCTCGTGTGACGTAGAACGTTCATTTTCTTCGTACAAACTGCTGTTTTCCGACCGAAGAACAAATTTTACTAACGACAACTTGGAAAAATATCTTGTGTGCTACGCAAACGCAAAATTTGAGGACATGTTACACGGCGATTAATTAATTTATTTATTATTTTAAACCAAATGAATCTACATATTTTAGTTATTAGTTAAAATTTGTATGTTTTATTTCTTTTTATGGCTGAAATGTACCTAAGATTACATTAAATATCGTCTTCTTATTCATGTTTTTTTTTTAAATAAAATGATTTTTGTGTTTACCGTTTATTTGCCTAACATGCCTAAATCACAACTTTTCGCCCTAAATACATAGTTTTTAAGGCCTAAAAAGGGCCTTTTTAGCTGATTTTTACGTCCTAAAATCCCGTCTCTAGTTATGAGGAGTATTAAAGAAAGAAAAATGTGGTAGAATGGGAAGCTATAGCTACTGATACCTGCCAAAAGCTTATTTTGACAATGCCTAATTATTAATGCACATAGTGGTGCCACAAAATATTAGAATATATTAATAAATTATTGTGTAGAATACGCATGTGCAAATAGTTTTATTTAAACCTTTAAGACATATGGTCAAGACTGCATGTGTAAGAAAACCAATATTTTCAAAATTACTACGGTATCCAGAATGAATTGTGAGTTATTGGAGTTTATAAAATATGTTGACGTCCAGTACTTCAATCCCAGTAAGCAAGGGACACAGGAAAGAAGTTTTCATTCTAGTAGAGCAAATACTTTCAGCTTTATTTAAACTCTTATACCTCTCAAGTCAATAGCTCCGTCTACTCGCTCAACTTAACAAGGCATTGACACCTACAAATGCATAAATTAGAAGCTGCGGCACAGAGATCGCAATTTCATATCTTTCCTCTTCGCCAGAAGTATTTTCGCTTAAATAGAATTGCGTCTGTATTCCCCGGCGAACAATGAAATAATTTTGAAAACATCCACTAAAAGAAGACCTCGTTTGGCGCCGTTCTACTTCCATATACGAGAAAATTATAAAAGCGGAGCGCAAAAACGGTGGAAATTCGCTGAAAAATCCAGAACAACAGCAACGACGACGATGACGACAACAACAGCATCGTCGTCGACTTAAAACAAGTGCCTAAATGTAATGAAGCTTTATGAAGCGGATAGTTTGAAGTCGGTGCCAGCATAAATGTAGAAGATCACAGGCAACGTAGAACGCTGTATGCAGCTAGCGAAATCTGCGTGGGTTGTCAGAGATGCATATCGTATACGACATCAAATCTTCTAAAACCTAATTTCCTTTGTCTCGGCGACTACCGGTCACTAACTTCCACTCACAGCACTAACATTTTAAAATAGCAAACACCGCCCTATTATCACAAATGGGAAAGCTTTCAATTAAACGGATAGTACTGCCAGTGGCGGAGTGAGTTGTTTATGTTGGGGACGCTAAAAATGGTAAGTTAGGATAAAACTGTACACGTGAAAATAATGTAAAAAAACTCATATATTCTTATTCGATTTTGATTTGTTTTCAAGTTCTGGCGTAATAAAAAAAAATAACTAGCGTTCTTGTAAATGATCCAAATTTTCGCTTGTTTTTGAGATAATACGCCTTAAATAAAATAAAAGTATCCTTGCATTGACCCATATAAAACAAAAGGTCAGCTACGTTCGACATTAAAAGTTTTTTTGCTTATCACATGTGACGTACCGGCAGTCTGAATCAATTCTTTCGAGGCTCAAAATCGTTTTAATAATTTTGTGGTTCTGGTATGTGCCGGTGTCAGTTTATTGTGACAGTGATATAACGTTTATTTTCAAGTTTGTACATTATTTTGCCAGAAAATGCCACACACTTGTTCAAATTTAGAATATGCAAATATGGTGTTTGTTTATGGTTTTTGTAATGGGAATGCTGCAGCTGCTGTTGAAGAATATCGTCAACGGTCCTCGCTGTCCAAGTTATTGGAATCAGTCGCCCAGACGAACGCTTTGGATTTCGTTGCGAATTATCAACGGACTTCCAATTGCTTTGTCTGTCGGAATCTATACGAAACGCATTCGAACTCAGAGATTGTTGGTTGGTGTTCTTGGACGATCTGGCACCGCGGTGTAGTCTACAAGATGAGGAGATTGGGATATGGGAGAGCTTGGTTCTCTTGATCGAGTCATACCTGCGGGGCAGGTGTGGCTCGCCTTCGTCTTCTAAAAGACTGATTCTATTTGGGGACCCAGAGGGTTCCCTATTGGCCCCAAAACTATTTATCTTATATACGACGTTCCTCGTAATTCCCAAGTATAACTTTTTATATTCGCGGATTCATACCGCGAGTAGACGTGAAAAATTTAACAGGCTTCAAGAGGTTTTGGAAGTTCTGGGAGGATGGCTGACGAAGTGGCAACTTAAGGTAAACGTTGATATGTAAGTAATCGTTAGATTTACTAGGAAAAGATGCTTATCCGCAGAGGAATTGAAGAATGATAGTATGACGATTTCAGGGAGTGTTGCGGCGAGATAGCCAAGTTTACTTTTCGACCACCGATTGTAGGTAGAAGTATGTTGATGGCCTTAAGCTGTGTTTATAGTAAAACTGTGATAGTCGATAAGAGCGATGCGTTAACAAAAGGGGCCAATCAGTGAGCGCTGTCACTTTGCGTAACCATGGTTACAGAAGCGAGGTGTGATACTCGATAAGAGCGGCGATAATAGCGAAGCGATAAGATGCATTGTTTCTATGCGGATATTTATGTTGGAGCTACGTGCCATCTGTGGGTAGCGATGGTGAGCAAAAATAAGAGCATTTATAATCAAACTGTCAAATTTTATCTGCCTTCATCAGCCCTAGTTTTAATGGATACCGAGAACTTCATAAGCGAAATTTACCTTAAGCCCCAATAATCGGGTACTCTAAATCTGTGGCACTATCATCATCAGCAGTAAAACTGAATTGGGTTTTACTGTTGATGATGACAGCTTGGCTATCGAAACGTGCGTCCAGTACAAGTTAAGTATTGTGGTAAGGGTTTTAGTGGACTTAAGCCCCAAAATCAAAAAAGAAAATACTCAAATGAAAATATTTTGACAACCGTCAAAGTGACGCGCTTGTCGAAGCTTCATAAACGCCATCTGCGATGCACATTTCTAGACGCTTTTATCGCTGCTAGTATCATCGCTCTTATCACAGCTAATATCGTCGCTCTTATCACAGCTAGTATCGTCGCTCTTATCGATTATCGTAGCTTCATCAGGATCCTATTACACAAAACACATCTATTATATTATCCTATAGAGCATAGACATGGTCGACAGTTGCGGTAACACATTTGGGCAAACTAGAGGTCTTACAGAGCAAAATGTTGGGAATGTTAGTCTCAGCACCTTGATATATAAGAAACGAACAACTACACGAAGACCTCTAAATAACTACGTTGTCTGAACATCTGCGGGAATTGTCAAAAGGAACCCTTAAGGGAGCTTGGAACTCTGCTAAGCTTCTGCTGACCAGCGTAGTTGAAGAGCCCCAGGATAGTCCACCAGCTCGATGCAAGGTGATCCGTTTTAGACACAAAATATTCCAGTAGCTGGCTAATTCAAAACAATCTAGGACTGCTAGACATCATGATAAAATCTCTTTTCGCCGTCCCGTTTCAGAAAAGCAAGAACCAAAATGCAGGCAATGAGGGAAACATTGACAAAAAAGCTCAAAACCCAAAACCTAGCTTCAGAATGTACCATCTCGTTCTTTTCAACAAATTTCGTGCATGTTTAAGTTACTCAATTAAACTTATAAGCGAAGTGTATAAAGTGCTGTGATTTTTGAGCAGACTTAATCTGAAGGTCACCCCTGACGCTACACCACTGACTCCCACTATTACAACGTCCTCTGTCGAGAGTATCGAAATCAGAATCGCGTGCAAGCACGCGAGGAAGGGGGGGGGGGCGTTGAAATGATGGAAAAAAAGTGTAAAAAGGCGCGAGAGCATGGGAAAAAAGATTGAAACCGTAGAAACGGAGGGCTTTTTCTCGCGCCGTCCATTGTAATAAAGAGGAGTGTTATGTTTTGCAGCGAAATTTTAAATGTATAAAGCTCGTTGCCGCTGCGACATTCTTAGCCGGAAAAAACTTCGCTTTTAAAAAATTTAATTACATTAAATCAAATATAAAAGTCCGGATCTGTAAGGATCCGCCTCGTTCTGGAAGGGTGATCTGCGATGGCGAGGAGAGCACTGGGTTAAATTATAATTAAAAAAAAAATACATTTCTCATATGAATATATAATTTTTGTTTAAGATGGAAGAAAGAATAGGAGGCTTTAAGTAATAATGTCACTAATTGATTACTAAAATATGACAAAATCACATTCCATAGTACATTTCTAATTTAAAAGAGTATATACAGGCTATGTCACGATGAGCGTCGGTTAAAAGTATATGGGGAAGAGAGTAAAATAGAAATTTGAAAATTTACATACATAAGTTATCCTTTATCCTCTCTTTTATACCGGAAGTAGCCATCAACTACCCTATTTTAAATAGAACACTACCATTTTCATGTCAAATTTCGGAGCAACATACCCTATACCTAGAATTTATTCTTAAAGAGATATTGCATCTTTTCGAAAAAGTTTGACAGATGTGGTGCATCACAGGTTTTAAAATAACAAATTCTAATATGCCAAAAAAATATTTTGCTTTCTGGTAATGTTCATGAAACGATGTTTACATAATAACAGATAAATTTGCTAAATTATACAGGGTGTGCCAGTAGGGGGGGACAGTATCAGAGATATTTAAACTGAGAAAGCTCGGTTTTTTTTTAAATAGCAACTCCTAATTTCCTAGGCGGTATTACATTCTGCGTCAAAAAGAATCACTTCAGTACCTTCCCAAAACAGTCTTCTACATATGACAAGGGATTCACACTCCACTTGAGTTAATTGTTTACAAACATATCCTATAAAGGGTATTTATTACCCAGCGCGTGTTCAAATGTAGCAGTTGCCGTGAGTAAGTACAATAGGTATATACTGTGTTTGTGGTTTTGTTGTGTGTATAATCAAGGACAAGATATAATAATTTTATATCTGTTACATAATTCTAGGTAAGTAACATAAAAAAGATTAATGCACGCATTACATACATTTTATAATATATTTCAGAAGAATAGTTATGAATACAAATCCAAGTACACCTAGAAGTAATTATGAGTGGAAAATGCCATTGTCAGACGCAGAATTGGAAAAAATTATCAATGAAGAATCGGATGCAGATGACATTGCATCTGTTGAGAGCAATTCAGAAGAAGATCATTTTACTGAAAGTGATCATGACACTAATAGCGAACAAGAAAAGGCAACTCCTAGTTCCGATGAATCTGATGATAATATTCTTCTGGTAATGCGTGTACGTAATGAATACTGTTATGGTCGTGATGGCACTAAGTAGCAAAAGCAGATTCCATCGAAGAATGTAAGGACTAGGTCTGTCAATATAGTATCTCGCTCGCCAGGTCCGATAGGAAAAGCAAGGTTAGTTACTAATCAAATTGAAGCCTGGCAATGCATCATTACTAGAGTAATCTAAACTTGCGGACTCGCATAGGCGTCGGTATTACGGGTTAATATAAGAATACGAAAAATTCATAAATAAACTAAACCGGTAGTGTCGACCTTGAATATAAATCATGTTAAACCGCGCTGAGAGAGATTTCGTTTTAGTACCGGTTGAGCTGTTGCAGAGATTAGTCGAACGGTCAAGGTTATGTACTTACGTGTCGCTTTTGAAAATATAGCTGGTGTTTTTTGTGTGTTGTAGTATTATACCAAGTACATAATTAGTGTATCGTTTCATATAGAACTAATATTTACATACCTAAGAAAACAATGCCTCGTAATAGATTTGCTACTAATGTACATAAGTATCTGCCACTTTTTCCCCATTTAAAATATGACGGTAGTGCAGTTTTTTGCTTAATATGCAATGTTCGTTTGGCTGCATTGGACAGAACTGATTGCCAGAGGCATGTCAATGGTATTATGCATATGAGAAATGCAAGAACTGAAATACCTTATACACTATTCCTCATACATTTATTAATTATGTTTACCTCTTGTAATCTTCCGTTTTTTGCGACAATACGTTCCAAAGCACCCATTACCCTCACAAACACAATTACAGAATCATTTGCCGCGAATGAAAGAGATGCTAGAAAATGTGTGTAAACGTGATTTGTGTTCCAAAAAAATATGGATTACCGTGGATGAGACGACCGATATAAAGAAAAACAGTATTGTGAATGTAATAGCTCGCGTTTTATCTAGCGAGAACACAGCATCTCGATATTTGTTAGCTTGCAAACGTGTTCAACAATATACCGCGGAAAATATTCGAAAAGTGATAATGAACGCTTTGAAAAAATTTAAAATTGCCTAAGATCAAGTTGTGATGATTGTGACAGATAGTGCAGCAACGATGTTAAGTGTTGGGCGATCCTTAAAACATATATTTCCTAACTTAATACATATAACCTGCGTGCTGCATGCTTTGCATTTAGTTGGTGAAGTTGTTCGACAACATTACGGAAACGTTGATCGGATGATTGGAAGTACTAAAGCAGTGTTTCGTAAATCTCCTAAACGTTTAAAAGAATTTCGTAAATTTTGTCCAGGTATTCCAGGACCTCCTGAACCAATTTTAACGCGATGGGGTACTTGGCTAACAGCAGCTTCTTACTATTTGATCCATTTTCAACAAATTCAATCAGTTATAATGCGATTTAATCGGAATTAATCCAAAGCAATTAGAGAAAGTCAAAGAGAATTTCAAATTCCTCAACTTTTAGAAGATTTAACAACAATATGTACCAATTATACAGTATTACTAGATGCCATCAGAAAACTACAATGTACTGAATTGTCATTGCAGGAATCATTAGACATAGTGGAGAGTGTAAAAAATAAATTACACACATTAAATGATACGCCAGGATTATGCGCTAGTCAAAAGTTGGCAGATGTTTTAAGGAAAAATCCCGATTTTAATACTTTAGAGGCAGTTTATAATAAGTGTAAGAATAGTGAACTTTTAAGTGATTTTGAAAAACAGTTTCTACATGCAAATGTAACTTCCTTAGGTGTGGAGAGATCGTTTTCTATGTATAGGAATATTTTTTCTTGTCGACGCACAAGGTTTAAAGAAGTAACTGTGGAAACATATGCAATGATGCACGTTTACAGTAGTTCACATCCTGATGCCTCTAATTTGTTGAATAATTAGCAAGTAAGTTTATTTATGAATTTTTCGTATTCTTATATTAACCCGTAATACCGACGCCTACGCGAGTCCGCAAGTTTTGGTTACTCTACTTATCACTTAACAGTTTTGTTCTTCAGCTTTGGAGTATAGGAGTCGAAGGGCTTCTTCTTCAGTCTCCTTTTAACAATATTGTCGAGGAGTTGAATAGCCTCGATGTTAGGATGCTTGTGTAGTCGTTCCTCCTTCTTCTTTGACAGTCATTATCTGAAGGTCACGATGAATGATGCTGCCTTCAACAAACTTAGAAGCACTGACAATGTTTCTAAGAACTTTATTTTGAAATCACTGGATTTTTTTTTGTGTTGCTTTCACTGGCACATCCTCATAGTTGTATGCCATACATCCAAATCGGCTTTAGGTGGTTGTTTGTAGAGTAACAGCTTATTATGTACGGATGACGTTCTTTTTGATATTCTCTTACTACTTCAGCTTAGCATCTAGAGTCATGCCCAGATATATAGCCGTATTTGCATGTGGGATCAGGTTCTTATTGATCTTCACAGGCAAATAGTTTTCTTTGATTTTATTTTTAAAGTTGACATGCGCCAACTGAGTCTCGTTTAGCTTAATGTGCCATTTTTTGTCTAGTTGTAAACTGAATCAACCACTTTCTGAAGTTTATTTGTTGCTTGTTCCACATTGTCACTTACCGCCTATATTGCTGTATCATCAGCAAACGTGGCACGTGTGATTTTGTCTTGCTATGCCATATCACAGGTGTAGAGTAGGTACAGGATGGGACCCAGTATGCTGCCCTGTGGTACGCCAGCTTTAATTGGTTTGAGGTCAGTGTATGTGTCTTCAAATTTGAGTCTAAAACATCTATGTGTTGAGTATTGCAGTAATAGATTTCATAGTTTGTTCTTCTGACCCGTGTGCCAAACTTTATCAAAAGCTTAGGCAACATCGAGGAGGAAAACAGAAACACATATATTCGTTTCTTTCAAAGTTTTTTCTATCACGTTTGTCACACGATCTACCTGTTACCTATCATTCTATCGATCCAAATTGGTGCAGTGGTATAAGTTATTTTTTTCTATGCGACTGATTTAAGTCTTTTAAGGTATGTTTTCTCGAAGACTTTTGAAACTATTGGCAGCAATGAAATGGTCCTGTAAGACGTCACTTCATGGGGTGCCTTACCTGGTTTAAGGAGTACGATTATTATGATGAGATTTGTTAGCTTCACGATTCATTTTCTGGAAAGTAGTTTCAGCACTGAGCCAGTGATCAAGTCGTGGCCAGGTGCCTTCTTGGCATTGAAGTTTTTCTTAATTTCTGTAGCAACTTGTTTTGGTGTTGTCAATGCTATATCTTCATTTTCTAGATTTCCTTCTAGCAGGTTTATGACTTTCGCGACATGATTAACAATTATTAAAGTTAATTTCTATCTTGCTTGCGACAAAAGAACTTATAAAGCAACTACCATATTTACAATAATAATCAGATTTTCAAGATAAGATAATGGATAAACAAATATTTCAAGTTGTGAATAGAAATATTTTCGGTGAATGCACATAAAACAAATAAATCATACTCTAATCCATGCCCAATGCGATTCTGCGCTAAAAATTGCGTCATCGCGTTGGCTCTACTGATCACTAATTAAAAGCATACACATTTTCCACTAAACTTTTGTATTTCATAGTTTACGCGACAACGGCTTTCATAATATAATACAGGCAGTTTATTATATATATTATATAATGCACCCGAAAACTGATGCGGGTTGGTACTTACAACAGCAAACAGAAGGGTAAGTTGTGAAGTTTGGGCGATGTGCGTAGAGTTAGACTGTGCTTTCGTAGAACAATGCGTTATCACCCATGTCTCCATTATGAAATCCCATTTAAGTCCTAGATTAGGCCCCGCACTAGTTTTCTATACACAAAGTTTCGAAGCTAGTTTTGCCAATTGTTGTGAGACCGAGAATTCCATGTCGGCAATAACTTTAGAGCTGTGTATTGTACCTTAATTAACAAGGAGAAAAAAAACGACGTCTAAATTTAATCATCATACAAAGCTTAAAAATGTTATTACACAAAATACATGTTAATAATTGTGTTTTATAACTTATTTACTTCTGAAATAAAGATCTTGCTTGCAAATATGGCAATATTTGAAGTTGTCGATCTTTCTTAAAGATTAACAAAAGATTTTGTAACTCAAATATGAGGAGCATTTTTGCAAAGAATTATGATGCGGTATTTGCAGTAGAAAAAAACGGAAGAGAAAACCAAGATGAAAAGGAGGTGTTGTGTAAGTAATCCAAATTGATTTAGCCATATTTGTGGTAGTTTTGTTGTGAAAAAGCAGAGGCAAAACATAAGCTCATTTGTAACAAAAGACAACAAAGCATATTTCGGAATTAAGCTAGAAGATCAATTCAGGCGTTGGGCTCCTCATACTGTGTGCAGTGTTTGAGTTGAAAACTTACAAGTATGAACAAAAGGGAAGAAAAAATTGCTACGTTTTGGGATACCAATGGTGTGGCGTGAAACTCCAAACCACAATGGCGATTGTTGCTTTTGTACATACAATGTGAGAGGTTTTAATGCAAAGAACAAAAAAGGAATTATATACCAAAACTTGCTGTCTGCTGTGAGACTAGTGATCCGAGGCCCTGGTGCTCCTTACAGTGATTCACCATCACTTGGGTCCGACAACGAGCTCGTTCTTAAAACATCGAATGCGCCACAAGCATTATTACAAGCCAAGCTAAATAAGTTAGTTTAGATTTAAACTTTCCCAAGGATGCGGCTGTTAGGTTCCGGACTACAAGGAAACAACTTACTTGCTGCTGGTACGTCAGTGTTTTTCTACAGAAACAGAAGACGATCTCTTGCAATACTTGAGTGAGAAAGAAAATCTAGTTTACTGTAATAACATTCTAGACCTAATAAACAAACTGGCTTCTGTTAAATATAATCCAAATGACTGGAGGCTATTTATTGATTCTAGTGAAAGAACTATGAAAATTTTAAGTATGTTTTGGAGAACATTAAAGATCATGAACGTCAGTCGTTGATGTATGGAGATTGAAAAGTGATCTGTGCGATATTAGGCCAGTAACAGGGATTTACAAGATGTCCATGTTATGTGTGCGAGCGGGATAATAGGGCAAGAGACAAGAATTGGAAAAAAAGACAATTGCCCAAGAGAAATTGTTTAATACCAGGTAGTAAAAACATAATAATGAGTAGCCTATTGGATCCTAAGAAAATTCTTTTGCTACCTTTTCATATAAAACTTGGTGTAATGAAAGAATTCGTGAAAGCACTTGACAAACATTGTGACTGTTTAAATATCCCATCGACAAATTTTCTGCTTTTGCTGAAGCAAAAAATGAAAGAAGGAACTTTTGTGGATCCGCAGATGAGTGCGCTAGTTAAAGACAGGCAATTTGAAGCTACTGTGATTCCTATAGAAAAAGATACCTGGAATGCATTTAAAGAAGTTATTGAGCATTGTCTGGGAAACAATAAACATCCTGACCATACTAAATTGTGAACAACATGCTACAGAGATTCAGAACTTTGGGATGCAACATGAGT
This sequence comes from Dynastes maya, assembly GCA_029619315.2. Taxonomy (NCBI): domain Eukaryota; kingdom Metazoa; phylum Arthropoda; class Insecta; order Coleoptera; family Scarabaeidae; genus Dynastes; species Dynastes maya. The sequence goes on from JAROYE020000008.1 coordinate 5,334,714, forward strand.
CTCAAATTACACTTCCTTTTTTCACATTAGGACCTATTTCCTAACAACCTGGGGGCAGTCAGTGAGAAGCAAGGATATTTGAGAAATGGAAAGAAGATTCCAAGGACGATGGAACACTTCAATGATTACAGATTACTACTGGATGCTGTGTAGAAATTTTGAGGAAGAAAATCCAAGAGATAAATATCCTTTTTTTACTGATGTGCTGTATATGAAGTGAACTGAAATGTGAAATTTGGTAATAAAAAACTCACAAATTCATTTGTAACTCTTATACAAATCTTGAGCTATATACACTTGGCGAACAAAAAAAAAAGGAACAATCGAAGAAATTGCAGACCTACCTGAAGGTAGTTCTCCTGTTAAATGCCCGCTGGCAAAAACAGGGGTGAGTTCACGACTAACTAAAAAAATATGCGCCACCTGCTTGGATTAAAAAACGGGAACGCGAGGTGAAGGAGGGGTAGGGAAAAAAATATTATTACTACAATTTCGTTAATGCAAATAAAAAGAATAGTACCCAATAAACACGAAATATTAGCACGAAACTGTTAATGAACAAAATTTAATTAAGGAATCGACGTTGATGACCACTACGTTCGATTCAACATTGATCATACATATGTAGAAACGCAATTCGTTAAAATTACTCACCTAAAATATACAAATTAAAAGAAAATATATTAGTTAGTGTAACTTGCGGTAAAATGTTCGTTAACAGAAAATATTCGAAAAAACGTAAATTACCAAAAATTTAGTCAATTTCTAATAAAAAATTCCTAGAATATATCCATACGTTAATGAGAATTATTTAAATCAAATAAGGTTAAAAGAAAAAGGAATTTAAAATTTAGGAAAAAATAATGTTTGTACACAGAAAGTAAAAAGAAAAACGATAAATCCACTTATCTGGGCTATGCTCAATTGGATTTTTCAAGTAACCTTGTGCTATCGTGGTCAAGCTGCGGTAAATCGGAGCTAGTCCTGTCCCCGAGTTGAATAGGGCGCAATCTCATACGTGGACATATACACGCAGCAAAACTCTACCCTTCAATGGATTTCGGCAAAACGTGCTTTAACGAAAATCCAACAAAAAAAAACCTAACATGTGGAATATAACGATCTATAAGCATAAACCTAATGAAATATGATTAGAATAATTGATTACCTCGGATTGAGGAAGGGTTTACTTGCCGATAATCGATGATTATTCAATGAAAAACTGGCATGCCGTCGTAAAAATTATCACACCCGACAATGTCGATAATGATTATATAAAAAACTGAATACAGAACCATTCACAGTACTTAATACTGTAGTACTGGGAAAATCTTTATGTCCTACACTAAGTAGAGGTAAACAGCCACAAGCAGATTTTCCATAAGCGATGCTTCTTGGTTGACGGCCCCCACAAGCGAGAGGGGGGTTAATTACCAACCAGCGAATATCGTGCATTCTATTGCAATGAACTTAGGTAAATTTAGTTACAAAAAAGGAACCAAAAGAAAAAAATAAAAAGAAGGAAAAACGTGATAAAAATTGTTCAGTAACCAACCTTTATAATTGAAATTACCAAAAGTAAATTAAATATTAGAAAAAAAAAAACGTAGCGACATCTATTGTAAACATAAAACAACTCTTGACAGTAAGTAAGAAGTACAATTATGTTGATAAAATAGAATTTGACACGTTACACACTATTCGAAGAAAATACGTGAATATCTTTCATTTTTGATTTCTAAAGGATCCCAATGTGTTGCAGAAAAACGGAAAATACTTTTGAAATCCGCGATACTGAAATATTAAGAATTACTTTGCTGTAAAACAGCTCCTAACAAGTTTTAATTTATAGACCTGTGCTATTTTACATAAGTATGGGTGAAGTAATTCTTGGTATTATTTAACGATCAAGGACATGTCTATCAAAAAAACTAATTAAATAATTCCCAAAGGTTACGAATTGGCACATTCTGTCGTAACGAATGAGCCTGACACGCCATGAGTTGGCCTCTTAAATAATAGGCAAATTTCACTAAATATGTGTAAATTTCACTCTTTGTGAATTGCCTATTAAGAGTTGATTATACTCTAGCCAGTACTCTAACGTTATTGTTTAATCTTTAGGATCGAAGTTGGATAGATTCTTACTTTTCCATCAGCATAAAGTACTCTCTAGCGTACTAAGATTCCTTGCGATTGTATCATTGCTTATTTGCTGTCAAATGGAGAAAATACTTAGGACCCCAAGATACCATTTTTTACCAGTTTCACTACTTCTCCTTACCTTTCCGACTCAGTTATATCGGGGAGCGCGCGTGGCGCAATAAACTAGGGTGTATGTTTTAATATTAACCCGTATGAGGGATGGATATGGGTCCCTAAATATTTTTTATATGCGTTTGTGTTCGCGCAATTTGCCCCGCACGAAATAGTAACGGTGAGACGAAAAATTTATTTGTTTTTTTTTCTCTGCCTCGGCGGTTAGTTTACGACGCTGTTATGTCGACATTGGGGTAAACTTTCTCCCCTTTGCGCGATACGATAATGTTTGTTTATGAGAAAATAATGACGTTGAGATGAAGGTAAATCAGTCGAAAGGTGTTTGGTGATGTCTCTTCATGAAACCGCTAATTTTCGTGAAAGCGCAGGAGATACGAGAGGCATGCACAAAGTGAAAGACGAGCAAGGGAACATTATTCGTGTCTTTGTATTTCGGCCTAAATTATCTTATTTCAGTAGAAGCTAAACATGATAGATACAGTTCCCGGCCATCGAATTAGGACCACTTAAAAATATGATTTTGGGGTGAAATTAAAAAAAAAAAGTTGGTAATGTTGGCAATATTACTATTTAATTATATATAACATGCAAGTAAGTATAATTTGAACATATATATATATATATATATATATATATATATATATTTACTAATATTTACTTATACTTCCTCTGTGTTTTACTATTTCCGCAATCCTTTTTGGCATACTGCCAATGCAGCTTTTTATTGTTTTTTTTTTTAATTTCGTCGCTATTATACCATACATCTTCAATACGTTGTTGTTATTCTTCCTTTATAGTTGAGTTTCGTGTACTTACGATGCTTTTCAAAACATTCCACACATTTTCAATTGAGTTTATGTCTGGTGGATTGCCTGGCCAAGGTAGTACATGTAGGTTGTCAGATTCAGGGTATCGCATTACACGTTTTGTCTTATGACACGGTGCATTGTCTTGTATGAATGTATATGGTTCTTGAGTCGGATTCAGTGAACCAATACAAGGTATTACATGCTTTTTTTAATTGTTTTTGTTCCATTGCTTTGTTAACGAAATATAGTGGTACCGGTCCTTCTGTCGTAAAACACGACCAAACCATAAGAGATGGGGGGTGTTTAATAGATTTGATAGTACATGCTTCTTTATAACGCTCTGAAGGACGGCGACGAATAAATAACCAAATTGATCGTCGCCATTAGCACTTCTAGCCGTGATTCGCCGCTATAAATAATCTAGGAAAAAGTAAAAAATGTAGGGAACCATTAAGCGAACTATGAGAATATACAGGGTCCGGCAAAAAAAATTCCCGTATTTGAAGAAGCCACTGTATGAGCTGTAGTGGGGGTATTGATGTGGAGGGGGTATTGTTTGAAAGTGGTGTACGTGCCATGTTCAGTGTGCACAATGGCTTGGCTCGGTGAGCATTGTGCGTTTGTTGTGGAGGAATTTATTCGTAACGGTGGTTCTGTGATTACTATGCAGCGAGCGTTTCGGATTCGATTCCAACTTGGCCGACATGATCGTGTTCCTGATAGGAAAACTATCAAAGTTTGAAAATGTGGCGCGTGTGAAAACGTCCGTCCAACAATCCCCAAAGCGTTCAGCACTTAAACATTTAGCTGGGATTGTCTGATAGGAGTGTAAGAAGAATTCTGCATAGAGAACCTTATATGCACCCCTACAAAATGATGGTTACCCAGGAATTAAGTAATAGAAATTTTGAAACTCGCAGAGCTGTGTGTGAGGAAATTCTTCAGAACATTCCCCCTGGCGCTTTGTTTATTTCTTCTGATGAGGCCCACTTCCACTTATCAGGTACTGTAAACAAACATCGTCCCACAACTCTGCAAGCACTTAAGGCGGCAATCACCCAGGAAGTGGCAGTCATTCCAAGAGAAATGGCACGAAGAACTATGGACAACTTCCGGGAAAGACTTCGTCAATGTGTCAACAATGGAGGACGTCATTTACCGGATATAATTTTTAAAACCAAGTAATTTAAAATGGCATAGTATTCATTGTTCACAAATAAAAGTATTTTTCCTGTATCTTTCTTAGTTTCTTTGTAACTACCTTTTAAAATTAGGGAGTTTTTTTGCCGGACCCTGTATATAATATATAATCTAAACATCTTGTGTACCCCATGGGTGTAGATATAAGTTGCACTAAGAATTGTGCACAAATTTCTGTCACAGTTTCCTATCTTGTGCCATTCTCTTTGTCTCATCCCATGTTTTCCTTTCTTGTCTAGTATTCTTCCTACATTTTTATCCCATGTTTCTTTTGGCTTTCCTCTTATTCTTATGCCTTGCGCTCTTGCCTCCCAAATTTGTTTCATCGGTGTTCTATTATCTAGTTTTTAAAGCAGCCCCCACCAACTTACCTGTTGCCGTTCAATGAAATCCGTCAAAGGTTCGATCTTTAATCCTTCTCTTATTTGACTATTTCGTAGTCTGTCCATCTGGTTACATTTTAAACTCTTCTTAAGTATCTCATCTCTGCAGCTTGCAGTTTGCTTTTTGTTGTTGGTTAATATCCAGGACTCACAGGTGTAAGTAAGGACGGGTCTATATATCGACTTTATTTTTTGTCTGTTCTATGATTTCTTTCTTGCTTATAGTTTGTCTATTTATAGCTTGGTATAGTCTGTTAGCTCTGTCAATTTTCTTATTTCTCTTTAAGGTGAAGCTCTAGTCCTGAGTACTTCGTCCCACTCTGAGAGCTTTCCAGGTTAGGTTCGACTATTTGTCTTAATTTTCCAGGATGAATTTGATCAAAAATACAGATGACAAATGCAACTTACATTTCCCCAATCTTCAATTGTATATTTTTTATATCCTTTAGCCCATTGAAATCGTGTCACCTTTCATTTTAGATGTTAGTCTTGGCTTCTTTTCTGGACGTCTGCATTTCAAGCCTGCTTAATGAAGACCTTCTATACCTTCTCCACTAAGAATTTTATGAAGACCTTTAATGGATAAAAAACGATGTTCTATACCCACTTTTACTATACGACCAACATTACAGTTATAGTTGTTTTGCGTTTGCTGGCACAGTATGCTCTGCCACTACTTGCACTAGGAATATTAATTAATTTCGCGATTTTCAGAACAGTTTGATATAATACACCCTCTTTTTGTGCAACTTCACGTTCGGAGAACTCTCCCGTCTCTAGAGAAACAGAAATTCGTGCTTTTTTCTCTCTGGTTATATCATTCTTCTTTCTCATTGTGATAATAATTGACCGCGAAGGTAGACGCACACAAATAAAATTAAAACTATGAAATATAATTGAAAACGCGTGGAATGTCTTGAAAAGCATCGTAAGTTCACGAAACTCAGCTTCAAAGGAAGAACTGCAACATATTGAAAAGCTGCATTGGCAGTATACCAAAAAAGATTGAAGTAATAAAACACAGAGGAGGAATAAGCAAATATTAATAAACATATGTTCAAATTTTACTTACTTTCATGTCATATGTAATTAGATAAGAACATTGTCAACATTACCAACTGTTTTTTTTTTAATTTTACACCAGTCATATTTATAAGCGGTCCTAATTCGATGGTCAGGTACTGTAGTACGTTTCCGAAATGATCCGCTTGTCTTTTAATTTGTTCCATTTAGGATGTAATTCTAAAGTATTTATACAGTAATTGTTCACATTACAATCTATTCCCTTTATCCAAGTAGTACTATCATGGCGCCTACAAAGCGCCAGGTCTTTTACAAATTGTAATATCTTTCACAAAATTTCATTTACGTCAGTTTACCTAATATGTATTCCTCGAATATGTAACATGATATAGTCCAAATATTGCGTGCATTGAAATGTAAACAAAAGATAATTTATGACCCTACACTCGGTGGTGTCTGAAAAGCGTCAGTAGTTACGTCTGTTTTTTTTTGAGCTTTCATTATACATAACGGGTGTTTTTGTGAGTGATTTATAGTACAGTATTTAAAAATATCTGTGCCCATTGAATATTGAGTTAGTAGTTCGTTGAGCCTTAACGTGTACAGTTGACATTATGGGTAATAAGCGTGGATTATGTGATGAAGAAATAGCGAAAATGTTTGAAAGTGACGATTTTTTGATAGAATTTGATAACGAAAACATCTATCCCGAAAGCGACTTAGGTTCAGATCATGGAAGTGTATCTAGTCATGATAGTGATTCAGTCATTGAAGAAGATGATAGCAATACGGAAGGGTTATCTGATGTTACAGATTTTTACTCAGGTATGTAAAAATAAACACTGTTGTAAAATACTTAGCTCTTATGGTTTATAATTTCATAGGTAAAAATACAACTTCAAAGTGGAATAAAGTACCCCCTCCAACATCACGGTCACGAAAAAGTAGTATTGTTATTCATATTTCTGGTTGCAAAGGTCGTGCGAAGAATGTAAAAGAAATTTCCGCTACATTCGCGCTATTCCTTGACGATTGGGTAATTGAAATATTGGCGGAAAATACAAACAAATACATTGAGTTGAAAGTAAGACCCAACTTTGAAAGAGCTAGCTGTGCAAATTTCGTAACACACAATGAAATAAAAGCTTTCATAGAACTGCTTATTGTCGCTGGTGTACTGCGATCATCTCATTTGAATTTCCGAGACTTATTCTTTGATAATGATTTAGCCAGTCAATTTTTTTATACAACAATGAGCTTTGAAAGATTCTTATTTATACTTGGTTGTATTAGATTTGATGACATTACTACACGTAACGAACGTCTTCAAATAGATAAATTTGCTCCAATACGGGATTTATTCGAGAATATTGTTTCTAAATGCACTGAGTTTTTTTCGCCCTCTGAATTCGTTACCATTGATGAACAACTGGTCGAATTTTGTGGTAACTGCAGGTTTTTACAACATATTCCGTCAAAACCAAACCGCTAAGGAATACAAATTTTTGCTCTGTGTGACGCCAAAAATTTTTATACTCTAAACATGCAAGTGTACACCGGAACTCAGCTAGAAGGACCTTATAAAGTCAGTAACTCTGGAGAGGAAATTGTCGTTCGATTGTTGCAACCTATTGATACAACTGGCAGAAATGTGACAACCGATAACGGGTACACAAGTGTAACCTTATCAGAGCGCTTATTGTCGGACCATATTTTAGCATTATTAGGAACAATACGCAAAAATTAAGGAGAAATTCCAGCAGTGTTTCTTCCCAACAAGGATAGAACTGTAAAAAGTACATTGTTTGCATTTTCAAAAAATGCAACGTTGATTTATGTACCAAAAAAATCTAAGGCAATTCTTCTGCTCTCCACAATGCACCATGATTCAAATATTGATCAAGATACCGGAGAAGAAAAGAAACCGGAAATTTTGACATTTTATAATACAACTAAGGAGGGAGTGGACGTAACAGATAAACACTGTGCTACGTACAAAGTAAGACGGCGAATAAGGAGATGATCATTGGTTTTATTTTTCCATCTCATTGTCTGCGCCTTAAATGCTTTCATTATTATAAACATAATAATATTGAATCAGTCACTGCGCGTAGAAATTTCCTCAAAATATTAGGACAAGAACTTGTAAAACCATATCAATTAGATTAGAACCACCATTCTAAGCAAATATGCTCTAAATGTTTTAAAAATATTTGTTCAGAGCATACAAAAAAATTGTGTAATGTATGTTATGAATAAATAATACATAATACTTATTAAGGTTTCTTTCATATGTTATTTTACCGTTTTGTATCATATCAGATACCTATATTCCTAAAACAAGAAACATTTAAAATTAAAACATTAATTTTATAGCAATAATTTTACGATGGTGCCTCGTAGGCGCCATGCTAGTACTTATGTATGTATGTCCACTAGGTACTAGTACTTAAAGGTTAAGAATGCAGTAGGTAGCGCTGAAATCCATGCCCATATCAAAAAATGATAATTAAACGTAGCGTAAGAAAGCGGGAAATTCTAAATTCTTAGTAGATCATTTAAAACTATTTCTTAAAAAAATTGAGCTACAGTTATAACCTAATTCCAAGCAAAGGATTCTTATTCTAAAACCCGCCGTGTATGTAATTAATCGGCGTGTCCTATTAGATCACTCTAAGCAAGCTATTTTGGATGGGAAGGTGAATCGTCGAACAAATTATGTATTAGACCCTCAAGCTTTTAAATAAATATTACAATCACCGTTTTGGAAACCGGACCAGCCATCATTAAATTTTTGCATTTGAAAGATAATACGCCTACGCAAATTAAACCCGACATGGATGCTGTTTACAAGGACTCTGCACCATCATTTGCCACATTGACATTTTGGGTAGCTAAATCTAAACGTGGTTGAACCAGTTTGATTGACGATGAACGTTCAGGACTGTCGAATTAAGGTTAGAGAGGTAGCAGAACCTTGGGCATCTCGAAAGGACGTGTTTCTCATATATTGACTGAAGATTTGGGCATAAAAAAGCTGACCGCGCATTGGTTGCAACGTGCTCCCTCACTCGACCAAAAAAACGCATTCAAATGAACATTTTCAAAGCCCTGTTGAAGCAGTTTAAGCGAAATAAGTTGGAGTATTCGGTGTCGATTAAGAACTGTAGATGATACTTGAATGCACCAGTACACACCTGAAACCAAGGCACAATGCACTGCAAAAAGTGGATCTGCTCCGAAAAAGGCGAAGACTGTTCCATCTACCAAGAAAGTGATGGCGACTGTTTTTTGGGAAACTCATGAGAATACTACGCATCATTACTTGATGAGCTGAAGGCAGAAATTGCGGAAAGACGACCCCATTTGAAGAAAAAGAAAATTTTGTTCAGCAGCAACGTTGTCAAGCAAGACAACGCACCGTCTCATACTTCAGTCGTCGCCATGGCAAAGATTCATGAATTGAGGTTGGAATTGATAAGCCATTCGCCCTATTCACCAGAAGACCCCAGCGACTTTTTCTGTTTTCTAGGCTCAAAGTTTTGCTCGGAAAACAGATTTTCATCGAATGTGGAGGTCATCATATTCCTAAACGTCTATTTTGCAGAACAAGATGCCAATCTAATCCCTTTAATCCGTCTAGATAGTAATCTAGACGGATTAAAGGGATTAGAGCATCACTGAGAAAACTGTATAAACTTACAGGGCGACTATTTTAATAAACAAAAACGAATTTGAGAAATAAAGTGCTTGTTTTTGTTATTCTGGAAGCTTTTCAGGCTACCTTAGTATACTGTATCCTACCTTCCATTACGATCAGACTTTATAACAATTATTCAAAGAAGATGATGATGGAAAAACTCAACGTTGCAGGAAATACTGCTTTCAAGAACTTCAACTACCATCTCAAATTTGCACATAAAAAACAACAAAATAGGTAGTAACGAAATACTTCTTTAAAGAACTTCACTTAAGTGAAATTAGTTTGAATTAGGCTTTCCCAGAGAGACCCTCCGAGGATCACAACTCCTACATTCCTTGCCATCTATGTACAAATGTGAATTACAAAACGTCTAGAAATTCAATTCGCAACGACTATTAGATTTACCGCCATTTTAATATTACTCCTGCAATTCTCGCCGTTACAAAATATGTATCATATCTAGAAACTCGTAACTCATAAATTTCAAGAATGCGCATGCAGACAGACGGAATAGTTCCAAAATTAAATATAAAATTTATAGCTTCGCTTATAAAATCTGCAAGCTTTTTCAACATTTTCTTCTCGCTTTCTAATACCTTTCGTCTTATTTATAGAGGATCACCTCTATGGGCGTATATATTTACCTAGTTTGGTATTTTTTCACTTCCTGTTGTCGAGAAAATATCTTACGAAAGTATTTTGTACGCTGCACGCTTGCAAAATATGTGAATTTCAAATTTATTTAGGGCGTTTCCGCATAAGAAGCATATTTTTCTATTTCCTGCTTCTTTCCCTAACACTCATATCATATAAGGGGAAGTAGAGGAGACTCATATTCCGAATAAGAGCAAAGAAGGGGGTTGTAAATAAAATTGGTTTATATTCGAATTTTAATTAATTTGGAAAATTTATTTGTGGTTATATTTTTACTGTATGACATACGTACAGGCTGTCTCATTTTAATCTTAACAAAGAAATATAAATCCTACGAAAATGTTCGTCATGCTACTATTTGTTCGCCTCATCGGGGGCCACAAAATGGCGATTTTAGTTTCAACGTAGATGGCCCTGTAATCGGTGAAAATACGGTAGCTTTATTCTTTTTAAAAACGCCCATATTGCAATTCTACGTTAAAAAGTAAGTAACTTTTGTCTGAAGCATTCTCTTGTTAATTTCGTAGATGGCACTGTAATTAGTGAAGAAGATTTACCCTTATTTATTTTAATGAAAAGCCCCATTTTGCATTTCATCAAATTCCCGTTATATGTTGTTGTTGTCTTTATTTGATAATCGAAAAACAACAATCTGATAATATGCAAAATGGGGGTTTCCATTAAAATAAGTAAAGGTAACCTTTCTTACCAATTACAGCGCCATCTACAAAAGAATGTTTTATGAGTTTCTATTAACCCTGGGGTGCATGGGTGTTCGGATATACAGATTAACATTTCTCGGGTCTCTCAGACACGGTTGTTTTTTTGCTCTGTTAAAAATATATAAGAACATGAAATAATGCATGGGTGTTCGGATATACAGATTCACATTTCTCGGGTCTCTCAAATCCGGTTGTTTTTTACTCTGTTAAAAATATATAAGAACATGAAATATATTTAAATCATTTATTTGTCCGTGTAAAAATCTCAAATAATTAAATTAAACCTCTAACTAAAGATTACAGCTCTTATAAATGTAAATACATGTTCAAAAGTAGCAATTTTTACAAATTCTTACACTATGTTCGCTGCACACATTACTGTGACACTTTTCACAAACTAGTTTGTTTTTTCTGTCTAAACTAGAGGGATACATCATGCATCTCCTCCTTTTATTTGTAACGGCATCAGTCGCAATTTTTTCAATGTTAATAAATTTGTTCATACAATTTACTGAATTTCTTGGTATTTTCGGATTTTTTGACCTCCTTATCATATGCGGTATTACCAATTGCTCAGCTAATTCCTTCAAAAATAGTCGTCTAGCGTGTGTTACATTCCTATGATAATCAAGTTTCAACGTGGAAAATGTAATAAATGCATTTAGTGCTGCAATATCGATCATATTAGAAAAAAAGCGCCATAGGCCAACGCTTCGTTTGCCTTTTACATGTATAGTTGGACTGTTTTTGATCCATTACGTCTACTCCCCCTTCGGTCTTGTTATAATAAAGTATTAATTCCGGTTTCTGCTTAACAATTTCACTTACAGACATGTCATTGTGCATGGTGCTGAGCAAAATGACTGACTTGTTTTTCTTAGGAATGTAGCCAACCATAGTCATTTTATCATAAAAGCCAAATGTAGAAGAGTAGACCGGTTTGTTCTTTGCATCTCTTATTTAATTTGGTATTTCTCTCTTATTTTTTCTTAGTGTTCCAACCACTTTTAGGTTCTTTTCTAATAAACATTTAGCCAATGGAATGCTTGTAAAGAAGTTATCCATTGTAACATTTAGTCCAGAGAAGTGGATGCTGCGTACTAAAGTTTGCACTACTTCAAAAGCAAGATTTGCATGGATAGGTTGATTGGGGCATCGTCCGGTATATACCATTCCATCAATTGCACATCCTGATTCTGACTCACACATTCAGAAAATCTTGATACCGTATTTTGACGGTTTATTTGGCATATACTGAATAAATGAACATCTCCCTCTATACGAGAGTAACTGCTCGTCAATGGTAACACTTTCGTTTGGCACCAAAGATGACCGGCATTGTTGTAAAAATAAGTTCCATATATACGATATCGGAGCTAATCTATCGGTCTGTAGGCGAAAATCACGAGTTCTTTTGTCATCAAAACGCAGGTACTGTTTAATATCTTCAAACCGATTAATTCCCATAGTAGCTTGATAAATAGGATTACATTTATCAGAAGAAAACAGTTCTCTTATTGGTACGTCCCAGTTTCTTTCCACACCAACTTGTATCAGCAAAACTAAGAAAGCATTCACCTCCATCACATCAATATCTACCCATCCTTTGTCTTTTACTGTAGTTACTCTTCGAGCTTCAAGGTTTGCGCGCTTGACGACTTCTTCTAAGATCGTTCTTGTAATAAAACATTTGAAAGCATTTTCAGGTGTATCACAGGACACTGCTTTAGTTTTTACACCTGGTGCTAAACGCAGTACGTTACGTTTTGCAGTTTTCGTAGAGCTTGGCGGAACTTTATTCCACTGGAAGCCGCATGGAGAAACGAAACAGTTGGGATTATCACTATCGGCCCCCGCTGTAGCTACATCTTCTTCAGACTCAGAATTTGAAGAGTCTGAACTTTCCTCTACACGTTTCTCTGCCCACCGCATTAAAGTTTCCTCGCAATTGAGATCTCCATACCTCACTTGCACATTGTCCGGTCGATTTTCTTGAACTCGAAACCGCCATAACAAACATTCACAAATAAACACCTCAAGCAAATTTTAGTAACTGGAGTTTTTTTATGCGTTCGCACCTGCACACGCCGTTGAAACTTGCAAACTCCGTTGACCGCAGAAGCAGGCCTGTTCCTACATGTTACAACATGTTGCAGCCGATTGTTAACACATTGTATTCCATTTAATATTGCAATATGCAGTACACTGATAAATTATTTAAACAAAGACAGTTTTGGATGTAAATATAAACGATTATCAATCAAAAATAAACCGGGTCTTCGAGACCCGAGAAATGTAAATACGCGGTAGAATTCAAATATCTAAAATAGATTTTCTTATAAATTATATAGATCAAACGTCAATTAGAAATAGCAACAGGAAGATCCAGTTGAGGCGTAGACAAGGCCCAGAAAAACATTTAAAGATAATGAGCGCTGGGCTTCGGAGGCCCGTGTATGCATCCTAGGGTTAAAAAAAAAGCTGCCCTATTTTCACCGTTTACAGCGTTATCTACCTTGAAATTAAAATCGTCATTTTGTGGCCCCTGATGAGAATAAACAATGGTATGTCGAACTTTTTAGTAGGATTCATATTTCTCGAGATGTTCCCCTGTTAAGATTTAAAATGGATGCCCGATTTATAGTCTGTCCAAATGTCAATTCACCGAATTCACTTTAAGGACACCTGACGTAATTCGGAATAAAATGTCATAATAAACCTGTGTCCGCAGATGAGGCATTTTCGAGTTATAAGTATAAACAAAAGTTATATAAATATTCTTTATAAATGGGATTTAACATATCATGTAAACAGATAAACACTTTAACGCATTAGGTTACATGTAGGACTACTGTTTTCATTTATATCTCGAAAATAATCTGTTTCCAGACATAGGTTTAGTCAGATATTTTGTTCAGTATTATATCAGGTATCCCAACAGTAAATTTGGCTAATTGATACTGAGACACCTTGCCTCACTCTGCCTGCCTCCTTTATTGAATCTAGATCCAATACATTAACGTTTGACCAAACGATTACCTTCCAGTAATTACCTCACTGATTTCAATTCAATAACACAACGTAATGTACCTGGTTATTGGATAAGTTACCTAGTCTTACTTTTTATAATAAATATAAAACAAGCAGGTGACCACGGGTTCAAATCTAAAACAAATTTTAGAGGGATAGCTCAAAATGATAATAAAATATGGAAATTGAAGATGATTGTCAGAATTACTTGTGTCATTGTATTTTCATAATTACTCTCCGTTTAATTATGTTCTAGCATCCCCATTTCTATAAGCAATTATAAACTTTCTAAAATGCGATACCTTGCATTTGAAAACTCTACCATTACAATTTGTTTAGTCTTCCAAACTGTCACCTATCCCTAAGCAATCTAATGCTCCCTCTAGGTAAATATCTACTTTACTTGCGATTGAATACCTTTAGCTGAAGTTGCAAACCTAATTAACGTTTTGCTATAAAGACAATGTACATGTACTTACGGTAAGTTGTGGTCAAAGAGTTACGTTAGCGAAGGTTCTGTGAGCCGATGATTGATTTTCGATAGCAAGACGGGGTTGCGTGTACACTGGCTATTTTCGAAGGTATGCTATATGCATAAATACCTTCATTTTAAACATTTGTTACTGGCAAATATGAAATATTCAAACAGTAAATATAGTTACAGACATATACGAAACTTGGAAATGTATGATGCCATGGTCAATACTGCGCTTGACACAAAGGGAGGTACTTGAATGGGTTCGTAGATGAAATATTAATTTGTCAAGTATTAACAATTACGTCGCAACTAGAAATGTATTTAACAAAATTACATTGAATTGTTTTGTTACAAGAATCGATTTGTGTGATACAATCTAATGATTTATGAAGATTGGGAATTGGTTATTTTTCATTAAACTTAAAGCATTATGCAGAAGTTATGTAGACTACTTAAGTCTCTACACGGAGGGAAATATATAATTAAAAGAACAATATAATATGGTAAAATATGTAACATTCCCACTTTAAGTTAAACCTAACTATAATTTTTGTTAGAACAACTACATATTTTATTAGATTGAATTAACGTGTTGTAAAAGGCATATTCATTTTATTTCTCTTATGGTTACTTACATATTGAACTAGTTCAAATAAACTACGACAGTTGTAACTTCTAGAGCATGTAACTTAAAATTATATCTATAATTTTTTTCTTGTAATTTTCTGACGTAATTAACTATTGAAAAAAACCGTCCACGGCGAGGAATCGAACCCCACATCTCCTGCTTGCCGGGTAAGCGTGGTATCCACTACACCACGCGGACTGTGGAAGATTCGTTCACTCTTTAGGCCCAGATGTTACTTATCTGCAAATACATCGTATTTCCACAGACAATTTTAATTTTTAGATGCCAGGTATATCAAATATAATTAATATATTTGGCTTCCTTCGGCAATCCAAGAAAAAAATTATGGATTTTGTAATTGCCGACGGAAGCCAAATATATTAATTGTATTTGATGTACTTGGCACCTAAAAATTAAAATTGTCTGTCGAAATACTACGATGTATTTGCAGATAAGTAACATCTAGGCTTAAAGAGTGAACGAATCTTCCACAGTTCGCGTGGCGCAGTGGATATCACGCCTACCCGGCAAGCAGGAGGTGCGGGGTTCGATTCCTCGCCGTAGACGGTTCTATCAGAGATTAATTACGTCGGAAAATTCCAAGAAAAAAAGAATTATAGATTACAATTACAAATGTTTGCTCTTTCAGATGCGTTTTCTCAATTTATTTCAATTTTCTTCAGTTGCCTAGAGATTGTTTATTTTTTTTGTGATGTGTAAACATTTTTTAGATTCAAAGATGCCTTGTTGGTTAAGATGGGTCGTTAGGTACACCGGTTTTGAATTAAAACAAACTTTATATTCTGTTATGTTTTAAAACAAACATTTTGTGGTCCTTGATGTGTTTTATAAGAAAACAACTGTGAATTTACTAAACACCGTAAAGGGGCGTATTTTCTTTCCTTAAATTTAGTAGAAACGCGCAGCCTTTAGGGTGTTTAGTAAATTCATAAAACGCGTGAAGAACCAAAAAAAGAAAAAAGAAATGGGCACCCCTTAGGGTGTTTAGTAAATTGAAGGACGTTTTCTATAAAACACACGAAGAACCGAAAAAATGGAAAAAAGGTAACAAAATAACCTTGCCCTGTCAAAGTTCCTTTAAAGGTGTATGGACCAATGATACGTCCTTTAAATAATCCGCACCAAGCGTTGACACCCCATATTACCTGAAAATCAGTCTCGCGCATCCAATGAGGATTTTCTGGATTGCTATGAAATCGTGCCATGTCAGTCCACAAACTGTTATTGGTAATCGTGGGTCATCATTTAACATTGCTTGCATTACAGCAATGAATACTAGTCTCCGTTCAAAATCTGCAGGACTTAATGCTTGCAGCAACTGAATTTTAAAAGGATGATTGTGAAATTTTATACATTTGGTTAAACTGCGACTATTTTTCTTTCTTCCTTTCATTTCATTGCAGTCCATTGTAAAAGAGCAACATCCCAGTAAGAGAAACAGCATTTCTTGCATTCTCATTAAATGGCGTCTTCCTCGGAAACTTCAAACGGCATTTTAATTGCAGGGAAAATTACCACATTTAGGATTAAATACGAATAAGCTGAAGGAGCTTACTGCACAATACTTTCCGGACAATAGTCGGAAGGAGCTTGCTAGCAAAAATTGAGCGAAATCTTGAGGAAATTAAAATTAGTTCGCTGGTTTTACGCCCGCGTCAATTAGTGTAATGTAAACAAGACGCGAAATTAAGATTCCTGTTTGAAAAAGTTCATTATTAAATTCAACCAGCGGCGGCGTCTCAGCACGGAGTATACTTGATCGATATAGAAATGAGTAGACGGAAGATTATATGTTCCCTGCGCTTTGTTTTAGCTCTTATTTGGTTATCAATGTCGTTTTCATAAAAAAAAAATAACTATCTAAGTCATGTGTTCGAAATGATGTTAGGAGTGTGATGAAAAGAAAGTCACAGTATTGAGAAGTTTGAAATGTAAAATGTATAACCTTTCATGAACATTATATAATGATTGCAATCTTTCCACTATCATTCATTATTGGTAGCATTGAGTACAAGGAATACGAACTTCATGCCGTTGCTAGTTCCTTTGACACAATTGACGATGAATTGTTGTTATCGATCTGTCACTATGCTGGGTTTTCGGCCAATGCAATTAGGTTGATTATTACCTAGTCAATACAACACAGTTGGTAACGGTGGATGGCCACTCGCCTGCTGCGCGAGGAGCTACATGTGGTGCGTCTCAAGGTTCAGTTCTGGCTCTGGTTTTATATACAGTGTGTTCATTTGAAAACTTCCCAGGAGGCCTACATCCGAAACCAATGAAATTATTAAAAATGCAAAGACGGGTTAATTTTTATTTCGAAGGGTGACCATTTTGATTAATATATCATGATACTAAACTTACCCCCTTAAGCCCCCCAGCCCCAACGTAAAAATCTTAAATGGGATGATACCATTTGTGACACATCATTGCAAACGTATCTTCATTACGAATTCAGTAGTATATCTGACTTTGACATTTGATGAAGTTCTGGGGATTATAACAGAAAAAATATCATGCTCAGCAAGAAATGTAAAATTATAAACTTATTAGATCAAATGGATTAGAATTGTTCCCCTTTGTTGAAGTTATACCCATCAGGTTAATTAGAAGAAGCACAGTATTTGGATTTTAAGTTAATTACCGTAGTTAATATAGTAACTAGTTTGTATTTAAGCCTAGTTTTAAGCGAGTTTGTATCCTAAATCAATTTAGTATACTTCATAATCTGAAGAAGACAGTGTGTGTTGAAACAAATGTAATTTTTGCATTGTAATAAAGTTCAAAGTTATCTAGTGTGTTGCTCTTTAATAATGGAGTCGTTTATTTTACCTTATTCTTATATTGTTTTTAAAAAGAGGTGGTTTTAACCAAAAAATTAATGCTAATATAGCTCATGGTATTGGTGGAATCATTTCCGGCAAAAATCAAAGCGAGTGAAAAGCGGACAGCGTAAACCCGCGAACATGTTTCTGCCTACCCGGCTTCATCAGCGCGGTTCCGTACCTGCCCTTCTCCCTCGCTATTGTTCCTCACCTCTCGAGTATATGTTGCGTGGGGAGATATATCGTGATTCTGTTCGTGGAGAATGGCAACATATACTCGAGAGGTGAAGAACAATAGCGAGGGAGAAGGACAGGTACGGAACCGCGCTGATAAAGCCGGTTAGGCAGAAACATGTTCGCGGGTTTACGTTGTCCCCTTTTCCCTCACTTTGTTTTTTGCCGGAAATGATTCCACCAATACCATTAACTTTTTGGTTATTGTTACTAGACAATCTTTTGAAGAGGCGGTTTTATTTCTCGTAAGAAAATATCGAGCAAGCACATCCTGATGAAAACGTAAGTCAGATACATATTAGATCTCGTTAAAAAATTTCTAGAAACTGATTCTGTACTTAACAAGAAATGCATCGGGAATAAAGTGGTTGATGAAGGTGGACAAACACAAGTTTTAGGTCATTTCGTCGGAAATCCTCGTGCATCCATTAGAAAAATAGCTTGCCATAGGTTCCGTGCACATAATTCTGAAATTACACAAATTCCATCCTTATAAGGTGTATATTGTTCAGCAGTTTAATGATGATTTTGATAAGAGAATGGAGTTTTGTGAAACGATGACAGAGAAAATTAATAATAATGAAATAAGATTATTCGATATTCGTTTCAGTGATGAATCCTGAAGAAATTAACGTTTGGGCTGGTATACTTGGAAATGGAGTAATCAGTCCTTTTCATTGATCAAAATTTTACCAGCGAACTATACCTCGAAGTATTACAAAATACAATTAATCCCTTAATAATACAAAGTTTGGCACACCAGCAAGATCAAATGGGGAATGTATTAATTAATGAAGATGAGTTTTTTTTTTAACAAGATGGCGCGCCCCCGCGTTATGTCGCGCCTGTTAGAAATTGGTCGGATAATAATTTTCCAAATCATTGGATAGGGCGACGAGGATCAATTGAATGGCCTACTTGCTCTCCAGATTAGACCTCACTTGATATTTGCTTGTGGGGTCACCTGAAAACTGTTGCGTACCAAATACAACCACAGAATATTGGTGAACTTAGACTTAGATTTACTGAAGAATGCAGGCGCATATCTCCAGGAACATTTGAAAGAGTCCGAAGAGAATTGGAAGGTAGACTATTTTATTGTCTTCAATAAAATGGTGCACAATTTGAACATTTAATTAACTAATTTGAATATTAGAATATAGAACTTGACCAAACCATTTAAGATTTTTATGTTGGGGGAGGGGGAGGGGGCTTAAGGAGGTAAGTTTGGTATCATGATATATTAATCAAAATGGCCCCCCCTCGAAACAAAAATTGACCTTTGTCTTTTTTGGATTTTTTAATAATTTTATTGGTTTCGGATGTAGGTCGCCCGGGAGGTTTTCAAATTAACACACTGTGTAGCTTATAGCAGTTACATTGGCTACCACTGCAGTACTGTGACTTCCATGCATACGCCGGTGGTACTATGATGTATCTTACATTTCACCCGACCGATGTAAATGTGGCGAATGAAAAAATTGATAATTTAATTTCGGTAACAATGGAGAATAAGAAGCCTCAGAAACTAGATACAGTAAAAATATTGGGTAACACTTTAAGATTTAGGGAACACATACTGTTAAAAAGGCGTACGCCACTCTCAGAGCTCTTTGCAAAACAGCCATTACTTTGATACCATCTTAAGATTGCGATTGGCGGGTTCGCTTGTGCTTCCGCTATTTGATTATGGTGATGTATGTATGGGCCGGGCTTGGACGCTTTCAGTAGAGATCATGTGCAGCGTATGCAAAGTGCATGTTTACGTTTTCTTTATAATATTTGTAAATATCAATATACTCGCAGTGGTTAAATGTATATGGTCTTATTTTGCCGTAAACTTATATTATCTAGGTCACCTTATTTATACGAGGAATGATCGTAAAATAAGGTTCCCATATTTTTTAAAAATAGACAGGATTCTTTATTTCCTTAACATTACACCTTGTTTTAAAAGTAAAAAAGCTATTTTTTGCCATAATCTCCATTTCTATCCAAGCATTTTTGCAAACGGTGCTCCAACTTCTGTATTCCCATGTCGTAAAATTCTGCCGCTAGTCAAAATCTTTTCAATTGTGGTGTTGGAAATCTCAGGAATCCGAAGAGCTAGTTGACGAATGGTGACCCTTCGATCTTCAAGCAGTATGCTCTCGACCTTTTCAACGATTTCCTCTGAAACTGTTGGTCTTTCGCTCCGCTCTTCATCGTGAATTTCCGTCCGACCTCCAGTGAATTCCCTACACCATTTCCGGACGTGTTGAACAGCTATACACTTTTGTCCATAAACTTCGGTTAATTGACGATGAATGTCTATAGGTGAAACCCCTTTCGCATTTAAAAAAACGTATCACAGCGCGAATTTCGCACCTGGCGGTAGCGGCGATCGGGAGTTCCATCTCGGACGACTGCTTAGCCAATACTGAGCGGCGTAGAGAGGCGGGAGTGGTGTGTATATAGAGTGGAGTGCTGATGCACACACCAATATTGTCGGATTTCGCCTAACACGTCTTATTGCTGCTGTAGGGCTTTGGGAACCTTATTTTACGATCATCCCTCTTATAATAAAGTAAGATATTGTACCAATACACACAACATGAATATAAGGAACAGAAATTGTATATAGCAATAACAAAATCTTATACAGAGCTTTACAAACAGCAGTACCGGTGGATCTCAAGCAGGAGTTTCGACAGTTGCCTGCTTTTACGCCGACCACCTGCGGCGTATTTGTCGGACTCTTCTCAGCTTCTGGCCAGCTTAAAAGTGCCGACTTGTCACGCAGAGGTGAACTTCTATTGCTCAGCTTAAAGCGCCGACTCGCCACGCAGATATTTTCCGAAATTAAAATCTGTGGGGTTTGTATATCCAAATTTTGCATGACGTTGCACTTCTTGCTCATGACGTACTGCGACCTTGTACGTGGCGCGTACAAGCATAACAGTCTCAAAACATATCGTTACACAAGCTCCAGTTTGATTGATTAAAGAGATTGTTTAATAAAATAAAAGTTTAATAAGATTGAAAGATAATTTAAAGAATTACTACAACAGATGATTACAATTTTATACTCCTTTCTAGCTTAAAATATTTTAAATTAGTGTGGACGGTCGATGGTTCGTCGCAGGATCTTTAAAAATCTACCCGTTAATGTCAAATCATTAACGAACATCACATTCAGCTCACATTTTACACCATACATTATACAAGAATTCTTTTCTAGTTGATTTGCTTTATGTATTCATTTTCGAGCATCTTCTATATTCTTATTTTTGACATGACATTATATTTGAGTTATTTTCATTTGGAATTAAGTCAAAATCATATAAAAAATCTCAAGATAAAGGTATCAAAGATCTGATTGTGTGCATAAAAACAATCAATGAAATGTTGAGGAGTGCAAAACCAGCTGCAGTGTCTGTAGAAGATTTTTCGGAAAGAGGAAATTATTAAGACGGTAGCTTTGAGAGGAATTAAGGAGAGGAAAGGACTCTAGAAAGAGTGGAGGCGGAAAAGAAGATTTTATTTTAGAAAAAGATACACACCACAGTTTGGAGGAGTTAAGGAAAAGCTACGTGGATTTATTTGTACCCTCGATAGGTATTTGAATTATATACGAGCTTTTCGTGTATTACAACATATGAGTTATAAGCACAAAAACAAAATTTATAAAATAGTAATCTAATTTTTTTAATGACTAAAAATTACTTGTCCTATGTGTACACAAATCCTTGAATCTATGAAAACAGAAGAACTTTGAAATAAATCTAAGCGATAGACAACCCCATCTTTATTTCTGACGTTTTAGCTACACATATTGTTCGTATTCCCATGCTTCAGTAAACATATTACATATTTAATGAACCCGTACATAATGTTTTCTTTCTTGGAAATTGTTACACATTTTCAGCGCTGTCGCATTTATTCAAATCTTCTCGGAATTTACCAAACAGCAAAATGGAAACTGTTTTTCACAATGTTCTTGACGTGTATCCCTTTTTTTGTTAAAATTACTAGTAAACTCTAGACATCTTTTCTTCTCAGAAAAGCGTGGAATACGCAGATGCTTTAGAAATATGCAAATTTATTCACACGTATGTATTATGCGAAATATATCAATATTTTTTTCATACTGGATCATAAAGAAGTAATGATTAAGTCGATTCAAGGCTGCCGTCAATTTGAAAGATTGTAGTGTCGTTGAGGGTATACATATAAGGTTATCATAAAGTAAGGAATTGTTTCAGCTTGCTATACAACTTCATCAAATTAAGCCAACAAAAAAAATGAATAGAAACTGAGTTTCTTATGTCCAGCACTGTTTACGGCAATAGTTTAATATGACCTTCGTTATAAGCACCAACATATCCTTCAAGTTATACACCGCATTATACAACATTTCGGTTGAATTGCACCGATTTGCTCTATAATACTGTTTTCTAATTCTTCCAACGGTTTTGCTCGTACTTTAAGTAATATTTTTTTTTAAATAACCCTAAAGCCAAAAATCCACTGGGTTCAGATCAGGCAACCTTGGTGTCCATGAATTTTCAAAATGTCGTGCAGTTGACAAGTCTTTAACTGGTGGGTAATTATGTAGGAGCGCTCTATCCTGCATATTCAATTGCATTGCAATTGGGGAATTGCGTAATCTCTTAATATTTACAGGTAACCTTCACCAGTAACAGTTACAGTTACGACCTCGTCATTCTGTATTTCCCCGAAAAAATATGGACCAATGCTAAAATTAGATTTTCTTGTCATAAAGACCTTCCTGAATGATCGCCTATGGATTTTCTGTTGACCATATTCGACAGTTTTGGGTATTAACTCTACCATTAAGAGAAAAAATAAGCCTCATCTGTCCATAGAGTGCGGAATAACCATTCGGATTCAATTTCAATCTGAGCCATTATTCGCAAGGAAAAATAACTGATTACCAAATCTGCCTCCCTCAAATCAAACAGTCCTTGCAATTTATAAGGATACATTTTTAAGATTTTTCGTAAAGTTTTCCAAATCGTGATATATGGCATTTGCAGTCGTTTTGATATTGCATTAACACTACTGATTTCTAGCGGATTATTATTGGCTAAATTTTGATTTTCCCGAAGAACATCTCCAATTTGAACATCATTAATCCTTAGTCTTCCAAATCTCAGGAGGTCAATTCCAAACATTGTTTTGTCAAATTTGCTAATAAAATTATTGTACCCCTTCATTTTTCAGGGGTTTGCTCTCAAACCCATTCTCGTATGAAATCTTCGTAAACCAGTGTAATTTCTACCACATTCATAACAACATTGTACTAAACTTATTCTTGTACGTAGGCCTCTGCGGTCGTCAATAACGCCATACTCTTGGTTTCCGGGTTGGAACCGCGTCGTCGCAGTGTGCAGTAACAGCCCTGAAGATGTCTCATAAGTGTGGACGAAATGTCGGCAAAAACTACGAGAACGACGCGGTTACAACCCGGAAAACAAGAGTACAAACTTATTCTTGTTTGCAGATACATTTTTTTAAAGTTAAAATAGAAACAATTAAAAATAGTAAAAAAAAATAATGAAAAATTTTAAGATGGTTCTACGGAAAAAATAATGATTCCATCAACGGAACAATACGTTATTCCGTTTTTACTCTAACACCCTGTGTATGAAGACCCACGCTAACCGGAAGAGTTCCTTAAAGGGTGCAAGTCCTCAATTGAAACTTTTTTCTATTTTTAGCCGCTCAGAAGTTATTTTTGAAAAAAAGGAATTTAAGGCGAATTTCAACGGCAGATTGCACTCCCTAGATATACAAACTGACAAAGATTCATCATAATCTGTGATTTACACCTCCAGGTAATATTAAGAATATTTTGACAACTCAACAGTTGCTAAGCATTTATCACTACTATGTAAAAAATAGACTGATGTATGGTATTAGCTTTTGAGGAAACTCAATTTTAGCAAATAATGTTTTTATAAGCCACAAAAAGGATTATCCGTTGTACTGCTGGGCTTAAACCAGCAGAGTCGTGTAGGAATTCTTTTGTAAGTTATGGCATTCTGACATTACCTTGTATTTTTATTGGAGAGTAGGCTATTTATGTTTATAAAGGAGACAGAATTATAGGTTTGACTGTGTATCAGCAGTCGCTCGAAATTGTATTAAGATCTACAACAAATTACCATCGCAATCGAAAGAGTTCAATTTAGCTAAATTTAGACAGCAAGTACAGAATATATTGCTTTATAGACACGGCTTTTGTTCACTATAAGACTTTTGAACAAATATGTCCTAATAGATATTCTTGTAGTATGGGCTGTTGCACCATCTTGTTGGAACCAAATTTCATTTGTGTTTAGCCTCCTCCTCCTACGCAACTCTCTTAGGAAAAATTTTCTGGTCATTTCAGTGCACCGTTTAGAATTTACTGATTTGGACTCTGTAACAGCGCTGCTCTTACCCTTTCCACGTTTTCTGGCGTCCCTACTGTCCCAACAGACCCAGGTTGTTTTCTTTTCATCAACGATCCTGTTCTTAAGTTGTCGACCCATCTCAAAATCGTTTTTCAGTTGGGGACCGCACCGTGTCGCTCAATATTGAAATGAGGCCGGAAAAGACGTTGGGTTGCTGTCACTGACTCGCTAATTTTCATAAAACTATCGTACGCAAATACGCGGTGTTGTAGCGTCCACTGCTCCATTGTAACTGAAACTGCATTCCTTTACGAGCTCAGAGCCGTCAACCCCGTCTCCCTTCCGCTCCCCACTGTCGAGTACAGTCCCAACCAAAAACGCCCTGTTTCTCGTGGTCAGCCTGTATAACTTCTCGGTGATACAAAGGGCCATCAAAAAATTGGAATTGTATATTTCTGCCAATATTTAAGAAAGGTGATAAAAGAAATTGTTCGAACTATAGAGGAATCACACTGCTAAGCATTGTTTCCAAAACTTATGAATCTGTTTTAAACAAAAAATTACTAACCGTAGTAGAACAGAATCTGGCAGAACCACAAAGCGGCTTCAGAAAGAGTCGAAGTGTCCAGGACCATGTGTTCACAATAAAACAGCTTATAGAGAAAACAAGAAAAAAGAACACAGAAATATGTGCAGCATTTCTGGACCTGGAAAAGGCTTTTGACCGGGTGTCACAAAAGGAGGTATGGAGAAGTATGGAACAACGAGAGATCCAACCAAAATTAAGAAGAGCTATACAAAGCTTATACAATAAAAACAAATGCTATGTAAGGAAAGACAATTTAAAGTCGGAAATGTTCGAAATAAACGATGCACTAAAACAGGGGGGAACCTTGAGTCCTACACTGTTCATTCTAATCATAGATGATATTATAAAAGCAGTAGAAAAGGAGATACGGAAACTACAAGTAGGATACTACAAACTTGAACTAATAAGAGTATCTGAATGTGCATTTGCGGACGATTTGGTTATATTATTATAACGTGGACAAGGAAAACGAACTACAGACCCTAACAATTTGGGAGGAAGAATTGACAAAGCGAAAAATGAAAATAAATGCAATAAACAAAAGTCATGAGTATCGGTGGTGAAAATAAAAATTAAACATAGAAATAAACAAACAAAAACTTGAACAAGTGGAAGTATACAAATACCTGGGAGTAAATATACAAAGAGAGGGGTATATGGAAGAAGAGGTGAACGAAAGAATAAGGAATGCATCACAAGTGTACTACAGTCTAAGTAAAGGGGTCATAAGCAAAAAGGAGGTCGACAAGAAAACGAAGATGGTCGTGTACAAAACAATTTTCAGACCAATATTAATATATGGAAGTGAGAGCTGGGTACTAACACAAACATCGAAAAGCAAAATCAACGCCATCGATATGAAATATCTAAGAAAAGTTAAAGGAATCACGAAGCGAGATAAAATTAGGAACGATACAGTAAGAGCAGAACTTCAAATAGAACCAATCAACAAAGTGATAGAAAGGAACCAACTTAAATGGTGTGGGCACATATGCAGAATGAACGATAATAGACAGGTGAAGAGAATTTGGGAAGCTAAAGTACAAAATAAAAGAGGAAGAGGAAGACCAAGGAAAACGTGGAATGACGAGGTAGCGTCAACTCTCAACGAAAGGGCTATAACCTGGGATGAAGCAAAGAAGCTGGCCAAGAATAAAACAGAATGGACAAAATTTGTGTACGCTATATAAATGAAATCAAATGTAGTATATACCTTACACCAAATGGTAGAAAGGTTGATATATATATATATATATTAGTTTATTTATAAGTGGCTTGGGGTATCCGATATTAGCAAACAACTAAACAGTCTTTTCAGGTTTTTCTGCAGAAAAGTTTGGTGAGATATATGTGTCACACGATTTTTTATTGCTATGACTGTATAGAATTTTTAATTTTTTGAGTGGTTAGAATAGTATTTTAAGAACCTCCCTGAATCTGTAGATTTTTGATACCCATCAGTAATGTACCATCGTTGGTTCTGATCAATTTTGTATCCAAGAGGGGTATACTATTATGTTGTTCTATTTCAATAGTAAATTGAAGATGCTGATTAGATGAGTTGAAAATTTGAAGTATAGTGTCTACCTGGTCATGTGGAATGGCACAAATTATGTCATCAACATACTTGAAAAGGAACGGTAAACGAAAAGGCAATTGTGGTAACACACTATCCAAAAAATAATCCATATCAACTGGAGCTAAAATCGGCGAGGTGTCCCAAAAATTTGTAAATAATTTTTTTTGTTAAAAGCAAAATAACTATTGTCTAAAATGGAAGATGTCAACTGTAAAAATGAATCTAGTGACAATGTTGTGTGATTTTTGACAATGTCCCACTTTTATTCCAGAATGTTTAACAATAGTTGCAAGGGGATGTTAGTAAACAACAAAACAACGTCTAAAGATAATAATAATAATAATAATAATAATAATAATAGTAATATAAGTTTATTTGCAATTAAGCCATTACAAACTTGTCGATTTCCAAATATAGTGTAAAAGTACACATTGTAAAAATGTTAAAAACTATTATGGATAACTTAGTGTTGAAGTAAAAAAATAAAATAAAATACTTAAAATAATTGTAAAATAAAATAAATAAGTGCATAAATAAATTTCACATGTACAAAAAGAACTAATTTAACGAAAAACAAAGAAAGTTTGCATCACGCACGGAACAGGGACGTATGCGATGTTTATTTATAAATCGAGACAAATTCATCGACGCTGTAGCACTCCAATTCTTTCAAAATACGCTTAACCGTTGTTTGGAACCGAACTGAGGATAATACTTTCACTTCGGATGGTAATACATTATATATCTTTGGTCCCCAGTGATCCACCGATCTCTGCGTCGTGGTTAACCGATGGAGTGCGGTACGTAAACGGTCGCGATTTCTGGTGGTGTATCTATGATTATAGCCATTCTGCCAAAACCTATTCGTGTTGCAGTGTACATATACTAGTGCATTGAAATAAAAATGCAGGGCAATGTAAGTATGCGTTCTCTTCTAAAATCCGTTCTGCAACTCTCATTGTGTTGAAGCCCACACAATGTTCTTATTGCTTTCTTTTGTAGAATGAAAATTTTGGATACTTCAACAGAAGAGCCCCATAACAACACACCATAATTTAAGTAGGAGTGGAAAGTAGCATAATATGCTACTCTTACTGTCTCGTATGTCGCCACATGTGTCAGTTTTCGTAAGGCATACAGAGCTGACGATAATTTAGATACTAAGACGTCGATGTGCGCTTGCCACTTCAATTTTGTGTCAATTGTTATACCCAGAAAACTCGCTGTTGACAATCTATCCATTCTTTTTGTGGTAAGTATTATGGATTGAGTTTTATCCCGGTTAACTTTTAGTTTGTTCGCCGCGAACCAATTGTATGCTTCGGAGCGAGCTTCTCCAGTGACTGAGGACAATTCCAGAAGAGTGGGAGCTTGCACAAGTAACGAGGTATCATCAGCATATAGACAAGGTTCGGCGTTTCTCACATTGGCAGGTAAGTCGTTTATATAAATTATGAATAGTAGTGGCCCAATTATCGAACCCTGTGCTACGCCGTAATTTATCTCTTGAGTTTCAGATAGAATATTATTCCAGTAGGTCGCCTGCCTTCTGTTGGTTACATATGACCTCGAGAGTTCAAGCACGTTACCCCTGATACCATAATACTCGAGCTTTTCGATAAGAATCTCCGGAGTAATGGAGTCAAAAGCCTTTGACAGATCCAACATATCCACATTGGTATAGAGATCGTTATCGAAACCCAGGTGACTCCTATGTACCACCTCCACCTGTACCCGTGCTGCTTGCTCGTTAAGTATCCTCTATTTTCCAGGTAGTTAGGAAGGTTATTTGGAAGTGTGAAACCATCTTATTAACAAATAAAGATGTATCTTTAACATTGTAGTCGGTAATCTCGAGTAATCAGTCTGTTAAAATTCGTGAAAGAAATTTTGAAAGATCCTAATTTGTTGAATTGATAGAACTTACAAAAGGACGGAGTGGAATATTTGGTTTGTGTATTTTAGGTAAACAATAAAGTTTTGGAAAGTTAGAATTGTAGATTTTCAAGTGTTGAAGTTGTCACAATGGCAAAAACCAAGAATAAGCCAACACAGAAGTGATTGCAAGTTGAGCAAAAAATCTTGTGCTTTGGCCAATCACACAGAAGAAGAGGATCACCTTTTTGATTTTGATAATGTTAAAATTTTGGATATTGAAAGCAATTACAAAAACCGAGTTTCATCCAAATGTACCACATTCATAAAAATAGTACAATTAACTTTAAGTCCGACACAAATCAGTTAAGTCGTACAACATAACGAGTAGTTTAATTTTTTGGAAAGTGCAAGTATACGAGGGACACGCTATATATTTTGAAATGCCACAAAAGTAGAGAAGTTAGAGCTGGCAACACTGCATTTCTAAATACCACCATCCTTAAGTAGTAAACTCTGACTGTCAGTTGAGTCGCTGCTGTCATAGAGTAAACGTGGTAGGTACGATTTGTCGTCGAAACATGGACTTGTCAAGAGAACATGTACGCGTAATGATTTACTACGATTTTAAGGTCGGTTTAAGTGAACAACAAAGTCTTGAACGATTGCAACTCGCATTTGGTGATGAAAGTCCTTCGCGTGCAACTGTGTTTCGCTGGTATAGCGAATTTAAAAGAGGACGGATATCGCTTGGTGATGAGGAACGTACCGGTAGGCCCTGTTCTTCAGTTACCACTGGAAACATTGAGAGTGTGAGACGTATGATCGACGAAGATCCAAGATGCACCTATCAAGTGATTGAGGCAACTCTTGGTGTTGGATCCGCAACAGTAAATTCAATTTTACATGATCATCTTCGGATGAAAAAGAATTTTACTCGTTGGGTGCCACACACGCTTACCGATTTCCAAAAAGCAGAGCGAGTAAGAATCGCTCGGGAAACATTGGAAATGTTAAATAGTGGTGGACATCGCATTCTATCAAAAATAGTAACAGGTGATGAAACTTACATCCCATTTTACGATATTCCTACCCGCCAGGAGAGCCGCGTGTGGATCCACGAAGATGCACCAACACCAACAATGGCCAAAAGGCAAATGGCTGTCAAGAAAGTTATGTACGCAGTTTTCTTCCGTAGTACCAGATTAGTAAAAGTAACGAAGCTGGAAAATCAACGTACAGTCACAGCAAACTGGTACACCACAAAATGTTTACCTGCAGTTCGTGGGTCAGCTAACATTCGCGGGTTAATGTTGCATCACGACAATGCATCGTCACACAGTGTACAGCAGACAGTTGAATTTTTACGTGAAAATAAGGTAAAAGTCATTGAACATCCACCCTATTCGCCTGATTTGGCCAGTTGTTATTTCTGGTTGTTCTTTAACCTAAAGAAACATTTACGTGGTCGACGTTTCACGACGGAGGATGAGATAGATGAAGCAATTCATCTATTTTTTGAGAGCATTCCAAGAGATGACTGGCTTCACGCTTTCACGTTGTGGAAACTTCGGTTACAAAAGTGCATTGATGTAGGAGGAGATTATTCTGAACATAAATAAAATCATTTTCGTAAAAAGACTTGTAGTTTTCTTGTATCTCAAAATATGTAGCGTGACCCTCGTATCTATTTTCATATCAGCTGTAATTCTTTCCCGCCTAGTGTGTTTTTTTCAATAATTTTTTGCATATTGTTGATTTTCAATTTTTAGATTACAAATTGTTGTCTAAAGGTTTATATTTTAACATTTCATCTACTCTCTTCCCCTGTAGAACTATAAAGTGAATAAAGGAGATTTCTTTTTCTTAAACTACCACAAACCGATTACCTGTTTTAATTAATAATAATAATAATATCTTTATTTCCAGAGAACATGTATAACATGACGGAAACAAGTCAACAAACTATAACAAAATTAACAAATATTAGTACTTGCGAAATAACTGAAGTAATCATTCAACGAATAACAATTGATATTTAACAATAACTTTTTCACATTTCCTTGAAAAGTCTTAAAATTGGAAATATTCTTGTAGTTTATAGGCAATGAATTAAATAGTCTACATCCCATGAAACTTAAATATTTTTGGAAGCCTGCAGTACGATGACAGGCTGGTAGCAGGTAAAGTCCATTTCTTGTAAAATAAGAATGTGAGACATTAGATTGAAATAGATGTCGATACCTATACACAAAGCAAAGAACTTCATATATGTATATGTCATAAAATGTCAGTATTCTACAAGGTTTGAACGTGCTCTTACAAGAACTGCGCCAACTCAGATTAGTCATCAATCTCACCGCGCGCTTTTGCAACAAGAACACCCGCTCGGATGAAGAACTCACACCCCAGTGCACCACACCATACGCCGTCCTGGAGTAAAAGTTGGAATAGTAAAAGCTTTTTAAAATTGCATAGCTGCAAGACTTTCTGATATTAGAGATAGCATAGCACATCCGAGCTAACTCCCCGCAAAGTTCCCCAACATGAGCCGACCATCTCAAATTTTCATCAACATGAACTCCCAGGATCTTGGCTGATGTAATAAAGGTAGTGAAAGTATCAAGGAGAAATCCTTGTACGTTAAATTTGACTTCGTTATGAAAGAGCATGAATTTACTTTTTGTAGAATTAATAATTAATTTATTAGTATTCATCTAGCTGAAAATTTGCATGTAAACATTATTAAGCATAGAGAGTAAGATAGCTCTGAGATTTTAAGGAGGTTGGCAAATCATTATATATTAAAAAAGGGTTGGTCCTAGGACAGATGCTTGTGGAACACCAACATCAAGTGTTGATGCGGTAGATCTAGCATCCTTGCAAACAACTTATTGTTGGCGATCCGACAGGTAAGATTTAAACCATTTTAATGCTCGGCCATTAATACCATACCTATCTAATTTATACAGTAGAATTGAATGGTTAACGCAATCAAAAGCTTTGGAAAGATCAATCAGCATAGCTGCAGATGCAGAGCCGCGGTCGATGGATTTAGCTATTTGACTGACGTAGTTATATAAAGCTGTATTTATAGATCTGTTTGGGAGGAATCCGTGTTGGTTGTCACAAAATAAATTGAACTTTTTGAAGTAATTTATTATATTTTTGTTCATGATTATTTCATAAATCTTAGAAAAAGTAGATAGAATGTTAATTGGTCGATAATTTTCAACACTACTAGCATCACCTTTTTTAAAGACAGGTGTTATACAGGCAATTTTGAGGTGTGATGGAAAGGTGCCTTTGTTAAAGGATAAATTAATCAAATAAATCAGAGGCTGTATCAAAGACCTAGAACAATTCTTAATAACGCGAGAAGAGACTCCATCACCAGCACTATGAGATTAGTTTAGTAATAGTATCGGATACATCTGATTCATCAACGGGTGAACTGAAGAAAGAGTGTAAATTATGCGGTACATTATTGTCAATATAGCAAAAATCAATTGGAGTATTACCATAGTTTGAGACGACGAGGTTTTGTGCCAAATTAGTGAGTAGTGGTGATCGTTAAAAGCATTACATAATGTTAAAGTGTTGGGATATTTATCTGGTAATTTATGATCTGCGGAGTAATTCAATCTGTTTTTATTAATTATTGACCAAATAGCCATTGTTTTATTTTTTGCTTGTAGAATGTAATTATCGTTATTCTGAATTTGTTTTAAAGCAATAATTTCTTTGTAATATTTTTCATACCTTATGCAAGCGCTTCTTAATGTTGGATATTTATTATTGATGTTCTTCAAAAGATGTAAATTATTTTTCAATTCAATAACATCAGCTGTAATCCAAAAGCAGTTATTGTTACTACTGCTACTTTTACTATGGGAATGCATATATCCAGATAGTATTTAAATATTTGAATGAATTTATTAAAGGCAATATCAGGACAAGAGGATTCATATACTGTAAGCCAGGTTTCATTATCAAGGTAATTGTTAAATCGATGCAGACTATTTAAGTCATATTTCCTTTTATAACAATAGTTACGAGTTTTGGACTTAAGACTAGAAGCGAATTGTAGTATTTGTGAAAAGTGATCAGATATATTATTATCGATGCAAAAAGAAATAAACTTATCTCGCTGAATGTTCACTAAAAAGTTATCTAGACAGGTGCTGGATGTTTTGCCTAATCGTGTAGTTGTTTCAATTGTGGCATACATGTTATAACTACTAAAGAGATCGAGCAGATTACTAAGTATAGCAGAAGGTGAACTAAAATCTACATTGAAATCACCGCCTATTATAACAAATTTATTTTCAGTTGAAACTTTATCCAATAGACTAAACATAACATCGCAAAAACATTGAAAATCAGAGTTCGGTGGACGATAAACAGCGAAAATAACAACATCTATATCCGAAGAAATTTCAATACTACATAGTTCAATTTGATTACACACAGATAATTTATTAAAATCATTACGAGATTTGGCAGAGATTGCTTGTTTTTCTTCCATTATTATTATTATTATTATTATTATTATTACGACAAAATTTCTAATGAGACTAGAATCGGTTAAGCTTCATAATGCATTTTAACATGCCCTTTTTTATTCAAGTCCAACGCGGAAGTACTGATTGCTGTTCTACCGTAATCCCGTATTGTTCCTCTTTTTCTCGGGAAATATTTCAACAATTCAAATCCCATGAAAACTCCAAAAAAGTCCTCGATGCACACAGAGCCCCAGCGAACTCACTTGTTGAGTAATTGAGGCGGAAAGGCGTGAAACAAATAGCGAAACAGGAAGCGATCGGATGTATGTAGGCTGTGAGGTAGAGCACGCGGCGCGGATTTACAAAAATGCTCTTCGGGTGGATTCAGAGGCGTCCATATTTTATACGTACACAGCCACACACACATACACCGCACTACGCCATCGGAATACACCGGAACAGCGTAGTTATTGGTTGCCGGAGCGCGCATACAATTACCCAAACCCTCGCCTACCGAAACAAAATGTTACTTAACGTTAAAACCCTACTACCGCCCGCCATCAGCCATCCCATGCATGTACCGTACCTATCCACCGCACACTGAACACTGATTTTTATGTGGCTAATACGGATTTGCGTTTTTCCGTATTTCGCTTTATTCTCCGCATAAGCGTACGTTCCTTTCTCGCATTTGCTGATGTTACTGGTCTTACTGGATGTGTAGTGGTGTCCAACTCTGATGTGGTTGAGGATAGATTCATTAAAAAAAAAACACTTCAGGAATTGTCGATATATCTCTTTGATGTTAAGTTGCAACTGGGTCAAATAAATTTATTTCGTTAAACCAACTATTGCTCTTGATGTTCGAACTAGCAAAAAATTTAGCGTTTCCAATGAAACAAATTACTTGGTTAAAAAATTTAAATCAAGTAAGGAAAAATAATGACAGAGGGATATGTTGTTCCTTCAAGTAAAACATCGTCTTAACTTAAAAAATATTAAAACTGTTGATATTACCATACATTTGGTTGAACTATGCAAATCTATAAAAAGAACTAGGTCCAAAACTTGGGGAAAGAATAAAATTAACAAAACGAATGGCGAATTTCAAAATGGAAAGAAACTCCAAATCACGTCTGTTCAATTCGTACTGATCACGTACACGCAAAGAAATGGTTTCTTGTATCAAGAAAATATTTTTATTTCAAGACAATAAAAATGTATAATACAAGAAAATAATTTTGAATGTATCGATCATCGAGATTTCGTAATAGATAGTTTGAGCCACGCTATTACGAAATGTCGACGTGTATAATATCGACGGAACGGACTTTGAATAATTTCAATCGAAATTCCACGATGGATAGCTTAAGCCACACTATCATGATATATCGACGTTACCTTGTCCAAACCTCATCGGACATAGCTAATAGCGGCCGAGAGATGAACTCCGGGGCAGTACAAGCGCGCTGAGAGATGTTCCTTCGTATCTTGAGCCACAGAAAGACTGTTTCTTCACAGCTTGCATCGCAGAAAGACAAATGTACGCCGATTCGGACGCCTTTTATAGCGAAATTTGCTCGTTTTTGTTCATCTACGTATTATGACCTTCCATGTAAACGGCGTGCGCCCGTCACAGAGATCGTAACTATCGTGCTTACGTAATATGTACTAACGTACATCATAAATGACAACATTCATAGAGTACACTGAAGTACAACATAAATGGTTCTAAAATTTGGAATGAATAAAAAGAAATCTGAATTTACAATTTATAACAAGGATTTAAAGACTAAATGAGACAAGTAAAAATTGAAATAATAATTTTCTTCGTTCTTTCCAGAATTGAAGTCTTTAAATTTGGCGAAACGTGATGGTTTATCACAATAGGTTACAGTAATGATAATGAAATCAACTACCAATAACCACCATGTACGGACGCGCGTTTCGCCGCCTAACGGTTCATCAGCGTACCTATGTGGAAGTTGGTAGATGTATTTGAAATTGTCGTATATCCACGAAGATAGAATATGCACGTTGAACAGAGCGCAGTCTAGCTATAGCGTATTCCACGTAGTATACATACATACAAATATCTAAAGTAACTACGTTGCCAGACGTTGCGTTGGAATAATCATTCGTGGCGTAAACATGTGCAGGTACACATCAGCCGTTAAAACAAATTCAAACTTTACGTATGACATATTGCCATCTAAATTAGCTTGACATTTGATATAGGGATTTATAAGAAATCGTTATCAAAGGTTTTCCGTATTGTAAAAGTAATAATTGCTTTTGTCTTAGAATGAGCCCAATTGTAATGGAAATAATTTGAAATTCCAAAAAGTAATAAATGTAATGACCCGGAATGGAGTAATTAAAAACAAATTCTACAATTAGTTAAAGAACATAACACGAAATGATAGATGAAATTCTAATCGTGGGCGAACATGGAAAAATGAAAAATTTATCAATAGACGCAAAAAAAGGAATTCTAGAGAAAATAAAAAACTTTAGTTGTTTGATATATTTTTCAAAAATACTTCCACCTTCTGCGTCACAATAATCCAGTCTACCATAAAACTTCCTACGTACATTAACAAGAGTTACCGGTGAAATACTGTTATGGTTGTGTAATTCGAGCCCAGTACGCAGCTTGTCTAATGTTCGGAGTTTCTCATGCTGATGTTAAATCGGCCCAAAAAGAAATGACGTAGCTTCGTTAAAGGGAGATCTCCCGAGGATTGCGGAGGTTGTACCCTGTAGGAAGGTTACCGGCAATAGTCCCTAAAAGGAATGCGTACAGCGAAAAATGTGGGTGTCAGAGCGAGCAAGTGAGAGCATACATACGCGCGAAAGTTGTGCCAAGACAGCCGTAGCCCTACGTACGTGCTTCCTTCTCGCAGGTATGTTAAGAAAATCGTCAAAATCTACTACAAGGGATTAGTATAGACAAGCAAAGCGATTGCTCTCACAGCCTTTGATTTATGGGCTGCGCCAGGTTAGAAATGAGTTTGCCCGGCCGATGACGTCACATATGTATGTATACAGATGAGTCGGCACGGCCTTCAATTTATTGATTTATTGCAACAGTCTCTCATCAACCCTTCGCAGCGTTAGTCGTACTTATTATAGATGAATGTAATATAAAGTGACTAAATTTATCAGTGAATTTCCGGATTTAAACTACAATGGAACCAAAATATTCTGTAGAATTTGTAAAATACCGTTAAAGAGCTGGAACAAACGCGACTGTAAAAGACATATTAATAGTGTATAGCACAGAAATAAGAAAAATTGCGTGCCACCTCAAACTCAATTTCAGTTGGATTTACTTTTAATGTTTATTGTATGTGGTCTACCGCTTCGCGTACTCGATGAAGCGTTTCGACAGTTTTGGCGTACATACAATCGAGTGGAACTTACCATCACGGACAGCGTTACGGAGAGATCTACAACGTATACGTAAGGATATCGAAAATAAAGTCCAAAGCAGAATTAAAAGATAAACAGCTGTGGCTATGTCTTGATGAGACGACAGATTGCAAAAAAAAATTCTATTTTGAATATTACAATACGAGTACTAGATCCTATTAAACCGAAATTTGCAATGTTATTAGCTAGCAAAAGACTAAAAGAATGTAAAAGTGTGCAGCGACAATGTGTAGTGTAGGCCATTCTCCTAAAGAGAATACATTACATGCTACGTGTAAAGTCCATGCTTTACATCTTGTGGCACAAACTATTTGGGAATGTTACCCGGAGGTGAATGCAGTAATAGCAACTACAAAAAAGTGTTTCTCAAAAGTCCTAAACGGATTGGAGCATTCCACAGGTTTTGTCCTGGTATTCGCGAACCACCACAGCCTATTCTTACGCGTTGGGGAACGTGGTTGCAAGCCGCTTTTTATTATTCTCAACATTTCCAAGAAGTCGAACCTGTGATTTTGCAATTCGACCCTACCGAAGCTACGGGAGAGCCAGAAAGGATTTCTAGATGTTTAAAAGTATTAGCAACAATTATAAAGGGTTAGCAGACGCAATAGAAAAATTGCAAAATACTGGATTGTCGTTGGTAGAGTCAGTACAAATCGTGGACGAAGTTAATACATTGCTACACGGTGTAAACGACGCAATAAGTGCTCGCGTTTTAGCTAAGTTCGACAGTGTTTTAAAAAAGAATCCCGATTACACGATATTAAGACAAATGTATGGTGGGGCATCTGCAGATTCCTTAACTAACTCTAAAAATTATTTTAATTATGTCTGTCTTCGTTAGATGTGGAACGGTCTTTCTCGAAATATAAGTACATTTTTTCATCGCGGCGAACATCCTTCACCGAGGCAAATGTGGAAACATACCTGATGGTGCAACTTTTTCAACAAGCCTCTCCGCTTTATTAAGAAGCTCCGTTTATTTTTTATATTATTATTTATTGTTACGTTAAGTACAACAGATTTTTTAATAACTACTTTGGTTACTTTTTACAGTTATTACCTTATTACGTCACATTTACAACACATACCGTTTTCAAACAAAGGAAATAATGACAATAAAAACACCTGAGCGTGTGCATGTATTCGCTCTATTTACCAAACATTATTATTGCGTCGGCTTCAATTTTTTGCTCTGCTGTATTGATTTCAAAATATCACATGTCTGCTGTGAGTCACATATACGTATTTATAATAAGCGACCCATGCGTCTGACTCCGATTCTGTTGCGGGAACCGATTTGACCCGCTCTACTCATATTACAGAATTTTTGAGAATGCACTTATACTGGAGCCAGCTTGTTGCTAATCTGCCGGCTTAAAAGAATAATAGATCTGTATACATTAGTAAATTTGATGATTTAACGGCATTATTAATTCCAGACGTGTAGATACAATACAAAAGCGGGCTAACAAATTGTTTTAATACGATCCAGACTAAATACAGATATTAAATAATTACAAAAGGTTAGAATAAGAATTTATGTTAGGAATTCTACGTCTATACATTATGTATTAAATTATCGAAATAGAAGTAATAAACAACATATATTAAAGAATAGCCATACGACGAAATATAGCTGTTATAGTAAAAATATAAACTAGATATATTTTGATCCTGTAAACATTACAGAAAAATGTGTAGGCTAGGTAAAAAAAAAATCCCTTGAAATATTTTCCCTCTACGGACAAATCACCTATAGAACCACTCTAATTCTTTTTTCTCTTACAGCACCATGTTACCAATATCTCGCTGTTCACTTTTTACTGTAAAAGCATGTAGATTTTATTTTTTAACTTATTTTTAAGGTGGTTGGTTGTTTGAATTTTATTACGGGGATTTTCCGCGGTTTTTCCAATCACGTAGCTGGAATTTTATATAGGAAGTTATCCCCTGTATTAAGCTTTAACAAGCGCGAGACACAAAAGAAACATAAGAACCTTGTGAAGGGAAAATAGGAACACTCTCTTTATTGATCTTTGCAGCATATAAAAAAGGAACCATTATAGTATCTAATGAATACTTACATGTAGGATACTGGGTGTAACTTATTCATTTGAATTGATTAAGAATTGTATAAATCCATTATTTCTAAAGTCTAAAAATTTACTTTGGAAAAATCCTAGGAAAAATCGATTGCTTCTGATTTTGTTTTCTCACCTACTGAGGTGAATTGTTTGAAGTTTATTTTTTGGTTGTTACATTTTTTTGTTTTAAATCTTGTACATGTTATGAGCAGCTGATTTCAAGGATGTGTGATGTCAATGGTCTCAAAATTTATAATCGCAGAAGATGCCGCTATTTCAAAATAAGTATTTGAGAATATCAAGTTCATAATTAGAAATTAACGAACTATGTACCGGCTGTTCAGTTTGAACCCCGTTCTATGGGTAACTTTTTTGTTTCTAAAGATATAAGAGCGGTTAAATTACATAACAATTGAATATTTTGCCGTAGATTCAGAATCTCGTATCGGAAAAACAGTTGAATGTACCAGTTCACCGGAAATGTCTCCAACTTTAGTTTCTTAAATGGTACACCTTGTATACTTTTACATTTTCGGAATCTACGTGTCCTTCTGCATCTGAATGCATCATTTTTGTAATCAAGTACTTTCATTTGTTTTCACTGCTTTAAGAAGCATAAATTATAATAGAACAGGAGAAAATACAACGGATAAGTAATAGAATTCTAATCTAAAGGTATGTATGTATGGTGGCTAAAGATCCCTTGTGGAGTTTCGCCTCCTCTTTAGAGGATTTCTAGATCCATTTCACGGGGTGGATCAGTCTCCATTGTCATTTATACTTCGCTTCATATCTTTTTCCATGGTATTCCGTTATTCGCCATCTCTTCCGCATTTCTTATTCCTGCCTTCTTTAAGTCCTCTTTCACCTCCTTGATCCATTTTGATCGAGGCCTGCCTCTTCTTCTTCCCGCCATCCCCCATTTCGTTATTACTATGATCGGGTCTTCCTCTTTTGCTCTCCACACAGGCCCTATCTACCTCATTCTTTGTTGCTTTATCTTTCTGACAATATCCCTCCCTTTCATCTCCTCTAGTAGTTCTTTCTTCGTACGTACTCTGTATTCATTCTCCGATAACTTCATTGGCCCCAATATAGTTCTTAATATTTTCCGTTCTGCAATCCTTTGCTTTTCTTCATCTGCTCTGGTCATCGATATTACCTTCGTTCCATACGTCATTACTGGTTTTGTATATTTTCCTATATCTTCATTTTTGGTCCTTTTGTCAGTATCTTGCTTTTCATTAATTTTTTATTTGCTTGGTATACTCTATTCATCGCCATTATGTTCTCTTTAATCTCCTCCTCCCTTCCTCCGTCATTGGTGATCATTACTCCTAAATATTTAAATTTTAATTTAATTTCTCTAAAGGTACTGTTAAAAATTTTCACCATTATGAACTAAGCATTGATTAGCTTTCGAAATGGTCTTACTTCGTAAATTGTCCTAATATTTAACAGAATTACAAGTCTTCACTTTATAGGGGGATTCATATACCTGATTTTTAATGTAAAGCCACAAGAAAAAGCCCAAAGAGGTTAAGTTTGGCGATTTCGCAGGGCCGCATATTGTGAGCTAGAGCGCCATCCTGCTGAAATATGAAGTTCCTCTGTTCTTGAAGTGGGATATCAACCAAATCTCATACAGTTTCAGTCTTAAAAGCACTAGGTAGTGTTGTGTCTTGTTTTTTTTTTTTTAACCGCACCAAACATTAAAACTAAATCTATGTTGAAATGGGACATCTCGCAGAATTAAGGGATTTTTTTGTGATCAATGGTGACTATTTTTTCGGTCACATATTCCATTACTTGAAAAATTGCATTCGTCCGTCCATAATACCACCATCCACAATGTTTTGCTATTGATTCAGCAGCTAGTTGCGATAGTCTAAATGCTTTTGATGATCGCCTGGTTGTAAATGTTGCGCTGGTTTAATTTGATAAGGTTTGAATTTGTTTTTCTAAAGATAGTGATGCACTGTCCCAATAGTTAAACCTAACTCGATCGCAGCTGCTCTGATTACTGCTTTTTGATCGATTTCGAAATAAGTGAATACATTAATTTTGCTTTCTTCATTATGTTGGCGATTTCCCCGTATTTTAAATGCATTTTCATTGGTTCTCAGCCACTGCTTCAACAATCGAAAACGATACCTAGACAAATTTCGAATTTCCTCTGCACCGAACATTACATGGTTATTTAATTTATTTTGCTAAGTGTGAAGTTACTTCTACACCAGCAGTTGTAGTAAATAACCATTCTAAACATTAAATAACTACTAAATACTTGTTTATGTTATTGTGTATGTGTAACTCGAAAAAAGTTGCGAAGTGTTTCTATATTGACACTACCGCACGACGGGAAGTGAACGAGGGAAGTGATAAAGTTTGATGCTTGTTAAGAAGTTTTCTTGGATTTTGTACGCCTATTTATTTTCTTCCTTAACATTTAATAACTTTCGCTTTTCGACTTCGTCTACGAAACTCGCATCTACCACATATACTTATTGATTGGCGTTCGCGTCAAATACTTCATAAATAATATTTTGTTTTATCATCATCGTTTTCCTCTCGAACAAGAAACACCAACACGACCCAGTTAACTTGGGCACTACGCTTATATCCACAGTATAAATCCGAAGGCGTTCAACGTTCTCTTTTTTGTGCTTGTCAACAGAATTCGCCGGCGAATAAATCAACGGATGCCGTTTCAATACCGTGTTGACTTATTTTTCACAAGTAATTTATGATCGAACAAAGTAGGCGGCGGTGGCTACGACAGTACCCGTTCGAAAAGAGACAAAAAAGCGTACTGCGACTAGTAGGTGCTGCTCTAAGAAGCTATAAAGGGGTTGGCTAAAACAATCAATATCCACTCTAATGTCTACTTCCTGCCTTTCGTAAATAGGGTACTGATAGCGCTGCGTGTTCGAAAACAATTGATTTACAATCACTCATCATTTTCTGACGAATTTCCACCCTTCGGTATTAAATAGCGATAACAGCTGATTCAATATGTACCAGTAAGGTATATATACAGGGTTGCGCACCACATTCCCGTCGGTTTACATACGAAAAACGGCAAAATATTTTTAGGTATTTTTAGGTTCATTGGGAGAAAGATTTAAAACTGTTCTGATATATACAGGTGACTTGTGTGAAGTTACACACCAAAGTTTTGAAAATTTAAATGGAATATATATATATATATATATATATATATATATATATATATATATATATAGCATATAGCATATATAACATTTTCAGTTTCGAATATTTATTTCTTGCCATTTATTTTACGAAAATAGGCTTTGATGAAACTGGCGTTACTGTTACTGCTCACAAAAGATCATATTTATTAGTCTAACCCTTCAACTGGCATACTAATTAAAAAGAGACATAACTATTGCCACGGAAAGTTCCACTATCATCATCTAGATCATCGGCCGATGCGCCGGAAGTCAGATAGACGCTGAGACAGCATGCGATGTGTCTTCTGGCGTATAGATCGATGAGCTAAATAGTTGTAAGTTAGGGTTAAGCAGGATAACATACATACAACAACACATATTTATGTAGGCTAGATTTATAGCGAGGTATTTACGTGATAAGTGGTGGAGGCGTCAAACCTAACTTTGTTTATTTTTTTATTATTTTAAAACAAGGACTATCGTACAACAGTAAAAAAATAAACAAAGTTAGGTTTGACGCCTCCACCACTTGTCACGTAAATACCTCGCTATCAATCTAGCCTAATATGTGTTGGTACTTACCGTGCGAGAGGGTTGGGGGATAGCTCTTACAATGATACTCCAATACACGTTTCACTTTACTTTTATTTATCACAACTGTCTTGTATGTATGTTATCTTGCTTGATTCTAACTTACATCTACTTAGCTCATCGCTCTATACGCCAGAAGACACCTCGCATGCTGTCTCAGTGTCTATCTGATTTCCGGCGCATCGGCCGATGATCTAGATGATGATAGTGGAACTTTCTGTGGCACTATAAATAAGAAATATATACTTTATTGAACAAATAAACTTAAATGTAAAAAAACTAATATTTTAGTAAGTGTCCATCATTTTCAATGCATAAGCGAACCGTTTCTTAAAATGACTTTTACTTTAAACAAATTATCAGGTGTTATAAAACGAAACGTTGTTCTTATTCGGTCTTTCATATTGTCGCATGAGGTTGGCGGTATATCATAAACAATATTTTTGATATATCCCCATAAGAAGAGCTCCAGACCTCCGCGTTTTTCGGATATTAAGTAGTATATTTTCTAAAAGTACAGGTAAATTGCCTTTTATAAATTCCAGAAACATGGCGCCATTTGAGTAACTATCAAAAAAGTATGGATCTACCATACGCGTTCAGTTGTTCCACCCCAAACATTAGCAGACCATCTGTGCTGACGATGGAGGGTTTTAAAAGAATTGGGATTTCATCACTGTAATAATAAAAAATTAACTAATCCGTTATTACGGAACGTTGGCTTAACTGAAAAGAATACAAAATCTAAGAAATGTTTATTATCTCCTAACTTTTCTAGAACCCGTAGCAAAATTCGAGTCGTCGGTCGTAATCTCGTATGCGAAGTTTCAATTAAAGATTCCATAACTAAAAATTCATTTTCTTCTTTTACGGTAATTGGTTTTTCTCGTTCCATTTCTTTTATAAGGCACACCTGGTGTTCAGAAAACTTGGAGCAGTAATAAAAACGTCAGTTTCGTCAAAGCCTGCTTCCGTAAACTAAATGGCAAGAAATAAATATTCAAAATTGAAAATGCTAAATTACTAAAATATAAAATATAAATACAGAAAACCTCAATGCAATTTTATAAATGGTTAAAATTAGAATCTAAATGTGTTAATAAATACAGGCTGTTCCATTTAATATAAGGAAGCTACTTGACTTTAGTCCAAATTAAAATAGTCCAAATCAAAAGTGTATTTTCGTCCAGCCTGTATAATTTTTAGGGATAATTTTTATTTTATCAACAAGTTCAATACTTCGATTAAAAGTAAATACAATTAGAAATAACTAGCTTAGATACGTAAGACAGGTGCGCCTTTTGAATTTTGGTCTACTTTTCCAAGAAGAGTTAAATGTCTCAAAAACGGCTTGAGTTAGCTATAGGAAACATAACAGTGACTTGCCTTTATTTAGCTCGCACTA
The DNA here is from genome assembly GCA_029619315.2 of Dynastes maya. Lineage (NCBI taxonomy): Eukaryota > Metazoa > Arthropoda > Insecta > Coleoptera > Scarabaeidae > Dynastes > Dynastes maya. Next base: position 5,378,368 of record JAROYE020000008.1, read on the forward strand.
TCAAAATATGCAATAATATACAGGCTATTCCATTAAAATTTTCACAATTTTGGTGCGTAACTTTTTTTTGGGTCAGCCTGTATATTTCAAAACAATTTTAAAACTTGCTCCCAACGAACCTAGGCTCTTAATAAAAATACTTTAAAAATATATCACCGTTTTTCGTATGGAAACCGACGGGGATGTGGTGCGCCATCCTATATATACAGTCATTGACTATTAAATTATTTGGCCACATCAAATAATTTTGAAAATTTTAAATTTTATTGCAAATAAATAGATCCCTAATACTTTTAACTCTTTCCTATGGATTATTACTTGTTAGTATTTTATATTAGAATTAAGTCGATTTGTTACGATGGATATGTTCCTGAAATATTTTATTGCCTAGACCACGGTTCGGCAATCTGCGGCTCTTTTTAAATTAGTAAGTTGTGTGCGTAACATTTTAAATTTAGGTACAACAAATGATAACCCGTAAACTTCACACGTATTTTCAGACCTTAATTTCACTAATCACTTATAGTGGTAAATATAATAACAACAATTACAGTAATAGTAAATGCCTTTATTTTCATAACTCACACCAATTAATAAAGAGTATCATTCGGTCGTACGGTTAATGATGAGAACCCACGAGTTGTCGAAACGGCCGTTCCGAATTAATGAATAGCTGGTGTGGTACTACTTTGGTGTAGTTTGTGATACTACCCCACAGCTCTTGCTATTTTTATTTAGTACCTATGTGACTAGATTATTACAAGAGAGGATCAAAGGAAGCTATTGGGAAATGTAATCAAGAGTGAACTGAAGGGGCATGTAAAACTCTCTTTAAAAGTGCTCTAGGCTTTCGATTTTAATTTAATTCTTCAGCAGAGATGAATAATTTTACAATGTGAGGAAAGATGATAAACATTGCCACAAGAAAAAATGAGTAGGCGTACTGTAACGCAAAATAAATAAAATAGAGGGGAAATGAACAACCACAATCAAAGAAATTGCAGACCTACCTGAACGTAGTTCTCCTGCTGTGCCCGTTAGCATGAACAGTGTTGAGTTCACGACTAACTAAAAGAATATGCGCAAGGCGTTTGAATTAGGGAGAACAACCCGCGAAAAACGGGAACGCAAGGTGGAGGGGTGAGGCAGTTAAGGTGTAGTTATTATTACAACTTCTTTAATGTAAATAATGTTAAATAAAAAAAAAATGAATAATAATCGTTCAGGACGATAATAGTATTAAACTGTTAATGAACAAGATTGGCTAAGGGGTAGGTGGCTACTACGTTCGATTTAACATCGATCACTAACGCTGGCCACGAGCGGTACCGCGCATCGGCGTAGAATCAGTTCGGACCGAGAGGAACGGTAGTACTACTTCGTCTGCGGAGCAGTACGGACATTTTCGCTGCCGGTCATTTGCGCAATTGTTTATCTGTCCTAGAAAAATTATGATTTCGTCAGCAAAACGACCGCGGTCGGATAAACTTCGAAAATTTATTGCAGAAATTTCAGACTTAATATATGAAGGTGCTAAAATTAAATGTGTAATCTGTAAAATCCCTGCAAACATGCTTTCTGTAGGCCGGTCTCTTAAAAAGCATTCTGCTAATTTGTTACACATTACGTGTAAAATTCATGCTCTCAATCTTGTGGCGGATAGTATCAGAAAATGTTATCCTGAGGTAGACGCTTTAATAGCGCATACCAAAGCAGTATTTGTCAAATCTGTGCCCCCGTATACCAGAACCACCAGAACCTATTCTCACTCGTTGGGGAGCATGGTTACAGGCCGCATTTTATTATCATAAATATTTTGACAATATTAAGAACGTGATTTTACAATTTGATACAAAGGAAGCTGCCGCTATTCAGAAAAGCCAGTCGAAATTTCAAGATAGGTTAAAATGGATTTAAAAATCATTCACGACAATTACTTCGGGCTAGCAGATGCCATAGAAAAATTACAAAATCCTGCGGTGCCGTTAGAAGAATCTCTACAAATAGTGCAACATGTTCACGCACAGCTATGCGCGATTGATGACGCAAAAAATGTTTCTGTTCTAGAAAAATTTGTAAGTGTTTTTGAGAAAAATTCTGATTTTGGCACATTAAGACACATTTGTGAAGGTGCGTCAACAGAATCGTTAAGTTATTTGAAAGATTATTTTACTTACGCAAATATTACGTCACTAGATGTAGAACGTTCGTTCTCTGCCTATAAACGCATTTTTTCCTCATGCCGTACTAGTTTTGCCGAAACAACAGTTGAAACATATCTAATGTTGCAGATATTTAACAGACATTATTCACTTTGTGATTTCACGGAGGACTCTTAAAATGGTAAGTGTTTGAGCACGTGTTATTTAATTTTTATTTAAAAGATGAGCGAAATTATTTGCGGCAGCAAACATCTCTATTAGCAGAATAACTCTAGTGGAACGCGAGGCCTGGTCGACTCTACGCTACTGCGCGGTACCGCTCGTGGCCAGCTTTATGCTTTTACCTTGGTTGGATGGAGGGTTTGCTAGCTGATGCTCGAAGATTACTATTGGAGTGCTGTCGTAAAAAAAATAAATATATCCAGCAATATCGGTGATGGTTACTAAAAAAAATTATTAATTGGAATTGGAACCACTCACAGTACTTAATTATAATAACTGAGAAAATCTTTTGAATCCTATTTTGCGTAGATGCTAACTGTCACAGCAGATTTTCGGAAGCCTACCTTCTTAGTTTACGGTCGACACCAGAAAGAGACCGGAGTTAATGCAATGAACTCAGGTAAGCTTAGTTACAAGAAAAGAGAACCAAAACAAAGAAATAATGGGAAAGAAAAACGTGAAGAGTATTGTTCAATAACCAACGTTTATAAATGAAATTACCAAAAGTAAATAAACCAAACATTAAATATGTCAATAATAGAAATTATAAATTTTGAAGCGTATTAGAAAAGATATTGCAGCGACATCTATTGACACATAAAACAACCCTTACAATATGAAATACAATTATGTTGGTAAAATAGAATTTGACACGTTACAATGTGTCATTAGTAGAAATTATAAATTTTGAAGCATATAAAAGATAACGTAGCGACATCTATTGTAAACATTAAGCAACCCTTGACAGTAAGAAATTCAATTATGTTTACAAAGTAGAATTTGACACGTTACAGTACTTCCATGAGAGTAAGGAAACTGCATTAATAAAATGCTAAACGGTAAGGAAACTGCATTAATAAATTGTCAAACATCATCCAAAGAGAATTATTATAATTCTTTAAACACATTAAAATTATTGGGTAAAATGTGTTACAATTATTTGTTTGACTTTGTAAAAATATTTAAAACTTGAGAGCTTATTCTAGTCGGAAATTGTAAATTTGTAAATAACTAATGTGGTAAACATCCCAATTGTATCCCAATTTTTTTTGAGATTCACAAAGCACAATTTTAACTGGTTATTTGAAGAAGGGAAGGACAATCGCCAGACAGTACTATACTGATTTATTGCACCGATCCAACACTGAACTAAAGAAAAAGACAACCCAGCAAACGAAGGAGAAAGTTCTCTACCATCATGATAACGCCCCCGGCCCACTCATCAGCAATTGCGACAGCGAAATTAGTCCAGCTACGATAAGAATGGGTGTCGAGAAATAAATTTACTAAATGCAAAAACAATTGCATTGTCTTCCTTAACATGTGCCATCCTCGTACATAAAAAATCGAATTTAGTGAACTAAACAGCGCTGCAACGCCAGTTCTGTTCGAATTTAGTGTCGCGAAAAATACGAGCCAACATAATAGGTAACCGTTTAACCAAACTTATTACCCTAATTTATTATTTAAAGTGACGGAATTTCGTGCGCCAACGAAATTCCTTGGGTTTCCTTAAGGAACCATGTATCATGTATTTTATGTTTTGTATAAATTGTACCCCCGGAAAAGATATTATCACAACGCCATATACATGAGCACCGATTTATAACTCTTTTTTGCGTGAAGCCGAGCGATAGCTTTATTCAGATGAAGGGTAGATATTTGAGTAATTTTATTTGGTGTTGAATATAGATTAGAGTTATAGAGTATAAAAAAGTTTTATTATTTCATAAAACCTCTCCCTCTTCAAAATATAGATGAAGCCTTATTCGTTTATGCAAGACGACACAGTCATTTGATTTAGAATTCGAGAGTTAGATAAATAACAAATATAACCTCAAAGGAAATTTGTGCGTCAACCCAGTTATTCCTGAACATTGAAAAACATCAAATAACAAGTTCTCTTTACAAATAATTTTAAGGAACAACTTAAACTATTACAAATGTTAAAACAAAATCAGTTATAATTATAAAAGAGAAAATGATGGTCCTTTATGTAGGACATCAGGATTTTGCGGTACTCATCACATTTTTTACACTTGGTTATTGTTTTCATATGGCACTGACGACATTTCAACTGTTGATCAATTCGAATTATAAAGAGATCCAACCTGTCAAATCTACACTCAAAATTTTCCCTTTCACTGGGCCTTCCGGTTGCACAGGATTTGGCAACTAGATTTAATCGAGGTGGTTCTTGACCTATTCCACTGATCTATTGTGGTTCCTCTATCATTAGATGAATTACGCTAGCTTTGCCTTCTTCATCAGACCTAGCAGCGTTGTGAGTGATCCCTATGCGTGGGTTCCGGCTTTTGGAGATTTCGATCCCACTTCTAAGAGCCGTATTCCTGCTAATGCTAAGTTGCTCATATGTTTCTTGAGCGTAGTGTCCTGTTAGCAGGCCTACTATTATTCTAACAGACCTTTTGTCCCTACTTAGTAGGTCCGCTGTAAATTTGGACCTGTGTCCAATCAGAAATTGCTTGGCCTGTCTCTGACCTAGGATACTCTTCCACCAGTCTTGAGATTTCTCATTTTTCCATTGTTTAGTAGTTGCTTTAACTACCGTATAAACTATGCCCATCGAATATTTTGGGTTTCTATCAGCATTTGACGAGCCTGCTCGGGCTAACTCGTCCGCTTTAACATTCCCTCGATGATCTTCGTGCCCTGATACCCAGACCAGGGTCACCTTAGATCGGCTGCCTAGCCTGTTGAGGGCATTCACACATTCCCACACTAGTTTCTACTTTACCGGTGTGGATTTTATCACTGCTGACTGTCTGAATAGATAGCAATAGATCGATAATTACTTTCTTGCGTGTCCAGTTCTTTGATACACCCCAGCACTGCTGCTATTTCGGCTTGAAATACTGTGGCGCTTTGAATTAGGCCTAGCGACTTAGCCATTTTTGGTCTAATCCCGAAAATTCTGGCGGCACTGGGCCCACTTGTTATTAGCCCCGTCTTAAGTTCCTTCAACAGTTTCTGATAACCTGCAATATGCGATCTAATTATGGAAAGTTGACCATTCATTAGCCTGTAGCTTGTTAGCCTGTATATAGCCTGTATATGTATATGTAGTGATTCTAGGTTAAGGATGACCTTCAGAGCAGCTGTCGGCATGGTTCTCATGGCCCTTGTGACACACAGACATGCTAGTCTTTGTACGCCACTTATCCGCCTTGTTGCCTCCACCTGCAATGTCTTTATCCACCATACCACCGAGACACATGTTATCATTGGTCTGATGCACAGCATCATTTTTGGACTTAGTCCCTACGTTTTTCCACACAACCTTCTACATTTGCTTAAGACAATAGTAGATTTGTTGATGGTTTTATAGATGTGAGGATTCCATGTAAGTCTTTGATTGAACCATACACCAAGGTATTTCGCTTCTTTGACCAATGGGATCTCCACTGGCAACTTTACAATTGGTTTGCAGAATTAATTGAGCAATACCTACGAAATGCTAAATGGTCCTACTTTTATTCTGTTTGTGGATTTGCTAGGCATTATTAGCATACATATTAATACAAAGTGCAAAAGGAGGAAAATACCATTTTTTCCTTCAAATTGCACACCTGTAAAGATCTAGTCGGATCTGTCGACACCTCCCATATTCAAATTATATAGATGGACCATGTATGGTTGAGTTACCATTACTGCTTTTTTTGTCTTTTTAAGAATATCTTTTTACTTGTCGTATGTGGACATACTGGAACATAAGCTAACACTATTGTTATTCTGATTCAAAATCGTGATTCGTTTTTCCTTGTCCTAATAACTGTCTACCTCTTGCCGTCTTGTTACTCCTAATTGTTCCCGTTCCCCTTATATTTCGCTCAGACAAACATTCAATCAAAATCAAACTAGAGCAAAAAAATTGTTAAAAAACAAGCGAAAATTTTCGTCTTTCCACTTCTAAAGGCGTCAACGAACGTACATTCAGACGATGTATGTGTTGATGCTCCTTGGTATGGTTCAAACCAATTTATGTGGCCACTACGAATTGTATCAACCCACAGTTTGCTAAACTAAACATTTTTACTTGGTACGGTCGGATCTATTACATTGAAATATTAATTTGCCAGAACAGGAGCAATTTCATCTTTAATGGGATTTAAATATATCTCCACTGCGAAATTCCCTTCATTGAAGATTAGATCAATTATATGGTTGGCGATGATACGTGCCCCGTCATTAACCTTTTGACGACGCATTCAATAAAGATTCTCCGCAGACCAACACCTATAGTTCAACGTGGAATCGTCCGAAAAAGGAATTGGATCAAGAGCTACCTCATTTCTGTCTAGCTTATTCATTAAATTTCCTTCTGTTGGTTCCTAGATAAACATTATCTTGTTGGAATGAAGTGTTTCTTTATGGAGACATTTCAAAGCAGTTGTGTGGCTGACATTATTTTCTCGAGCAATTTGGCGCGTACTTGTTTTTGGATTCTCTCGAACACTTAACAAATCGTCTAGTTTCACATCGTTTTCTACAAAATGGAGTTTTCTTTTTAGCGATTTAACTTGCCCAAGTTCTCTAAACTGTGCACGAATTTGGAAAATAGTTCGCTGCGACATATTAAGTAAATCAAGATACTTATAATTAAAGATGTCAGTAACTTCCTTGTAACTTCTACACATATATTCAAAATAATAGTACATAACTTCGAATTGAATATTTAAAATCGAGTATATTGATACTTTTAAACTAAGAACTACACGAAAGTTTTAATTGCCAGAGCGAATACAATTTTTCTACAACCATCCCTTATACTATTTCTTAAGTTTGTTCAATAATATAAACAGACGACCATGATCGCTAATTTCACTATAACGAACGTAAAACTTTCCATGCAAAACAGTTTAATTGGCCATTAAATTTCATCTAATTTAACGGATTCTTTAACTGAAACGAAGTATTTTAGTTTGCGAGCTCGAGGAAGCAAATATCATTATTATTTTGAAAATCTTACTTTGGCAAACAACTACAGATCTTTAGTATCGGCACACTCCTCACCACACAAAATATTAATTAATTAATTCGGAACAGCCGTTTCGAGGGCTCCCGGGCAACCTCATTATCTACCGAATAAATCCGAGTGAGAAACACAAAACAACTCTAATACAAATCTAATTCTATCATGCTTGTTTGTCCCTACTTTCGGGGATATATGTATTTGCAAGTACCTGCTATTTTGTCAACACTAAAAACATGCGAAGTATATACCGAACGAAGACAGTCTGACCACGTATCATTCTATCTTCATAAAATTGAGCAAAACACCGATACATTCTCTCTCTTCAAATGTGCTTTTCTTCCGTCTATGCAGTTCTAAATCTAAACCCTGCAAGGTGTGCAGGACACGACGAAAGAGTCTTTTGTCAATGTAGCACGTTACTTAAAACATGTGGCCGTTTTACCCTAGTAAATTAAAAAGACAAGAGTAATGAGGTGGGTGGTCTCTGTTCAACAGGTTTCGTCCCTTTTTTATATAGACAGTTACAGCCGATTGCCTCCGTACCTTTTAGTTCATAATATTTGCCCCCTATTTGAAAACGATTTGGGTTAATGGAAAGCAAAGTTAGTCTTTTCTATTCCGCAAATTTTACGCAAAAATTGACAAAAAATGCCCGCGATTTGTTTATTAATTAATAGACTGGTGAAATTCCCTTTGAACAAAAGTGGGTACAATATAGAGCTTCAATTCATAAAAAATGTAGCTGTTTATAATGGTTACTCTTCTATAGATGTCGACCGTATTCTTAAGAAAGTCTAGCATATATGAAACTCCACGACATTGATCCCGATAGGAACACGCGACAAGAAATTTGTGAAACTTCCCTTCCACAGTAACGTATTGGTAAAGTTTTTAGAGAAGAAGATATAAACGTATGTTTCAGTTCACGTCATACTCTCAAAAACCTTCTTGGCAATCCGAAAAATAAACCGGACATGAAAGAAATGTCGGGAACCTATAAAATTGCATATAATGACTGTGATAAAGCCCACATTATTCAAACACTATATTCAATTAACACATCAGATGCTACAAGTACCGCAGAACCAGAAGTGTCAAGTGTAGCACAACACATAAACGAAACCGGGCATAATATTAAATTAGAAAACCTGAAATTGATTAAGAACGTAACCTCGCCTCGTGACCTAACTGCATTTGAAACTATCTGTAGGAACGAAACCTGTTGAACAGAGACCACCCACCTCTTCACTACTCTTGTATTTTTGATTTACTAGGGTAAAACGTCCATTTGTTTTAAATAACGTGTTACATTGATAAAAGACACTTTTGTCGCGTTCTATACACCTTGCATGGTTTAGATTAAAAACTGTATAGACAGAAGGAAAACACATTTGACTAGAAGGAACATATCGATGTATTGCTCTATTTTATGAGAGTAGAACGGATACGTGGTCAGACCTTCTTCGTTCCGTATATACATCGCATGTTTTTGGTGTTAAGTGACAAAATAGTAGGTACTTGTAAATATATATATATCTTTTCCCGAGAGTAGGGACAAACAAGCATGATAGAATTAAATTTATATTAGAGTTGTTTGGTGTTTCTCGCTCAGATTTATACGGTCTTTCGGTTGATAATGAGGTTGCCCAGGAACCCTCGAAACGGATCTTCCGAATTAATTAATTAATATTTTGTGTGAGGAGGAATGTGTCGATACTTCGTGTTGTTTGCCATACTACCCCATAGTCCTTGTTATCATTATTATTTTAAATAGTTCCTCTTTCTTAAATTATATCGAAAAGCCTGTTAAAAATTAATTACCTTTGAGACGACCAATGCTAACCATTTCTCAATTGCTCCCAGACAAAAAAGGGCTGCACGACGTGAATCCCATATCTCCTGTCTGCGATTGCCTCCCTCTTAACGAAATACACTAAGAGTTCGTGTTAGACTGACATTCAGATCGGTGGCGGTGTGGTTTTGAATACCTTAGTCGGATGAACGTGCTCGCTATTGTAAGCCGGTACAAAAGAATCATCTCGCAACCACCTATGATACACAAGAAAAGATGTCTAGGGGTGAACGAGGACGAGAATAGCCCCTTCAATGAGACGATGAGCCTGTTGGCGCTAGAGTGCGTGGCTGAATAGCGCACCTTATTTATGGCTGTTGTACGCCGTTGTGTGTCCAGTGTTGTCCGTTTGCAGCTTTTTTTTTTCTTTACTATGATAAGCAAAGGAAGTAACAGTTGTGCTGTTCAAGGATGCTTATCCGAGAGCAAAGAATGTAGACTATTTCTCTGTTTGAAGTTCTGGATAAAATAATATCTATTTGTTTTTTGCGTGTGGTGACAGCCTTGTGGATACAATAATAATAATAATAATGATAATAATACTTTCTTTTACTATAATTTTTTTATATATTTATAAAAATTTTCTCCTAACTTTAGAAAAGATTTTTGAAAACCTTTCGTATAACTTGAATAAAAGGGTAATTTAACATATTTCTTATTACCGCCTCAATACGTTCTAGTGTGCTTATATTTCTTACTCTTAATCAATTCTTATGTCTCCTAACAGTATTATAGGGTACATATTCAGAGAATCAGTTAAAGTTAGTAATTTTGATGATTTATTTTTGTTCATTTTGATGCCTACCTTCAGTTAAAAGGAAATGGAGTAAACGATGTACCACATCGTACAGTAAGCGATATCATCAGTTATCTAAAATGTGGACCTCTCTAGTCATAAATCAGGGTGTGTATCTGTATACGTCTCAGACTATGCGCCTACCTTTATTTTGTAATTCCTTTAAACTATTTTTGTCAAGAATATTTATTATTTTATATTCACTTACATAATCAAAATCTACATTTAGCAATATAATTTTTTTATTATTTACTCAATATCTTAATCTTTCTAGTATTTACAAACAATTTAATCATTTTCTAAATTACATAACAGAATGATCCATGTCATTTAGAGAATTACTGTTGAAATTGTTTTGTCTAAATTCTGATTATATGCAGATAGTAATGTAACACTCGTAAATAAAATTAAAAATGTATTTTCTGAGACATTCTCGATTATATAGTTAATATAAATGAGAAACAATAGGGGTCCCAACACAGAACCCTGTGGAATACCGAAAGTTACCCGTTTCCTACCGGATTTTGCTTCATCAATTTTTCTACACCAATATCTACTGGATAAACAATTTCCTAACCCACTACTCATTATCTGAACCACCTGAAGTTCAAATAATCAACTTGATAGCAAGAATAAGAATTAGGGCAGGAGGCTAACAAGGAAACACAGGTAAGTGCATCTTATCGATTTGAATGAAACTTTGTGGGGTTATAGACAGATCTAGAGCAAGAATAGCGGTAACTATATAAGCTGCACAATCGCCCACTGGCCAGGCGTAAAGCATCCCGAGCTCAATACTACCCTTCGCTGTTTAACTCAATAACTCAGAAACTATAAGAGATATCAAAAAAAGTTAAGATAAGTTAATATTATGTTACATCTACCAGGAATAAAAAAATTCATAACTGAAGGGAAATAAAAGGCAACTATTATGCGAGCGGTTTCGTGTTCAAAAACACATCATCAGGCCAGTTACGGGGACCACCATGAAAGAAAACGAGCAAATATACATAAGTGACCAGAAAATTGTAAAGATAATTGTAAAATTGCACCATAGTGACATGTCAATCAATTAAAATACGTTATGTAGTATATTATAAAAAAAACTAATCAATTGTAAATTATTCTAAAATATAATAAAAGAAAAAATTAATTTTTTTATATCTTAAAAAAGTGAAATTGTCTCCTCCTATTGTGATCTTATAAAATGAACATATTGATTTAAGGACACATTTTCTTTTTATACTTACAATTCATTAATCAGTGGGAGGAAGTCAGAAAGAAAATCTACTGCAATTGTACAAGTTAACATACAGTGCATAGTTGTTGCAAATAGCAACTATTTAAAACTTAAGACTTACAACGAAACACAATAAGACTCTTAAAAATTGTACAACGGACGTATACAAAACACTTTAAAATATCTAACTGAATAAATAAATGTATGACAAGATAACACTGTTTTTTTTTATATTATTATAATTTTACAATAAATTAACAAATTGGGAAGACATCTGTAGTACGATAGACGAAACAAAACCACAAAACGTCAAAAGAACCGTCTAAGTCTCAAACCGCACACAAACAAAACATCAAAGGTGCAACAAAGAAATCTGTATAATTTGAAGGTTTCTATGATCATGTCTCCAGCTATACCTCGAAAAATGGCGTGGATTCGAATATTAATTGGCCGTTCAAGGAGTGCTCGCCCGAGGATATCTGCTGCCGCAGAATCTCCAGGGCTTCTAAGTTGTTTAAAAATAAACCTTTATCAGTAACGTGCAAGATTCTTAAAACCGGTGTCTACATTGAAAGTGTGACCATTATCGATGTCTCGCAAAATGGGAGAAGCCAGACGAGTCTGGTTGGAGACAACGTATGTGTTCTTTTACTCTTGTGCCGAAGTCCCGGTAGGTTCTACCGACATAACTGCAACAGCAGTTACCACATGTGAGCATATACACTCCCTTCTTCCTCATCCTATCTATATGATCTTTGTTATTTAATAATTGGGTACGTAACGGATGCAAAGTTTTAAATGACACATTAAAATTATCTTTAAGAAGGTTTGCTATTTTTTGAGAAAAAGGACCAACATATGGAAGAGAAACGTATTGTTTTGTGATTTTTTTTACATAAATAAGAATATTTCGTGGCAAATGTAATATATATACATATGTAAAATCTACGTAGCTTCTATAATTTGGTAGTATATAAAAATTCTGAAATTTGCGAGAAAGTAAGCGGGTGGGGGGTTGTTCCCCTAAACAAATATTTGTTATAGGGAAAATATTTACGCCGTCGTTAAGAGCATGTAAAACAGTGTAAATATTGTCTTAACTTTTTTTGATATCTCTTATAGTTTCTGAGTGATTGAGTCAAACAGCGAAGGGTAGTGTTGAGCCAGTGGGCGGTTTTGCAGCAAGGATAGTTACCATTATTCTTACACTAGATCTATAAGCCCACAACGTTTCATTTAAATCGGTGAGATATACCTACCTGCGTTTCCTTGTAAGTATAGATGTTGCAACGGTATTAAAGTAAACATGTTATTTTACTGCGCTGCCAAAAGACTTTTTTTCCACATTTTATTTCGCCGCTCGAAGACGATGGAAGTTAAAGTCCACTTGAAAAAAATTCTCGTCACCTTCACGAGATAATTTAATAACAATAACGATAATAATAGCGAAAGGTGACGTCGTTTTATGTGTCGGGTTTCCGCGACATGAAAACGACAAACTTGCCGGTTTATAAAATGTGCAGGTATTACTACCCGCGAGCGCTCGAAACGAAGACAAAAAAAAGACGTTTTGTTCGAATATCGTGAGGAGTGGAACCCACCGATGGCATATAAAACGATAATAAAAGGAATAGTCTTCGGAGAGCGTGATAAAATTTCATGTAATAGTAAATTCTCCCATGGTGCTCCCTAACCTAGCACGCGATCTCTATACTCGCTTCGTTCGTAAATTTCGCCACCCCTCCTCGTGCCTATATAAGCTCCCGTTCTATGTCTGTGCGTCTTTCCTTCCCTACATTGCTCATAGCGGATTCATCCACCAAAATACCGTAGTTTCGCGCGCATTGAATAGCTCATTATTTCGATGGAAAAGCTGCTGTAAACGGTGTATAATCAAAAATTTACGTTCTCGTGGTTCAAACTTGATGTTCTTCTTTTCGGTTGGAGCGAGAGAAGTTTCTTACCGCGTGTAATGACTATCGAAAATCTTTAAAGGAAAATACCATTACATAAGAGAATACTATACGTTATTGATTAAAAGATTTCACAGATTAAACTTGTTCTGTGAATAGATTTGGTGACAAACAAAACAGAGTATCGGCACACTCCCCACCACACAAAATATTAATTAATTAATTCGGAGCGGCCATTTCGAGGGCTCCTGGGCAACCTCATTATCAGCCGAATAAATCTGAGTCAGAAACACAAAACAACTCTAATTCTATCATGCTTGTTTATCCCTACCCTCGGGAAAGGATATATATATATGTATTTACAGGTACCTACTATTTTGCCGCTTAACACGAGGTATATATGGAAAGAGAAGGTCTGACCACGTATCCGTTCCACCCTCATAAAATAGAGCAAGCCAACGATACGTTCCCTCTCGTCAAATATGTTTTTCTTCCGTCCATCCATTTTTAAATCTAACCATGCAAGATGTGCAGGACCCGACGATAGAATTTTTGTCAACGTAGCGAGTTATTTGAAACATAAGGTCCTTCTACACTAGTAAATCGAAAAGACAAGAGTAATGAAGAGGCGGGTGGTCTCTGTTCAACAGATTTCATTCATTTTTTATGTAGATAGTTTCAAATGCGTATAGCTCACGGGGCAAGGTTACGTTCTTAATCAATTTCAGCTTTTCTAATTTAATATTATGCCCAGTTTCGTTTATGTGTTGTGCTACATTTGACGCTTCTGTTTTGCCGTACCTGTAGCACTTGGTGTGTTCATTGAATCTAGTACCTATCGCTCGTTTTGTGTGACGAATATAGGGTTTTATCACAGTCATTACATTCAATTTTATATAAATAAAATAAATTCCCGGTTTATCTTTCGAATTGCCAAGAAAGTTTTTGAGTGTACTACGTGAACTGAAACATACGTTCATATCTTTGTAGAGAAAAACTGAAAACAGATTCTCGAGATTACTTTCAATCTTCTATCTAATGGAGCACTCCAAATTTCCGTGTGACACTTGGATAATTTCTTGCTATCATCAAATTTCTTTTTTCTTATCGGCGCATACCGCGTTATGTTACAAGCGATATCTTCCTTATTTGTAGAGACATAAGATCGATCAATGTGGAAATCATGTGGAAAATGGTTTTGAGAATCCTAAAGGATGTACCTTTTAAAACTACTCCTAGTAAACCACCCTCTGAGAAACCTCCCCCAAAGTATTTTTTTTAAATTGCAACCCTCATTTTTTTGGCTTTATGATTGAAGTGCTAGAAGTTGCGGATACAACGGTATAAACAACAATTCCATTTCACAAATAACTACTAATGGAAACATTATTATAAATTGTTAGTTTAAATTTGGTTGTACGTATACAATTGTACAGCTTCTTCGAACAAAAAAGATCCAGATATCTATTTCGATTTGCGAAAATAGCTTACGTATAGTTAAATTCGTAGTGAAATAGTGTTATTATAAAATCTTTAAAATGCCTTCTAATTGTTCTCCAGATTTGTCGATACGTTATTAATTTATGGAGAGTGTCATAAAAATTCTCGTGAAGCAGCGACACTTTATGGAGAGCAATTTCCTAATAGAATGGTAGCGTCACATATGGCATTTCCCCGTATTGAAGCTAAAATGCGAACGGACTCATTTCCACCAAATTTAAAACATTATCATCATGTAACACCAGTTAGAACAGAAGAAATGCAAATAGGTGTACTGGCTGATGTTGGATTGAATCCACATATTTCAGTTAGAACTACGGCAGAAAATATGGCAAAAAGTAAATCAACAGTGCAGATGATACTAAAGTTCACAAACATTATCCTTTTAAAATTCAGTTGCTGCAAGCATTAGGCTCTACAGGTTTTGAACCGAGACTGGGACTCGTTGCTGAAATGCAAGTAATGTTAAACGATGACCCCACGATTATCAAAAAATTTAGTGGACTGATGAGGCACGATTTCATAAGAATGGGGTGGTGAATCGCCAAGACTGCCATTACTGGGCCCCAGAAAGTCCTCATTGGATGCATGAGACTCATTTTCAAGTAATATGAGCATATATTTGTAACTTTTAACGTGGTAGATAACTTATACTTTGAAAATAAACTAGAACTTCAACAGAAAAAACACTTTATTGCTTAGCTTGTCGTTGCCATGAGCACATGATACATGTTGTTATAGTTCTCTTTTTTCTCGTCATTTTTTGGTGGTTGGCACCCTTGCTTGTGCTCGAGTGTGGCGTGATATTGAAATTATACATTATATAATGTATCTGAACAATGAGGTATCAACGTTATTTACATTCTTTACATAATGACCTTCCCGGGTTAATGGAAGATATTTCATTAGCAGAGTGCAATGATTTGTGGTAGCAACAGGATGGCGCTCCGCCTCATAACTCGAGGTTGGTTGTAGACTATTTGAATGATGTACATTCTAATACATGGGTTGGTACTAACGGTCCTATTCAATGGCCAGCTCGCTCGCCAAACTTAAGCCCACTGAACTTCCTTTTGTGGGAGTATTTGGAAGAAGTTGTGTTTTCTACTCCGCCTGCGAACTTAGACGATTTGATACTTAATTAATTAGTCAGCTTGAAGCGTGTGTTGCGTCAAATGGTGGTCATTTTGTAAATGATTAATTTAAATTATAATAATCCAAAAGTATATATATGCTTAAACAAAATTAACCTAAAACTGTATTAAGGAATTTTTCAACGCTTTAGAAATTAAATTGATACAATATTCTTTTTAATTCTAGCTTAAAACTACTTAAACTTAAATTAATAATGTAATAACGTAATTTATTATATAACCTCACTCCCAAAAAATAGGGACTGTTTTGAAGAAAATTCACAAGGTCTTACTCTCATCATGCATCGAAGGGCTCGTTTCTGCATCACAAAAATTTGAGAGGCATGAGGTGAATTACACCAAAAGGTAATTCCGTAGGTCAGCCTAGATTGAAAGTGCCTGAAATATATAGTATGCAGTACATCTAGGTCAACAGCATTTTGCAAGGAACGAATTTGATATATAGTTTGATTTAACTTGCCGCATAGCGTATCACAATGAGGTCTCCACGGCAGAGTATTAATAAAAGTTAGACCTAAAAACTTGATCTCTTGCTGAAAACTGGAGCACGATCCATGACAAGTATGTTGGAGATTTAAATTAATAAGTCTTTGCCTTGTGTGGAATAGAAGAATTACCGTTTCCATAAATATAAATAACTTTTCAAGGAGTAAATTACCGGTACGAATTGCTTCTTTTTCGAATCACCCACATCCATAGCAGAAGTATCGTCTGCATACATAATTATAAAACGGTCAATTAAGAAGATCACAGTGTCATTCACATACAGAGAAAACAAGATTTGAGAAAGAACCGAGCCTTGAGGGGCTCCTAAAGTAGCAGGAAAAAATACAAATTTATTAGTAACACCCTCCTTACGCATACGTAGCTCGACAAACGAGAGAACAATTATCCAAGTAGGATGCGAACCGCTGACCTGCTCTTCCTCGAACTCCATAGGTTGATAATTTCTCTAGCAAGCGATCGTGAGGTAAGCAATCGAAAGTTCGACTGAGATCGCAAAAGATACCAACAGGAAAGCGCTTTTCTTCAATGAACTGAAGAACCACATTATAAAATTGATGTATGGCGAAGATGGTCGATTTTCCAGAATGAAATCCATGACGTAACGAAGTAATAATCTTAGAATGGTCAAAAAAAGAGTTCAGTTTCTTCAACATACCATATTCAAAAAGCCTAGCCATTGCAGAAGTAGCCGAAATTGGACGATAATTGTCAGGAGATAGTCTGTCAACCTTTTTGAATATAGGTTTGATAGAAGCTATTTTAAGAGCATTAGGAAAAATACCCAACTGAAAGGAGAGACTTACGAGATACGTTAATGGCGTAGAGAGATAGAGCTTCATAGATTTCATCATAAAAGAAGGAATCCCAGCGGAACCATAGGATTTCTTTCTCTTCAAGTTATCGAAAATTGGTAAAAATTTCTCCACCGAGTAATCCAGCAGTACCATAGATTTGATGTGATATATAAGATTGGGAATATCCGTGTTAGGTACACGAACCGCAGTCTGGAGAGGCCCCCCGTAAAGAAGGTGTTGAACGTTGAGGCTATCATGTCAGGATCAGTTACAGAGCCCAGCATCAGTTACGATCCGCGTAATATCATGTGGCACGTTAATTTTATTTGATGACTATTAATCACACTTCAGCAGGTTTTACTTTTATCAGATTTTAATATCTTGTTTTTAATATCTCGTTTTATGAATTATTAAGGTATTTAATGTTTATTACCTTTTTTAAGCATTTTTTTGTTTATAATTCATATGATCATTTTGCATTAAATATTTCTTGAATGCAATTTTCGTTTATACCATTGTATACCAAACTCTTAGTACGTCAGGCATAAAGTCAAAAAGATGAAGAGTGAAATTTAAAGGATTGATCTAAGGGAGGTTCCTCAAAGGATAGTTTTAAAAAGTATATCTTTTAGGATTCTGCAAACCATATTCAGCGATACTTTGCTCGTTCGCTCAATCTTATATCTCTACAAATAAGGAAGATATCGCTTGTGATGTTGAATCTGGAACACCCGGTACGACTAAGAAACTAATTGCCAAAATAAAAACAAAAACAAGCTTGATTTACTAAAGTTAGTTTCTTACATTGACTAAAACTACGTTTAGGTCATCAGTAAACAATCGATGTAATTGTGGGTACAACGCTTATTTTTTCTAATTGTAATTGTAATTTGAATTATTTGGATCCATGGAGTAATAATTAAATAATCTTTGTAATTCCAAATAAAGTCTTTGAATTAAACTACATTTAAACAATATCTATCATGTTGTAAACAGTGAGGGGTAATTTACTTTTTTGGCCTCTTACATCTATTAGTTGTCAATAGATGTAAAAGGCCAAAAAATTTGACAAATACAGTACAGAAAAATGGACTTAGATTGTAGATTAATCAGCTGATCAATAATCACTGAAATATTTGAAAGAGTATTTCATTTTATTCTCCAGTAGACTTAGTTAAAGGATAAGAATAATTTTATCAAGTATACCCATAGAATAAAAGAAATCAATAAAATAAAAATATTTAATAAAATTGTGAAAGCCTAATGACAACCAATAGATGTAAAAGGTTAGATATCTAACAAATAAAACACCAGAGTTAATCTTATGTTGTGGATAAAATTATACAATCAGTGACAACTAAAACATTAGAAAAAGAATCTAATTTGATTCCCCAGCAGACTAAAGTAGTAAGAATAATTTTGTAAAGTGTATCCATACAATAGAAGAACTGAAGCAATTGAATAGCCTTTAACCTATAATCCCTAAATAGAAACTTCGAATGAAATTACCTCTCAACGATATCAAGCACTTAAAAGGGTGAAAGGTAACCAAAACGCTCTTTTCAAGCTCTCAAGAGGATGGGAAGATCTAAGAGCTAGACAACTAACAGTTAACTTTCGCCCCTTTAACAACGCTGATGTTAATCTTCGGGATCACATGCTCGCAGGAAGGCTTTCTCCCAGACAAACTTTTGCAACGTGTTCTTCTCGCCTCGCCGTCGAAGAACAACAACGGAACGCCCCACCAGGAGCTGAGAATGCTAAGGGAAACTTCACGCGCCTCGAGAAAATCCCTATGCTCAAGTACTATTATATAACCAAACAATAAAAGATTTAACGTGGGATGGTAGAATCTTGCGCGAGGACGAGGACTTGCGTTTCAGGAAGGACCCGTAATTAAGGGGGAAAAGAGAGCAAAATTGGAGATATAGAACCAGAAAGACGCTGTTGAATGCCTACCTCCATTAGCATTAATAAACTTTCACCAAACTTTACGCGAAGGTTTCATCGTTTCGTGCTGGAAGCTCACACAAAGGGACGAGGGATTGTCTCTGTACCCCTTTACGTTGTTATGAATATATAAAACGATAATTAAAGTGGCTTAATATTTTCGCAAATAGGATAGACTTACCTATGCTGTCGTAGCTTGCGAAACAGTTCGTGAAGTGCAGCAGAAACAACAAAGTTATTCGTAGCTTACCCATTATCTCTTCTATATCTCAATTACAGGATTTACTACACACTATTAGATCTAAGTACGCGCGAAAAAAATCACATCTATACTTCACTATTTGTTTGTCACGACTTCGTTTTGAAAATCCTTTGCAATTTTAGACAACACAAAGATCACAATCGTATTTACCATTCTCCCGAGATGCCGAAACGTTGGTAACTTCGCCTACGGACGATTCGTAGCAGGACGATCGCATCGACGCGCAACATGACAAATCGGAACGTTGAAAACTGTACACGAGAACCCGGTCGCTATCGTACTGAAGCGAAAGCACTGACGATACGCAGAGTCGAATGTATCAAGGCGCCTGTGCACAGCAGAAAGGAATTTTCTCGTCAAGACTATACGCGATTATAATTTACTAGCCAATTTCTTAATTGGCGAGAAAGAAATTGAACGATATTTCTCGAACTAATAATTTTCATTATTATTAATCTTACTTATCTTAAATTAAAAAAATCAAAGCAAAACTTTCCTAGAATCACCAGGATTATCTCTTGTGAGAAGCACAACAGTGGAATACTTCTTAGGCAAGTGTCCTGTGTTGGCATCAAGCAAAAGCGATCATATGCTGACGTTATTAGAGCGATTCCTCTAGGAAACATTTTAACCTATGCCAAGATAGTGGATTGTTTGACGCCCTAAAAGTCTCTCCAATTGTGATTTAATTGCTGTGAGATCCGTTGCACCAACTCATTTTCCATAACCACGACCATAAAAATCTATGGTGTCTGTACAATTAACTATTAACTTAGGTATAGGCCTAATTTTTAACTTATTTTCTGTCAATGGCTTTAAAAAAAAAAACATTAGTAATAACTTCGTTAGCGCATGAGAATTGTTAATAATGCAATTCAAGACACTGGAAATACCATTTGGATCTGAAGTAAATTTTGGAAGAATTTTTTTAAAGAAATTATCTTCAATTTATAATTAAAGGAGTCGAAATGGAAACTGGGCAGACCAAACCAGAAAATTTAGCTTTTAATTGGAGAAGGTGATTATAATATTATTTAAATAATAATTGAAAAATACCAGATCCTCGTTTCAAAATGTAATTTAGCTATAGAAAGTTCTTGTTACCACGAAACTTATTAAATACCTAACGTTTAATTTAATTTTGGCTTCAATTCGAACCCTAATTCATTCATGTGTGACCTCCTGTTTCTTCAAATGCAGCCGTTTTCCGCAATTTCTGCCTTCAGTTTGTCAAGTAATGATACGTTGTGTGACCCCACTATTATACGAGGGGTATTTTTTAAATAAGGTCCGTTTGTAGATAGGAGTGAGAATGATGCGCCATCGCCGCAGTGCGCATGCTTTGCGCGCGTTTAGAAGCCATTTTCAGCCGTATCGTCTGTCTGTGTGCTGAGCTGTATAAGTTTATAATGAGAATAATAAGAAAATTGAGTCGCCCGCCGATTGTGAGATACGATCAGTAATTTAATTCTTGAGTGCAAGAAACTTGGAAGCAGCGGAAATTCACCGTCAGATTTGTGAAGCTCGAAAATGGATGAGAATGTTCAAGAACGGGCGGGTTAATGTGCATGATGAGCCACGCCCTGGCCGACCTTCTCTGATTTCTGAAGATTTGGTTCGTGATGTGGACAACAAAATTCGAAAGGACCGACGATTGACTATTTCAAAGTTATCAATTGAATTTCCACAGGTTTCAAGGTCAGTTTTTGGACACCACTGTTTCAAAGAAACTGAATTATCGAAAATTGTGTTCTCGGTGGGTTCCAAGACTGCTTTTTGACGATCACAAAACAAAAAGATTGGGCTGTACTTTATCGTTTTTGAGTCGATACAATCAGGAAGGAGATGCATTTTTTGGAGCACGTCATTACAGGAGATGAAACGTGAGTGCCTCACATGACTCCCGAGTCCAAGCAACAGTCAGTAGAATGTTGACACACATTTTTGCCAAGGTGAAAGCCAAACAAGCAATTTTAGCATGAAAGATCATGGCAATTGTCTTTTGAAACAGGAAAGGGATTTTGTTAGTAGATTTTATGCCGAAAGGCACAACAATCAATTTTGATGCGTATAGTATGACCTTGAGAAAACTCCGGCGTGCCATACAAAACAAGCGGCGTGGCCTACTGTCTTCCGGCGTGATGTTGCTCCATGGCAATGCAAGGCCACATGTTTCTGCGCAAACACAAGGTTTAATCAGGTCTTTTGGATGGGAACAACTGGATCATCCACCTTACAGTCTAGACCATGCACCCAGTGGTTTCCACTTGTTTTGGTACTTAAAGGTGTTCCTTGAAGGTCAACGGTTCAACGACGACGAAGATTTGAAAACTGCAGTCATAGATTGGGCTTCTTCATAGGCGGCAGATTTCTTTGACGTAGGAATTAAAAAACTTGTTGAGCGGTATGACAAATGTTTGAATAAAAATAATAATTATGTAGACAAGTAGATAAAAATATGTTGAATTTGAAAAAAAATATATTTAAATAATATTTACAGTATTTTTCTTATTATTAAAAAACGGACCTTACTTAAAAAATACCCCTCGTATTTCCTTTTTCAAGATAGTCGATGGCTATCCCAAAAACTGTCATCACTTTTCCGGCTGATGGAAGAATCTTCGGCTTTTCGGCAGTCCAATGTTTCGACTGTTTCTTGGCTTCAGGAGTATACTGATGAATCCAAATTCCATCTACAGTTATTAATCGACGCCAAAATACCGACTTATTGCTTCAACGGGGCTTTGGAATTCCAAAACGTTTTTGGTTCTGAGTGAGTAAGCGTGGTACCCAACGCGCAGTTAACTCTTTCATGCCCAAATCTTCAGTCAAGAGATGACAAACACGTTCTTTCGAGATGCCCACATCTTCTGTTTTAACTTTAGTTCGACGGTCGTCTAGCACCATTTGGTGAACTCTTCTGATGGTATCGGTAATTAGCAGTTTTTAGCCATCCCGAACGTTCATCGTCAACCAAGCTGGTATATGCACGTTTAAATTCGCTGCGCAAAATTTCACTGTTGCGAATGATGGTGCAGAGTCCCCGTAAACAGCGTCCATCTCAGCTTTATTTTGCGTAGGCATTTTGCTTTTCAAATGCAAGAAGAACAACTAAGCGTTCAACATGGCTGAAATTTTCAAAAGTATCTTTCAACACGAATGCGCAATTATATGTTTCGTATGTTCATATGCAGGTACATGGATACATCTGTACAATTCTATGACATATATTCTCCATATAACGTAGAATGTGTGTTTGCACTTCTCTTTTACATTAAACTACACAGCTATGATACGTATACAAGCGACTGTAATTTATGTCCAGGCGTTGTTGTACTAGAAATACGACTAACAAACATAGCTAATTAAGATATATGGGTTTATATGCACCGAATCTGCATTGTTAATATCTTCTTGCAGATTTTAAGGGCGGTGGATACTTTACAGAACAGCGGGCATGAAATCGACTTTGTAGATAACTAAATATGGTCTATTAAAACTGTACGCTCTTCATGACTGGGTATAACGTAATTATATGAGAATGGATACTGGAAGATAAGGTGTTTTCGGCATAAAAATAATTATTTAATTTCATAGAAACAGTGTAATAAAGTCGAGACAAAGTGATACAAGCGATACGTATATGCCATTTGCATATTCATGTAATGGGTCGGATATTATAGACACCCTATTGTATCAAACATACATAATTATATGCTTTTGATATTACGGTCAAATAAAAAGTTGTTTCATTATTTTAGTTAATACTTTTAATTATGCTTAGATATAAAATTTATTATTGTAATCTTCTATTTGCGTAAATAAGTGTAAATTGATCAATCTTATGTATCTTTAATATTTTAAATAATAATTTAAACATAACGACATAGACAGGCTTATACAAAACTACGTGCTTATATAGGTTATACAGATTACTATCTTTAGTTTATTAACGTTTGTGGAAATAAAAATTTTAATCATTAATTTGATCTTTCGCGCGGACAGCATTTTCTGCGATAAGAGTTTTAATTAAAACGTGGAACGGTAAATTTTGTATCTCGACAGCTAAAATAAATGTACTTTCATTGTAATGCATATATTGCACTCTCTATTCTACCGTTATCAACGTCATTCTTTCAAAATCTATTACTTAGTTACTAGTTATTTCTATCTGAAGCTAAAGTGACAAAAAATTTTGCGCAGCTACCAGAGATACGTTTTTTTTTATATTAATTGTGTGCTCTCTTTGTATATCACCGATATATTTGAATCAACTAAATTTACTTTGCTAACGAAGCTTTCCTTACATTTAAAACAACTCTTTCCTTTGTTCTTCTAACTATATCAACAAAATTTAATGTGTTCAAGCAAGGTAGTGGATGACACCTTCGCTGTAACAGAAATAAGAAGGAGTGTAAAAAGTAAATCATTTTTAAACAAGTATACCGAGGAGTTGCAGCATCAAAGAGATATTGTGAGAATTCCAGAAACCATAGCAAGAACAAGAAAAACTGAGGAAAGTGTAGGAGTATACAAAAAATATAGAAAGAAATATCAACAAAACATAGTCATTGCAAGACATTACATAAATGCAAAGTCCATCAGAAAACAATCTGCAAACGAAGCAAACAGTAATTTAAAGAATCAGGTATAACCGCTGAGTAATTGTTATTTTGCAAATATTAGAAGTGCAATCAACGACAAATTACTTGGACCAGCTCAAGATCGTGAAGGCTTCCTGATAAAATTTAGAGCGGCGCGGCGCTAGATTCTTCAATGTATTTTAGACCGGTGAAAGAAGAGGAAATAACAAAAATGTGTTTCTTTCTGGTATTGGTGGAATCATTTCCGGCAAAAAACACCACCAATACCATGAGCTATATTAGCATTAATTTTTTGGTTATTGTTACTAGGCAATCTTTTCATGTGTATTTTAATACATCATGGTAAGCCTATAGGAATCGCTTAAAGGTGTGCTTTAGGCGCCATGCCATCTTACATGGCGATAGGTGGTAGGAGTCTGCATCCCGAGTTGTTGTCGCTATTCTCTAGACAGCATGTCTATGTTTCTCGACGCTAGGTGGCGTGGGGAGATATATCGTGATTCTGTTCGTGGAGAATGGCAACATATACTCGAGAGGTGAAGAACAATAGCGAGGGAGAACGACAGGTACGGAACCGCGCTGATGAAGCCGGGTAGGCAGAAACATGTTCGCGAATTTACGCTGTCCATCGCTTTGTTTTTTGCCGGAAATGATTCCACCAATACCATGAGCTATACTAGCATACATTTTTTGGTTATTGTTATTAGGCAATCTTTTCATGTGTATGTATACTAAGGTTTGTAAGTTACACTTTAAGAAGATATTATTTATTTTTCAACAGCTACAGATTCAAGGAACAGTGAAACTATAACTGTAGGTTTAAAAAATCCTGCGATTGTATCCAAAAACTCACTTTATTTAAAATTAAATATTTTTCAGGACCTATTATTAGGACTTCTATTGTAATTAGTTCTAATTTTAAAATAGAAACTTAGCTGCACGGGCGGGAAATACAAATTTCTCAAAACAAGAAGAGCAAAGATACTACACCGTTTATTTCGAATAACCTAAATGAAATAAAAGATTTACTATTTGAAATGGATAAAAGTGATTGTGAAAACCATTCTAACGATCACAACTAGCACAATCATTTTCGAACACGAAAGGATGTTTTAAATGTGTGTAATAAATGTTCTCTTTAATACAATATTTTTAAATTATATCACCGAACATAGCCATTTAAATACTGATATATGGAAATGTCATATTCATAGTAGTGTACGTATTGCAACAATTAATAACTTGTTCTACAAACACTCTACTTAATAATTATTGTGGGAAAAGTAACGATAGATTAGGTAAAACACCACATAATAGGAAATTAGAGACCCTGGTTAAATAGTATGTCTGTAAATTTTCTCGTGAAACTGAACAAAATTTCGAATAAAATTGCAATTGCTGTATCATTTCAACCTTAGTTTCGTCCAAATACATGAACAATTACAAATAATAATAACACTGGTTAACAAGGTTTTTGTCCCAAGTATAAAAATGTCTGTTTCCGATGTATTTTTGCACGCTGAATTCAAATTCACTTTCAAAATTATACTGCATCACCTACAGTTTTTGAGTTCCAGTATATCCACGTAGCATAATACTGTGTGCTTTACAATAAAATGCCGATAAATATGCCGGTGATATTTAGGTATTTGAAATCAAATTTTACACAATATTGCGTAATTCTAAGTAATCTTCCGTCATTCGGAACAGGCAGAACAGGTCTCGACATGCTGGCCGGGAGCAATATAAAATCTTTGGCCGAGAGCGCAGTTGCAGTAAATTGACCGGCTAGAGAACATTGCAGCTCCACATGTGCCTTGTTCTAACCCTTGAGAAAGTGTGCTGTTGTGTTTAAAGTGTTGTATTGATGCCCCAAGTGCCAATGAAATGCCGAGAAATTGTAAAAATGATCCAAATTCGTTTTGCTACGTCTGCGGCGAGTTGACTTTTAAACTCAGAAACGTTCGTTTACACCGTTAGTTAGGAAATGTTATGAACTTTATTTTGGTTGTAAAGTAGGTGACCAGGATAAAAGTTGGGCCCTCCATATTTGCTGTATCACATGTGTTCGGCTTCTCACAGCATGGGCAAAAGGTTCACGTCATATGCCTTTTCCAGTTTCCATGGTATGGAGAGAACCTAAAGACCACGATTCGGACTGCTACTTCTGCCTGACAAATATAACTGGTATTACATCAAAATCTAAACACACTGTTGTATATCCTAATCTACCGTCTGCACTGAGACCAGTACTTCATAAAGAGGAGTTACCTGTATCAGCACCTGCAGAAAACATGACTTTGAGTGATGATGAGTCTAGTGACGAGAAAGCACATGAAGTAGCAGAAGAAAATTTGAATTTGGATCACACATTTGAATCAGGATGTTCTTTAAATGAACCACATTTGCTGACACTGATGAATGGCGTTTGTTCATTGATTCATCCAAAGCTAACTTAAAAGCCATTTTACTTCACAATAGAAATAAATTGCCATCAATTCATCTGGCCCACTCAGGCAACATGAAGGAAACACGACTACATGAAGAAGAAAAAATTAAGTACGATGAAGTGGAATATCTGTGGCGCTATTACTCGGATTGCAACTCAGCTACACGAAGTACTGTTGTTTCCTGTGTGAGTGGGGCAGTCGAGACAAGAAAAACCATTATCTAAAGAAAGTGTAGCCGACACGAACATCATTGACTCCAGGAGTTAAGAATGTCATCAATAGAGCGGGCCAAATTGCGCCATCCAACAGAATCGGAATCAGGCGCAACGGCCGCTTATTGTAAATAGCGTATATGTGAGTCACAGCAGATATGTGATATTTCGAAATTAATACACAAGAGTAAAAAAATAAAAGCTGACGCAATAATAATGTTTAGTAATTAGAGCGGATATATATATATATATATATATATATATATATATATATATATATACACGCTGAGGTGTTTTTATTTTCATTATGATTTTTTATTTGATTGAAAACGGTATGCGTTGTAAATGGGATGTAATAAGGAAATAACTGAAAAACTGAACGCTTTTTTTATTCTGTTGTACTTAATAATGTAACTGTAAATAAAGATATAATAAATAAATTCTATCCTTCTTAATAATGCGGATAGGCTTGTTTAAAAAGTTGCACCATCAGATAAGTTTCCACATTTGCCTCGGTGAAGGATGTTCGCCGAGACGAAAAAATGTTCTTATATTTCGAAAACGACCGTTCCACGTCTACCGAAGTAAGACAGGCGTAATTAAAATAATCTTTAGACTTAGTCAAGGAATCTGCAGATGCCCCATCGCACATTTGTCTTAATCTCGTGTAGTCCGGATTCTTTTTTAAAACACTATCGAACTTAGCTAAAACTCGTCCGCTTGTTGCATCGTTTATACTGTGTAACAATGTACTAACTTCGTCCACGACTTGCACTGATTCTACCAACGACAATCCAGAATTTTGCAAATTTTCTATCGCGTCTACTAACCCTTTGTAATTGTTGCTAATATTCTTTAGATGTGTTTCAACAGAAATATCGAGAAATCCCTTCTGGCTCATCCTAATAGCTCTAGCTTCGGCAGGGACGAATTGCAAACGGATTTGACTTCTTGAAAATGTTCATTATAATAAAAAGCGGCTTTTAACCACGTTCCCCAACGCGTAAGAATGGGCTGTGGTGGTTCTCGAATACCAGGGCATAACCTGTGGAATGCCCTAGTCCTCTTAGGACTTTTGAGAAACACTTTTTTTGTGTTTGCTATTAATGCATCCACCTCCGGGTAACACTCTCGAATAGTTTGTGCCACAAGATGTAAAGCATGGACTTTACACGTAACATGAAAAAGTCCTTCACACTTTTCTTTAAGGGAACGGCCTACACTACACATTGTTGCTGCACCATCGCTCATGAACAACAACAGTTGACTGGTTGACACTTGAAATTTTTGTAACGTTTCGAGAACTACAGCCGTAATTGCTTTACTAATACACTGTTTTAATCTTCTGCTGGCTAATAGAATGCAAAATTTGGTTTAATAGGATCTAATACGCGCACTATTATATTCAAAATAGATTTTTTTTTGCAATCTGTCGTCTCATCAAGACATAGCCACAGCTGTTTATCTTTTAATTCGGCTTTAATTCGATTTTCAATGTCCTCACGTATTCGTGGAATATCTCTCCGTAACGCTGTCCGAGATGGTAGTATCCACTCGGTATTGTATGTACCCCAGAATTTTCGAAATGCTTTTTTATCAAGTATACGAAGTGGTAGACCACATACCATAAACGTTAAAAGCAATTCTAATTGAAATTGACGTTGTTGTGACACACCATTTCTTTTATTTCTGTGGTGTGCGCTATTTATATGTCTTTCACAATCACGTTTGCTCCAGCACAGTAGTTTCTTTTTACAAACTTTACAGAAAATTGTACTCCCATTGTAGTGTAAATCCACAAATTCACTAAGAAATTTATTAACTTTCGTAGGTAATGGCCGTTTATTTTTAATAGTTACGTTAGACATAATCACTAAAGCGAGCACACCGACGCTTGTTTCTAGTATGCCACGAAGTGGTGCAAACGTAACATCTGCAGACTCGTCATTTGTTGATGAATAGAGCGCGTCATCCGTAAATGAATAAGCGCGCTGTTAGTTCGTAGCCGTCGATGAATGAACTTTTTTTTTGTAGCGGCCCACTGTGAACAACGCCCTATTTATCAACGAACACCCACACTGCAGGTGTATATTTGCGCGTCTTCACGACGTAATAGACAGTGGTTTTGGTCCTCGTCCTAATAATTACATATTTAAATTACCTATGTTTACATACATATATGCGCCCGGCAGCCTGATTGCGAACCTGGCGCGTGGCGCTCTTGGCCCGCTCTAGTCATCAACAACAAAAGCGGGCTCTTGTCGATCCTCAGAAAATTTATCTGCTCCCTTTACATATAGAGCTAGGATTTATGAAAAATTTCGTCAAAGCAATAGACAAAAACGGTGGCGGATTCGCGTATTTAAGGAATAAGTTCCCTAGAATCAGTGATGCTAAAGTAAAGGAGGGTATCTTTGTAGGGCCCCAGATCAGAGACTTGTTTCGAGACGAAAAGTTCGATATAGAGCTGAACAAAAATGAAAAACCTGCTTGGCTATCATTTAAGAATGTTTGTGAGAACGTTTTAGGCAATGAAATCCGAAGACTACAACAACAAAGACCTTTTAACTTCGTATGAAACATTGGGGTGCAATGTGCAACACATTTAGATGTTTTCCCGGACAATTTTGGAAACATTAGTGGCGAACGTGAGGAAATATTTCACCAAGGCAAGTGGAGTCCCTCTATGCTGGCAGACTATTGCTGGATACGGATGAGAGAAGTTCTTGACGCTAAATACAGCAGAAGCATTTGTACATTTTAGAAACATTTTCAGTTGTTTATAAATAAACACATTATACACGTTGTTCTACTATTTATTGCGCTGTCACTTAGAAATCCTGCCTGATAGAATATTTCTGAAAAAAGATTTGAATTCAGTATAAAAAATGCTGCAAGGTTCACATATACTAATGTGTGGGACAAGAAAAAGTTTAAATTTTGTTAAACAGTGTAATTGGTCGATTAAATATCAACCACAAATACTTCTTGCACGAAAACGGTGCTCGGTTACGTGTCTGGTTTTTGCTTTGAAACTTCTTTTTTCCCAAATAAAATCGAATGGGATATGGGGTAGGGCTCAGTTGACGACTGGCATCCTCTTTAGACCCGAAACCCTTCAAAACTAGAAAGGAAATGCAAAAAACGATTCCTTTACCGCTTAGGCTAATATCGTGCATTGCGATACAGCATGACGTCATCGAAAAGCGCTCTGGCCTATATCGGTAGTAAACTACTACACTATATTACGCAACAATAAAAACAAGGCTAATAAGTTTCTTCGAAAGGAACAAGCAATCGAATGACACGTAGCATGGTTTCAGCAAGGAGATCCAAATGTCATTTTGTGATCTAAGTAAGGAAATTGTCGCTATCAACTACAAAATATTGCTACAAAAGGTATTGCGGAATTGTAGAATTCGTGGCCAATCACTAAAGCTAATCAATGATTTTCTAAACGGCTCAAAACTTGCCTAATGGGGAACAGCTTCTATTCGATCAACGAATTCCAAAAGCGCAAAATTACCTGAGATAAGATTGAAGTTTAGACGTGGTCAGTTTCCGGCGCATTTGCATAGAACCCATTTAAGATCAGGTCCTTATTGCAATTGTGGTGAAGAGACGGTGGATATCAACCAGCTAATACTTCAATGCCCGAAGTACAGCTTCCAAGACAGCAGTTTATCAAAGACTTCATCGAGCATCAAATCCAGTTTCCCTCAAACATAATCCAGATTTTAAAAACACACAATATATTGACGTTCTAGAGCATTCTCCATTGTAATCTCCAAATAAGACAAACTTCATTACCTCTATTGGTGTGGCAGTTGATTTATTTTATCAATTATTAATTTCTTGGTGTTGGTGGCTAATGGATATGTGCTCGAAAAGCCTTATAAAAAATTACCTGAGATAATAATAATAGTTTATTACATGCCCAATAGATATTACATCCAAAACGGATAGTAAAATAGAAAAGATAATATGTGTGGACATACAATAACAAAAAGGAAATACATACCAAAATAAGTTACGAAAATCAACAAAATTAAACATTATCAAGAACAAGATAGTTAGTCCAAATCGAGGTCAAGCTCTTTAAAGCTTCTTGCCGAGTGGACTAAAAGTGCTCGCCAGAGTATGTTTGTCCGAGCAGTAGGAATGCAAAGTAATTGATTCGATCTTGCTTCCAGACGTGGCATATGGATATCAACTCTCATAATGTCGCATGTCATAATAAAGTTCATTTTAATACGGGTTTGCGTGCAAAATAGATAAAGAATTTGTTATCCAAATGGAGTTTTGGAAAGTGAATCAGTATTTTCGAAGATAAATAAACATTGGCATGATTTCTTTTATGCAACTAAGAGCCATTTTTGTATTAGGAGAAGAAAATTGACCTTAAACGTTTGATAGAGAGAAATTAAAATCCTATAAAGTACCTAGTACCAAGGGGCATGGAAAGAACAAAGTTCACAAAATGATTATGCAAAGTTAGTAAGGTAATTCAACATGTAGCAATCACTGGAACAAGCATCGAAGCTGGAACATCCATGCTGATGTATTAATTAAGAAATTGACCATATTTTCTACTTCTTGGTAGAGATAATGAGTCACGACCTTTAATTCATTAATACAAGGAGAGTTCTATATGTTATCTACCTAGCTATGAAGACAATATGCTATCGCGACAATGTTCTTGTGTCATCTCCAAGTTTGCTTCCAATCGCTTAACATTTGTCATTTATATATCAGCGTAATGAAGCGAAAATGAGCGATTTAAATCTTAAACACAGAAGTGTCATAAAATTTCTAGCGAAAGAAGGCAGTAGCCCGAAGAATATCAATGAGAGAATGGCGGTGGTATTTCAATATTCAAGTATTGGTGAAAATAGTTCAAATGGGGCAAGGAATCCATTCATGATGACCCAAAGTGTGGAAGATCTCTGAAAGCAAGAACTAAAGAAATCATCAACAAAGATTTGGTGTTGACTGACCGCCAAGTAAAGGTTTCAGTTATTGCTAGAGAAATAGAAATATCAGAAACGAGTGTTTTTTAAATCTTACACGAAGATTTGGGAATGAGCACGATGGATTCCCAGGCTACTCAGCTCCGAACAAAAACTGTATAAACGACAAATTTGCGAGGAGAATTTGACTGTTGTATCCCAAGATAGATATACAACCGGGGATGGGACCAGTGTACACCACCGGGACTCCTCTTACGAAACAAAAATTCATGCAATTGATTCATAAAGGCTCTCCATCCAATTCTCTGCGGGGAAACTGAAGGTCACAGTTTTCTGAGACGCGGAGGGGATTCTCTTAATTGAGTATATACCAAAAGGGACTACAATAACGGTGAATGTCTACAAAGGCACAATTAGGAACTTGAAAGCAGCTATACGCGAAAAAGGACCACGCAATTATGCTCAGAAAACTCTGCTTCTGCACGACAACTGCAGGGTGCATAAAGCACGAATTGTTCAAGCAGTAATTAATAAATGCAGCTTTCAGTAATTACAACATCCACCTTGCAGTCCCGACCTCGCCCTCTGTGACTATTATGTTTTTCCAAAACTCAAAAAACATTTGAGAGGGTGTCGATTTTTATCAAATGATAACTTGGAAAACGCTGGGGGTCGTGGATTTGCGAAAGTTATTGTTAGAAGTAAATATCGGCAGATAAATGCTGTCTATTGAAGACCTATGCACAACAAGAACTAATTGGGAAATCATAGATTTTATATGAGGAATAATTTTTTTGATATGGAAATAGGTGAAGGCTAAGCAGATATTTTTCGCTCCTTGCTTCAGCATGTGTAGCAATATTACATCAGAGGTGTACCGTATAAGATTGTCCCTTTTTTTCCTATTTTCCTTCCTCCAAACAACTTCCTGGAGACCTTCACCGTCTTCTGAACGTTAATGTCATTATAGGGAAGATAGAGAAGGGAAATATAGAGAAAGAACAACGTGAAAATAAAAATTTACTGTTATCTTCGTTTTACGAACTATATAATATTTCGAATTTAAGTTTATTAGAGTTCGCATGAAGGGTAACTACCATTTTCCGCCTGACAAATATAATGAAAATTACTGCTTATCCTTATTCCTTCCTTCGGTCGTTCTATTTTGCTCGGATTTTCGTAGTAGTAGTGTACGGAGGTAGGGCGCGGTGTGACATGACGATGTTTTCACCCCGGAGATTGGACAGGACACGTTAGAATACGCGGGATGCGCGACGATATCGTAAAAAGTTTATGGATATGGCAGTTTATTTAAACAGCAACAATGTTCCGTGTATCCTGTACGAGTCTGTTTGCTTTCACTCGTAGAAAACAAAACAATCATAAATTGCCGGTTTATGACCGAGTATATGAAGTGTGTGGACATTAAAAATTAGGGTCAACTATGAAGATCGTCGGGTTTAAATTAGGCTTGCCAAAATCATAATATTGTAACGTAATATGAGGATGTGGCCAAGAACGTGTATGATGTAAGTAATTCCTGGAATTCTGAAGAACGGTGGCGTGTTTGAAGTGGTATAATGACTTCAAGCCAATGCTACTCAAATAAGCTATATTCATGTTTTTAGTAAACTGTTGCAAAAATAGAAGCAAGCCCTTGTGCTGTATATGATCCAATGTAATGAAACAAAAAAAAAAACATCATATTTTATGTGGGAGTATTTGATCATACGAGGTACGTCCAGAAACTAAGTTCCGTTTGGTGATAAAAGCAAAAAGAATACAAATACAGAAAAACAGTTTATTGCAAAAAAAGACAAACCTTAAACTATTTTTCTGCATAGCTCCCACCATTTTGTAGGCACTTGTCACAGCGTGGCACAAGTCTTTGTATGCCTTCCTCATAAAACGTTACCGCCTGTGGTTTCAGCCATGTGGTAACATGTTCTTTGAGCTCTTTCTCGTTGTTGAATTTTTGACCAACAAGGAACGTTTTCAGGTACAAAAAGATGTGGAAGTCGCTAAGTGCCAGGTCAGGGCTGTACGGAGGGTGGTCAAGCTGGGTCCAGCCAAAATCCTGTAAAAGTTGTTGTGTCTTGTTCGCAGTGTGAGATCGGGTATTGTCATGAATCAAAACAACACAGTTTGTGAGCATTCCTCGGCGCTTATTCGGTATTCCACGACGCAGCTTCTTAAGCGTCTCAGGGTAAACATTTTCATTGATTGTTTCATCTCGTGGTAAAAAATGCACCAGTAAGAATGCCGTGTCTCTCCCAAAAGGCTGTGCACATGATTTTTCGAGGTGTCAAGATTTGCTTGGCTTTAGTCTTTCCTGGTGACGAAGTGTGTCCCCATTCCATTGATTGTCGTTTTGATTCAGGGGTTTCATAAGCGACCCAAGTTTCATCCCCGGTCACTATCTTGCTTAGAAAATCATTACCTTGTTTGTTGTAACGTGTCAAAGAATCAAGTGCCTTAACGCTGTTTTGTGTGTTGCTCTGTAAGAATTTTCAGCACCCAATGGGCACACAGTTTTCGAAAATTCAGTTTTTCAGAAACAATTTCATAAAGAAGTGCTCTTGAAATCTGCGGAAATTTCATAGAAAGATCAGATATTGTAATCTTATGGTTTTCCTTTACGAGTTCTTTAACTGCACGAACCAATTCTTCATTACCCAAACCTGGACGCCCACTTCGTCCGTTATCGTGCACTTGATCACGTCCTTCGTTAGCCTGTCGGACCCATCCCCTTATCATTGAATCATTCACCGCATTTTCTCCGTAAACCTCGCAAATTTGTCGATGAATGTTGACTGCTTTAGTGCTCGTCGCATTCAGAAAACGAATTACAGATATAATCTCACAAGCAGCGGGATTTTCAATCAACTTCGCTATTCTAACCAAGCACTATAAACTGTAAACAACAAACAGCGATCTCGAAATGGCGTCATCTCCTTAACTCTGTGCAACTAACGCGCATGCGCCGAACTGCGATTGCAGCGTTGTTGCGACAATAAATACAAACGGAACTTATTTCCTGGACGTGCCTCGTATATTCATTAAGATCACTGAAAGTATTCATAAAGAGTCCGTTGCATGGCATTAAGTTTAAACTCACTTGTTCTTGAAAAAAGCTGTTTACCTCTATGAGACACTAAATCACCATCGTTATGTTTGACCAGGCGTAAACATCGGAGTCTACAGTGGTTTTTATAATCTAGCCAAAATTTAAATGTGATGGTAAATATGAGTCTTAAATCCGTCTCCTTTGATGGTCACTATTCTCACATAAGAGCCTCTAACCAAAACAGAGCTGTCAGGAAACTGTAAGTATCTCGGTTGTTCTGTGAAACAGATCTACCGTTTAATCCCAGCGGTACTTGACAATGGAGAGAATGATGAGTGCTCGATCTCCAGTGATCAGTCCAAGAGACATCTAGGATGCTCCAGTACTCCAGCCTTTCACATCTTCCAGAGCTGGGACCTCATTTTTGGTAACAGAAGGTCCACATAGAACGTCTCAAAAACTTTTATTGAAAAGAAACAAGTGGCGGAAGAGCGCCAGAAGAAACACTCCCAATCAAATGCCAAGAAACATATCACCATTAAAGATAAAGATTAGCTTGGAGCATCATCGAAAAAATCTCTCAAAAGGAAAAGAAAGAGATACGACACAAGTTTAAGCGACTCTGAGGATGAAACACGAGTTCCACTGGTGTACACCGATTAGGAAAATAGTTTAAGCGATGAAGATGCGTCATGTTTTATTTGTGAAAATGTTTTTTTTTTTCAAGACGAGCGAGGAGAGAAATTGATAAAGTGTTCCAAATGCTTTCAATTGTGCCATGAGGTGTGTTCGTCTTCTACAAAAGTTAATCATGTTATTTGCAATTTTTTTGGGAGTTAAGTAAAAAAATGTATAAACATGAGAGTGTTAACACTGTTTTAATCAAATTTCCCATAAAAATAAATGCATAGACAGTAACTGGTGAATGTTTTAAAAAACCAAAATTTTGTTGATAATTTTTTTTATTAAGAATGATTTTTTTTTGTAGAATCGCATCAGCAACGCTGGTAGGTATGGAGTTAAGTTGTTTCAATTAGTTTTATTACTTTTAGCTTTAATAAAATTTTCAGAATTGAAGATTTGACTTGCAGGAGGCGGTACGCTTTACCTTAAAGTTCACACAATGTTTTGCTTCGAGGAACAAAATATTCTGTTAATTTCTCATTCAACCAAAGTTCAATATTTCAACAGTAATTTGTTTCATTGAATACACTAAATTTTCTTGATATAGCTTAACAAAATAAATTTAGTTGACTCAAACATGTTTCAGACAGATATTACACTCTCAAATACGAGGGCGTATTGAAAACTAATGCCTCCATGGCTATAACTTTATTGGTAATAGAAATATTGTATACATATAAGTGCGAAATGATAGTATAAACTGTCCTCTATCCACTGATATAATCACTTTTCCACATAATCGCCATTGACAGCAATACATTTACGCGAGTTGCGCAAATCCGTCACGGAAAAAGGCTGAAGCCTTCGCACGGCACCATTGCCGCACCTCCGTTATCACCTCTGCATCCGAAGAGAAACGCTTGCCCTTGAGATGTTCCTTAAGCTTCGGAAAGAGGAAAAGTCACAAGGCGCAAGATCTGGGCTATAAGGTGGATGAGGTAAAATGTCATAAAACCCAAGCTTCTCTAGTCCTACACGTGTTCTCTGACTTGTGTAAGGCCGAGCGTTGTCATGATGCGGAATTGGCACTTTGTCTGGACGAACCCTACGCAGCCGTCGCTTCAGGTTTGTTAGGGTGTTAACATATCCTTCGGAGTTGACAGTACAGCCACGTTCCAAAACTTCAATATGAACGATGCCATCGCAATCCCAGAAAACGGTAATCCTGACTTTCCCGGCAGATGGGACTGCTTTGAATTTTTTCGGTTGTGGCGAACCCTTATGCCTCCATGGACTGACGTTTCGTTTTAGGGTCGTAATGATGTGCCCACGACTCTTCGTCGGTTACAATTCTGTAGAGAAAATCATCACCTTCTGCCTCATATCGAGTCAAGAGTTGTTCGCAAATTTGTTTTCGATTGGCTTTCATTTCATCAGTAAGCATTCGGGGCATCCAACGTGTGCATATTCTCCTGTACCTTAGCACATTCCAGAAAATGTGATGTGCTCTTCCTTGTGAAATACCCGCCCTATTGGCAATGTCAATTTGTTTTGACAGTCGATTCTCACGAACCAGTTCATCCACGAAAGCCACCTGCCTTTCACCAGACGCAGACACTGGTCGGCCGCTGCGTGCCTGATCTTGGAGATCTGTTTTAGCAGGATTTTCGTTTTTCACGGTCCTTATCCACCTCCTGACAGTACTCACATCAACACACGCATCACAGTACACGGCACTCAACCTTCGATGGATGTCAGTCGGCGCTACACACCCCGCAGTAAGAAATTCGATGACAGCTCGTTCCTTCAACCGCACGTCCAACAGCTCATCAAAAACATTCTGTGGTTAATGTAATGATACGTACAATGGAACCACATCGACCGTCATCCTCCTTCTTACTTGCTTCCAAAAGAGTTACAAATTGTGCTGCCGATGAAATTTTAAAGGTGGTGTTGAACTGATTGAACAAATTTGAAGTTTCAACTAAGCAACTTTTAATGTTTAAGAGTGATGGTGCCGCAAACATGCGTTCTTTGGGCCGATCTCTTAAAGAACACAGTGGTAACTTCTTACATGTTTTCCACTAGTAAATCCATTGATTGCTAGTACAAAGGCAGTGTTTCTAAAGTCCCCGAAACGTACCCGACTGTTTCATAAACTGTGTCCTGATTTACCTGAAACACCACAGCCGATTGTTACATGTTGGGGAGCATAGTTGTACGCTGCGTTTTACTACAACAAATATTTTGATCAAGTAAAGAAGGTAGTTTTAAAATTCAATCCGACACAGCTACAGTAATCAAGAAAAGCCAGGAAATATTTCAAGATAGTCAGGTTAAAAGAGATTTACAAACTATTCACAACAATTACTTCGGACTAGCGGAGGGAATAGAAAAATTACAAAATGTTTCGATGTCGCTAGTGGATTCTGTTCAAATTGTGAATGATGTTCACGCACAGTTATGCGCTGTAGAAGGCGAAACAAATTGGTGTGTAATACGAAAATTTGTGTGTCTAAAGAAAGACTCCGATTTTCTTATATTAAGACAAATTTGTGAAGGTGCGTGTGAAGATGCATTAAGTTGTTTCAAAGATTATTTTAAATATAACATCGCTAGATGTCGAACGGTCGTTTTCGGCATTAAAAAACATTTATTCCGCACGTCGTACTCACTTGACTGAAACAGCTGTGGAAACATCTAATGATTCAAATATTTAACAGATATTACCCAGTTTGTGATTTCAGGGAAGACTTTTCAAACGGTAAGTGTTTCAGCACGTTTTATAATTTATTTCTTACCTTCTATTTTATGTGTAAACCTTTATGCGCTCGCCACGCCTCTGGCTGTTACCGCATATTTGCCCAGGTTAGTTATCAATACCCCCTCATATCTTTGTCAAAGACTTTTAGAAAATATTTGACAAGATAGATTTTATACTAGTCAGATGCAGGATCAATGACATCTTTGATGCTCAGTGTACGTGAAGTCCAATTTCAGTTAATATTCAAATTTATATCTGAATTAGTTATTGGATAATATGTCCCATCTGTAAAATAGTAAACCGTTTACTTTTCATCTCCAAAAATTATCAATTTTGATGCTTCCAAAATTATCTTTATCTGCTACCTAAAGTTGTTGGTAACGTGGCGTATAATTTTCACATGAATTCCTAACATGTATTATTTTATAGTAATCAAGTAAAAGCGTTGTGGATATTTGAAAAATGTGTTGCTAGCTTTCACACTCCGTTAACTCTTGATTCAAATTCAAAGTGGAAATGAAAAGTTTGAATGCACAGATGAATCAACACTTTTAAAAGTATAGCATCAATTCACCATATAATCTTACAGCGGTAATGTGATAATTATGCGATAATGGTGATGGCATATTTGTACCTCGTATAAATAGGGAAAGCCCTCTAAGGATGTGGCGGGATTACAAGCACCGAACGTGATTTAAGTTATATTGAGGTACATCAAATTTAACGGTCAATAATTCAAATTATCCAGCGTAAGTGGTGGCAATTCGTTTTACTAGCGAAGCTCGTATCAGAAAATCAGGTGATTCTTTCAGCCGGCACTGCTCCGCTAAATCACAATTGATAGTCATTTATTTTAGGGTTAAGTTGACATTTATACTGATGGCGAATAGTCTCTTCGCAGTAAAAAGAAATTTTAACATTATTGAAAACTAAAACAAGATTACGATTCGTTTAGAAGGGTTCACACGCTAGTAATGGAAAAATAATATAATCTGAAGTAGTAAGATCCGGAGAACGTCGAGGAAAGTCTATTACACCGTTATTAAAATATTAATGTAAAGAGGTTCGTTGATCATAGTGCTTTATGAGCTATGACATTGTCTTGGTGGATGTATCCATTCCTTAGTTCGTCATCACGCAACTGGGCGGATTAAATTCTACCGAGAAAAAGTAACCCAAAAGGGGTAGAGACGAAATAGTTGAAAGAATTTTAAGATGGACCAGCATTTTGCCTGCGGCTCCACACGACCAAACCATTAGAGATGGAGAGGGTGGGGTGGGGTGGGAGGTGTGGGGTCCAATACATTTGATCGTACATGCTTCTTTATAACGTCCTGAAGGACGTTGACGAACAAATTGACTTCTCCCCCTTAGCACTTCTAGCCATGATTGGTCGATATAAATAATTTAGGAAAAAGTAAAAAATTTAGAGAACCATTTAGCGACCTATGAGGTTAAATTTGACCAAAAATACAGATGATAAATGATACTTACCTTTCGCCGATCTTCAACTGTATATTTTTTATATTCTTTAGACCACTGACATCGTTTCACTTTCATTTTAGATGTTAGTCATGGCTTCTTTGCTGGACATCTGCATTTAGAGCCTGCTTCATGAAGATATCTACGGACTGTTCGGGTTGATATTTAATAATAATAATAAACTTTTATTTCCCAACAAGCATATTGTCCAATAATAGGAGAAATGTAGGTAAGTATATACACTAAAAAAAACAGAATGCAATATATGAAAAAACAAAGAGCAAATTTTTACAAGTTTTACAAGTCATATCGTTTATTAGCCGCCCTGGGCAAAGTATACGTCGGCGCTCGTCTCATTGTGTAGTATAAATATATAAGGGATACCAAATTAGAGCGGCATACTCCAGCTTACTGAGTACAAAGGCAAAGTATAACGATTTTAATAAAGAAGGATTATTGAAGTATTTAGAGACACGCATCACAAAAATCCAGAGATTTCATGGCTTCAGAACAGATATTGTTAATGTGAGAGTGGTATCGAAGTGTACACCTAAATCCTTAAACTCAAGGTCACGTGACAAATTGGTACCTCTGACTTCGTAGAACAATGAGTACGGTGAACAAGAACGCGAGTAGGTAAGTACACAGCATTTATCAACATTTAACTTGAGCCTAAAAAGCTCACACCATTCTACTAATACATCAAGACCATTTTGCAGTTTCCTCGTGTCATCTACGGAAGATATTTCCGAGAAGATTTTAATATCATCTGCATAAGCAAGGGTGGGAAGGTCAATTTTCAAAAGCAAGTCGTTAATATAAAGCGCAAACAGTAATGGTCCCAGATTTGATCCCTGGGGGACGCCAGAGGAGAGAACAAAGTTACGAGAGCAATATCCGTTATAAGTTACATAACACTTTCTCTGTTTCAGGTACGATTCGAGGAGATTTATCGCCGAAGGAACAAAACCGAAGGAGCTCAGCTTCACTAACAACATTTCATGATTGATCATGTTAAAAGCCTTGGACAGGTCTGTATAAATCACATCAACTTGACCGCGACTATCCAAGACTTCACTAATAAATTGGGACATGCTCGCCAAATTCGTAACTGTAGATCTCCTGGAGATAAAGCCATATTGATTTAATGCAATAAAAGAGCGTGTGCTATTATAAATGCTAACATATACCTTCTCATAAAG
This sequence comes from Dynastes maya, assembly GCA_029619315.2. Classification (NCBI taxonomy): domain Eukaryota; kingdom Metazoa; phylum Arthropoda; class Insecta; order Coleoptera; family Scarabaeidae; genus Dynastes; species Dynastes maya. The sequence continues at coordinate 5,419,091 of JAROYE020000008.1, forward strand.
TTTAGCAAAATTGGGTATTATGGAAATGGACCTGTAATTAGATAGAAGTTCGCGATTACCCTTTTTGTGCACTGGGACAATTTTGGCCATTTTCCAACGTCCAGGAAAAGTACAAGATGAAATTGAAAGATTGGTAATGATTTTTAGAGGAAATGCAAAAACAAATCTACAGTCACGTATCAAAAAACTGGGTAACATATCATCACCTACGGTACATTTGTTGGGAAAAGTAGCCATTAGTGCAACAAGTTCATCTTCACTAACCAGTGGAAAGGAGTAAGGTAGGGGATTGTAATCAGAATGAGACCAAGAGGAGCTAGCCTCTGAGTTATACACTGAAGAAAACACATCAGCGAAAGCATTAATAATATCATCGGGACCAGTAAAATCATTTCCATGGTCGTCAGTCTGCTTGGTATCCTTGTGGAATGCCTTTTAGCATGAAGAAACTGCCATAAATGAGAAGGTGAGGTTTTTATGGAATCTTCAATATTTAAAAGATAGTGAATGTAACTATTTTTAATTTGATTAACTTTCTGATTCGTTTAAATTCATTGTAATGCATTATATTTTTAGTCTTAATCCATTTACTGTGGTAAAAATTTTATATTTGTATACCTTCTCCACTAAGAACTTTATGAACACCTTTAATGGATAAAAAACGATGTTCTGTAGCTACCTTTACTATACGATGACCATCTCTTACAGTTATTTTGCTTTTATCGTCACAGTCTGTTCTGCCACTATTTGTACTAGGAATATTCTCCTTAATTAATTTCGCGATTTTCAGAATAGTTTGATGTGATACACCCTCTCTTTGTGCAACTTCACGTTGAGAGAACTCCACCGTCTCTAGAAGAGCAGAAATTCCTGCTTTTTCTCTGTGGTTATATCCTTCTTCTTTCCCATTATCATAATAATTGACGGCGAAAATAGACGCACACAAATAAAACTAAAACTCTGAAATTTAATTGAAAATGTGTGGAATGTGTGGATTATGGGATACAGAACACAAGCAAATATAGATATAGCATTGAGGCATATGGGCTATGATCCCGAGATGCCAGTTATCAAAAAAAAGGAATTGCTTTAAATTCTACACTTAACATTTTACCTATACGTATAGTTAGATTATCCAAGGAGTATATCTCTCGGATACCTGCTTACACAAATGTGGTTTCTTTAAAATCAACAGAAACTGATATATGGGTTTTGGCATTTGAAATATCATCCGCTCAATGTATCGAGGGCAAGATCTATTTACATGCATATGATGTACAGGCGATTGCATCGCTGACGCTTCCATCGATTCTGTGTGTGTCACTTCCCCTTTTTGCATTTCATTGCATGCGACTGATATAAATAGGTGTCGGATATCGTACATCTTAGATGCAACATAACAATTGCTTTATTTATATTTATTTATACGTTCGCTTTAGCTTACACTTTTGACAATACACCAAAGCTCCTTTGAGAGTTCGCAAGTGATGGCAATGCAAATACCTTCGCAACACATAGATCAAAAATTTGTCAGACATTTTATATAAAAGGATTTATTGTAACGTAACGCATCTATGATGGAGTCACCACTACGAATAAAATGGAAGCAGGAAAAGATGCATACATGAGAATAGTGAAAGCCAACAAAGGAGGAGAAGCCTTAAATAACTTAATAAGGTCTAAGTAAATAACCAAGAGTATCAAACTGTGTCCTTATAAAAGTTCAGAGGTTCAAGAACGCAAAGGAAGCCGTCAGAAAGAAATGAAAAAGTTGTGTTAATCGCCTATCCTGAAAAGGGAAAAAACAATAACAGGAACATACTGCGCATGATTACCTCACAAACTGAAGGCTGAAATTACGGAAAGACGGCCACACTTGAAGAAAAGGAAAGTTCTGTTTCATGAAGGCAACACACTTCACATAACAATTCAACGGTTGCCGTGGCAACACACCCTATTCACCAAATCTGGTCCGATTTTTTGCTGTTTTCAAAACTCAATGTTTCGCTCGGAGGACAGAGATTTTTATAAAATGTGGGGGCTATCTTATTCGTAAAAGCTTATTTTGCAGAACAAGATGGGAGCATCGCTTTGACAAGTGTATACCGGGCGCGCCATTAGTATGTCTGCGTTTAGTGTGAAAACTATCAACGATGGAGAAATGAGATGTATTGCGCGTATATAGTATTCCATTGCGCATTTTGTAAAATTATCTGTAAATATACAGCGTGTTCCAAATTTCAGCAACCGCCTTCAACTTTTTTATTTTAAATAGATTACTATACATTTTATTAATCCTCTTGATAGCCACTTAAATTACGTTTGCAGAGTGATATGGTTATTGGTACTTTCGCTAGTTACTTTTGGTTATATTGCAAATTTTGTTAAAATTTTGACAGTTACGGGACTCTGACATTTTAAGATATAGCCTGAAAACAGGTGTAGTATCGTGAGTTACTCTGTTGCTATCAATTTAGGGTCTATAACTTCATACATTTCAAGATGGTATAATGTAAAAATATATACAGGGTGCTAAATATGTCGTGCAACATTTATCGAAACTCAAACGCTTTTTTTTCGATTTTTTGAAATAGAACCTATACTTTTTCATTTCGCTAGCAATTTTCTTGTAAAATTATCTTCAAAATGGTACCCATAACGTAATACTTATTTCCTGTATTTTCGAAAATACTGCACTTTTATTGAAAATACGTTGGTAATATCCGATGTGCGGGCCTCTAATACAACTATATCGCCATAATTTTCAAATAAAATCAAATATCAAATGGTGCCTTTGATCTTACGCGCATTTATCGTCTTACTTACTATAAAAAATATTACATTGTTATATTTATTCCCAATACGTTCTAGGGTATCACAATTTTAATATGTATCACCGTATAGCGTAGAAGTGAATACTACGTTTCTTTAATATGATTTTAAAATTGTGGGATAACAAAAACGGAACCATTTACCTTCACCCAATTGTTCTCTTTTACGCTAATTGCACAGGCCAACGTTAAAAAAACTTTTTTATTAATTTTACCTAATTCTTATGTTTTTGGATGTGCTAAGTCCGAAAATAATAATAAACAAGCTGTATCACCCACCAATTTTTCACATTTTACTATTCAAAACGCGAAAAGTTAATTTTTTATCATTCAAATGTAACGTATAACGTAATACGTTGGCAGTAAAATCAAATGTTATTAGGTTGGCAGTTCTGGTAAATGGGACAGTTGTTTGCTTTCTTCCAGCCAATATAACTCACTTTTCTGTGTTTGACCCATGTGCTCTAAGTTTTAGTACTTATTTATTAATCTGTGCTCTAAGTAGGGCTAGCCGTGCTTGTAAAAACTATCCTAACACTTTTTGTTATATATGTGGTGAGTCTGTAGTGAAAAAACATCAAAGAAACATTACTGACTTTGTAAAAAAAGTATACTTTGCATATTTTGGTGTAAAAAAGAAAAGAAAGCTTTTAGATTTGCAGTACCCATGGTATGGAGAAAGCAAAAAAATCATTCAAATGATTGTTATTTTTGCAGCGTTGATGTTTCTGGGTATAACTCCCAAAATAAGAAAGTCATTGTTTACCCTAACTTTAATTCAGCTATTCGGCCGGTAGGACATGGACCGGTACTTCCTGTCCCTGAGCCACCTCAGTCTATTGATGACGTTTTACTGTCCAGTGAACCCGAATCTGATGAAAGTCGACCGGATGATGATGAGTTCCAATGTTCTCCCGAAAATTTAAAACCGCAGTTGGAGGCATGTTATAGACTTATCAAAAACTACATAGTTTAAAAGCTGTTCTTTTACACTATGGAAATACTTATGTTTCACTGCCTGTTGCTCATTCAATCCATATGATGGAAACTTACGAAAATCTTGACATGATTTTACAAAAAATTAACTATCCGGCTTAAGATTGAGTGCTATGTGGGGATTTGAAAGTTGTTTGCATGATCCTTGGTCAACAACAGGGATTTACAAAGTTTCCATGTGTTATGTGTGAGTGGGACAGCAGAGCAAGGGGTTCGACATTGGTGCTCAAAACAATGGCCCGTAGGAAAAACACCTGGCGAGAAGAACATATTGCATAAATCTTCAGTAGATCGAAAAAACATTCTTCCACCACCTCTACACATAAAGTTAGACTTAATGACACAATTTGTAAAAGCCTTGTCTAAAGATGGTGAATGTTTTAAGTATTTGTGTGAAAGATTTCCACATTTATCAGAAGCCAAATTGAAAGAAGGTGTTTTCGTTGGGCCTGATATTCGTAAAATGATGTTCGATTCCAACTTTGAAGCAAAGATGACCACAAGGGAAAAGGAGGCTTGGATATCATTTAAGCAAGTTTTGACTAGGTTTTTGGGCAATGTGAAGGACCCAAACCATGAGCTTACGGTAGCTAATATGATTGACAAGTTCAAATATCTGGGATGTGGGACGTTTTTCCTAAAAAATTTGGGCGATGTGAGTGAAAAATAAGGGGAACGGTTCCATCAGGACATAAAGGTGATGGAGAAACGGTACCAGGGACGGTGGAATATCAACATGATGAGTGATTACTGTTAGTCACTTCATCAAGAACAACAGAATGCATCGCATCGTAGAAAAATAAGCTCCTAAAATATTTTTATTGAAGTGGTATATGTTGTGGTAGATAAAAATTGTAGCCTAATTAAATAAAAGTAGGGTTTAAGTTAAATGTTTTTATTTTGTATATATCCAATTTTCCCCATGTTAGAATTTAATCGATGTCATTTTGTGAGAGAACTGTGGGTGATACAAAAAAGCTGATACCAGATACGGTTTCAGTACCCAAAAATACATAAGATTTGGATGTATTTGTTTAAAACGTTTTTACAAATATTTTTTTTGTTGGCCTGTGTTGTTTGGATTATGTTCGAGTAATAAGAAACCATACGTAATATAAAACTATTATTATTTACAGTTTCTTAAAAACAATGTACACCTTTAGATTTCTTCATAATAAAATAGTCTTAATTGAGGTGCTCAAATCTGTCTCCATTCTGCTCTGTGTATATTCTCAACCGTCTCTATATGGACTGACTTACATTTTGAGCCATGTTGTCCTCATTTAATTGAAGAAAGGCGTTTCTTACTCGTTGCTACATGTTTTCTGCCATGCTAGGGGTTGTCGTGTAAACAGTTTTTGTAGTAGGCCATAGAAAAACATCACAGGGGCTTTCCGCTGACATTCTCGATGCTGAGAGTGGATTGATGTTGCAAGCGTCAAGAGCAACTACCATGCCTATGAACTCTTCTTTCGAGAAATCCATCTTTAGTTAATGAAAGTTAATAAATAACAGTAATGGTATAATTGACAACAGGATTAAAGCAGTACGTAATAACTAAGAATGAACATACAAATAATTCAAATTACAATACATGAGCTCTAATAAGATTACAGCAAAGACTAAAACGTGTTGATAGCAAAGAGAAACTGCGGAAGACAACTTTATGTGGAAATTTTGGCATAGACTTAATGTTTCGTTAGATAGTAGTTGTTATTTGAAAATCATTGCCATCTAGCTATATTAGATGAGCCGCACATCGAATATTGCAGACGTATTTCCAAAGAAAATACTGGAGATAAGTATTAAGTTGTTAGCACCATTTTAAAGCTAATTTAACAAGGGAATTGCTAGCAATATCAAAGAATATAGGTTCTATTCAAAGAAATCGAAGAAAAGGTTTGAATTTCGATAAACTCTGCACGACAGATTAAACACCCTGTGCATATTTTTACATTATACCATCTTGAACCATATAAAGTGTTAACCCCTAAATTGATAGCAAAATAGTAACTCACGACACTACATCTATTTTCTGGCTAGGTTTTAAAATGTCAGAGTTTGTAAATATCAAAATTTTAACAAAATTTGCAATGTAGCCAAAAGTAATTATCGAAAATGCACATAACTGTTTGTCATTGCAAAGGTAATTTAGGTGGCTATCAAAATAATCAATAAAAAGTATGGCAATTCATTTAAAATCAAAAATTTGAAGGCAGTTGCGGAAATTTGGAACAGCCTGTATATTTGCAGATAATTTTAGAAAATGCGCTGTAGTATACTATATACGTACAGAAGATCATATTTCCCCATCTTTGGTAGTTTTTACGCAAAACACCAACGACACGCTAATGGCGCACCCGGTAGACTTACTTATGTTGAGAAAAAAAAAATTGTTTTTATGTTACATTGGAAAGGTAACAGTTTCAGTCTGACCTCGTATATAAGAATAATTACCATGTTATTTCGAAATTAGAATTGATGAATGCAAATTCCGCGAGTTGCAAAAACACACCCTAAATAAACTATTTAACTTGGGGTTTACATAAAACAGGGTACAAGTTTCGTAATTTTCCAATTTGTTTCTTGTTCTTGTCCAACTAATGTAAATGCAAACTTGTTAACGATTTCAAGCAGATGGTGACAATAATACATCGAATGTAATTTGTTGCTGTTACATGTAAATGATACGCAAAAGAAAAAAGGAATAATGAAAACTTTTACTTTCCCGTGATAAACGCCAGAAGACGACAGAATTTTCTTTGTCCGTGGCGAGGCATCTTCAGGGTTTTATTATATCGCGCAACATGATCAAGGGGAAGGCGACTGTAAAGGCGCAAGGCTTTATTATTTTCCCCTTCTGGTGTAAGATATATCTTTCTGATTATTATTATTATTATTATTGTGGTCGGGCCGTGGCACAGATGCCTTTAGTCACTGCGACCTTAATAGTTCTATTGTAACAAAATGCCCTTATGTGCGTTAGAATAGCTGGAGGCTTTTAGTAAACCTTAGTGCTACTCTAGAATCTGTTTCCTTCAGTTCAGTAAGTGCCAGGAATGGTCTACTGAAGTGTTGGTGTCGTATGCAACTAATGGCAACACATTCACATAGGGTGTGTTCTGCCGTCCCCAAATCTTCTTGGCATAGACGGCAGATTTTATCTTCAGCTTTTCCTAGTTTAAATAGGTGATATTTTAGGGCTACATGACCTGTCAGAAATCCTGCCAGTAATCTGAGAGATTGCTGAACGATAGCGCTATTTTTGTTGTCTTTGGCGAGCCTGATGTGAGTGCCTTCGTCTGTTTTTGTCCTGGAACATTATCCCAGTACTAGGCCTTTTGATTGTCCTCCCGTGTCTTAATAGCTTCTTTTATGTGGCTCTTTTGGAGACCACAGAATGGGTTAGGACCAATGAAAGGCATGTTCGCTGCTTCTTTGGCCAGCTTATCTGCCTTTTCATTTCCTTTGATCCCTTGGTGGCTTAGGACCCACCATAAAGTAACGTGGTTATTGCGTCCCAATTGCAATAGATTGTGTACACATTCGTGTATCAGAGCAGATTCGTATGAGTAGGCCTCAATAGCCTTCAGAACTGCCTGACTGTCGCTGAAAATGTTAATAGTTGCGCCTCGCGTCCCTTTCTCGAGGTTCTTTATGGCGTACAGGTTTAAAGCAGAAATCTCTGCTTGAAATATGTTCGTGTGGGGTCCTGTAGGCATTTTTAGGTGGAAATTGGGACCACTGATGCCTATACCTGTTCCAACGCTTTCTATTCTCGAGCCGCCCGTATACCATTCTAGGGTACCTCTTCTGCATTGAGGCTCACCGGATGCCCACTCAGTACGGCTTTCGATGATCACCTTATAAGGTTGATCAAAATTGTATTGCATAGGGATCGTGTCCTTTGCAAGATACATCTGATAATTTATGTTGGGATCTTCAAGGATTTTGAGATGCCCTCTGAGATCCCCAGGCTATAATCCCTTCGTTCTACTAAGAGTGAGGGCACTCGATATAGCCTGTGATGTTGAGACGTGCAAGTCTCTGAATATGTTGAAGGTGCTGTTGCACAGTCTTCTAAGGTGTTTTTGGCCACCAAACCAGAGAGGCATAAGTGATCATGGGTCTGATTATTGCTGTATAGGACCAGAAGGTCATATGAGGCTTAAGACCCCAGTTCTTACCAAGGAACATTCGGCATACTAATGATGCCGTAATAGCTTTTTTCTGTAAGTAACATCAGGGTACAAGTTTCGTAATTTTCCAATTTGTTTCTTGTTCTTGTCCAACTAATGTAAATGCAAATTTGTTAACGATTTCAAGCAGATGGTGACAATAATACATCGAATGTAATTTGTTGCTGTTACATGTAAATGATACGCAAAAGAAAAAAGGAATAATGAAAACTTTTACTTTCCCGTGATAAACGCCAGAAGACGACAGAATTTTCTCTGTCCGTGGCGAGGCATCTTCAGGGTTTTATTATATAGCGCAACATGATCAAGGGGAAGGCGACTGCAAAGACGCGAGGCTTTATTATTTTCCCCTTCTAGTATAGAATATAACATCTTTCTGATACAAAATATCCATAGTAATCACGCGCGAAAGTACAAAGCGGAAGCTTTATACGCCTCGTAAAGTAAGGGGACTCGTAGCTGCTGAAGGAATCGAGAAGTATGGTAGTTATACACTATCCTTCTTTTACGAGTCGAGATGACATATGGATTTTTTATACGGCTATTGCGTCGCCGAAGGAGCACCACCTAACCGAAGTTTACACAAAATCCGGAGTTCAACACAACGTTGGTGTGTCTTACTCGCGTTGCTTTAAGGCATTCCTGAATGAGTGCTGAATAGTGTGTCGCTGGGCGATGTGGTGAATGAAGTTTAACGCCTCGAACTTTATTAAAGGCATCCCATTCTTGGTTTTTAGAGTTTTCTTTTACACGCGGCGAAATGTTCTGGATTTTGTTATTTTTACGCTTCGTACATCCGCCTAGTTTATGAGGATTGGGCTACAAGAAAATTAAGGAAGCTTATTGTAAGAAAAATGTGATTAGATGTGGTGAAAAAGTATTACTTTGTACAATATCTTTTAGGGCAATCAAACTAAATCAACAAAATTATTTGTTTCAAACGACATACTATTTGTTTGCCTGTATTCAAACGTAGGTTTTAGTTGAGCTTCCCCCAAAACCACTTTTTTAAATTGCACCCCTCATACCCCCTACTAATAAAAACATACATGTTATAAGTTGTTAGTTTAAATTCAGTTGCTCGTATACAATCGTAGAGGTTGTTCGAACAAAAAAGATTCAGATATTTATTTCGATTTGCGAAAATAGTTTACGTATAGTTAAATACGTAACGAGGTAGTGTTGTTATAAAGTCTAAAATTTCTTTTAATTTTTCTCCAAATGGATATGTCTGTTAGTATAGGTTGTTGTTTTAATAACTTGGAAACGTTTTAGTACTAACTTCACCTTTTATTTTACTATTTTAAAAATATAACAAAAACATAAAACATAATGCGTCTCTCATTCTATGTATGCTCAACTCTGTCTGTTTTCCCGCTGTCCGCACGTGGCGCTGTTTTCGTCCTTGCGCCAACATAAGACTCTCCAGCCTTGAAATCTACGATTTCAAGTTCTTTGTCCCTTGCAAGGGGGCAATGGTTGACGACAGCTCGGGTGGTTTCCCTTTCCTTGGTGAGGATTGTCGCTACCCTGCATCGCCGATCACCCCCCGGGTGTAGTCTTACGATGCAACCCATTGGCCAGAATTGTGAAGGCACTCCATTTTCCCTTATCAGCACCAGATCGTTAAGACGAAGTGCTTGCTTGCCGCCATTTCCACCTCGACTGTAGGTGGTTTAAGTAGTCTTTGTTCCAACGTTGCCAAAAATGCTGATACATTTGCTGCAAACGTTGGTGTTGCTTGAGACGATTGGGAGAAAGATCCGTCAGCTCCACTTGAGGTAGAGCAGTAGTGGGCTGCCCAATGAGGAAGTGTCCCGGTGTGAGAGCCGTAACGTCGTTAGGATCATCTGAGAGGGGGCAAAGGGGACGAGAATTCAGTACCGCTTCTACTTGGCATAGCATCGTAGTTAGATTTTCGATGGTTAAAATATTACTTGATATGACCTTTTTCATGTACGTTTTTATTGACTTTACCGCTGCTTTCTGGAAACCACCGAAATGCGGTGCTCGCGTTGGCATGAATTTCCACAAGATTCTATTTGCGGTTAAGTATTCAGTAATCGCGGAATTCTTACAGAGCGTTAGTAGTGTCTTATAGTCGTCTCGTAACTGTCTATCAGCTGCTATAAACGTTTTAGCATCGTCAGAGTACATGGGGAACATCGCCCCTAACTGTAAAACGTTTCAAGCAATTTAAGAAAGTTGCTGCTGTTAAATCCGATACTATCTCTGGAAAACACACGAAAACACAGACGTGCGCCTTTATTACGCGCTTATTTCAGAATTTGGATTCTTTGGTCAAGAAGGGTCCTGCAAAATCTAAACAACTAATAGAAAGGTTGCGATGCTGTAACGCGAGTTTTAGGTAAGTCAGCCATTATTGATTGTATTGATTTGAGACTGTACTTGAAACAAATGACGCAACCCCGTAAAACATTCTTAACGCTGAATTTGTACTAGCAGTACATATTTCCGGACTGATGTGTCGAAGTCGACGTTTCGCCAAACACTACGGTCGGCATCTTCAGGACGATGACGTCGACTTCGACACATCAAAGACCACGGCCCATCGGCCCGGAAATATGTACTGCTAGTACAAATTCAGACACCGGCCGTGAAAGCCTACAGTTATTCTTAACCCTATTCTTTTCCGAAATTGGCCAATAAGACTATCTAACTGCAGACAAAGTTGTTTGTACGCTGGAATGAAAGTGCCTGCAATATTCATATTTTATTATCAATGTAGTTAATGGATGATTCGTTGGAAGAGTAATTTGGTGTTTGGTTTCGTAAGGCAAATCAGAATTTTCTAGTCTGCCTCCAACTCGCAATAATCCCGAAGTCGTCAAGAATGGGTGACAAACATTTTAATTTGCTTGAATTAGATAATCCTTTTGATTGCCTTAAACAGTTAATTTCAGTTATGAATGTTTGTTGAGCAAGTTTTTTGTTATAAACTTGTCAAACATCTCAAATAAGTATTGACCCTGTTCGCTTCCAATGATGCTTTTGCAGAACAGAAGGTTTTCAACTATAATATTATCTTCCAGGAAGCGTACATAACAAATAAGGTGTGCCTCTTTATTACTGTCAGTACCCTCATCAAGTTGCAGGCCAAATTCCGTGCCTTTCATTTTCTCTATTTATTGATCATTGAGATCCAGAGCTATAAGATGGACTCTCCAACTAATAGTATTGTTGGGCAAAGGTACCTTTGAAATTAATTTTTCCGCCGATTCTCCCAGCACAATATTAACCATGTCAAGAGCAGCCGGTAGAATAAGCTCTTCTGCGATGGTGTGAAGTTTTTTGCACTTCGCCACTCTGTATGCGACCTTAAAAGATGCTAGCAGTGCGTCGCTTGGTACTGAGACTTGTTGAGTAAACTCACTTTTCTGCTTTTGCAAATCTTGCAACTTGCTACTAAAGCACACTCGATCGCTAGAATTTTTAAACAGAGCACACACTGCAGTTTCTCTTCATTGGTGACTTCTACTGAAGTAAAGCCAAAATTCAAATGGTTATCATCGTATTTACGATATTTCAGTTTCTTTGCTGGCCTATCACTTGATCACTCTCACTTTAACTGTCGACCTGCGTATTTAATAAAAATCTTTCCATTTTCCTACGACTTTACGAAAACACAAAGCGGCACACTGAAACAAAGCGGGCGCTCCTCTGGTGGCGGACGTTTTAAAACCGTTTACTTTTCTTCTGAGATTTTTCTTCTTCGATAGTTATTTAGGAACTGAACTGGTTCGTTGATGTGGTGCCATATTTATACTAGCCGCCCCACCTACTTAGAACTTTCACGAAGCTTCGACAATGTCCGATAGTATGCTATATAAGTCTACCAGAAGGTTCTATAAACTTCACGAAAGTTTCATACTCTTCTGAAATATTCTGTCTGATTCGAGAATGTTCCATATCTTTGTAGAAAGTTCTACAAGCTACGGGAACGATCTAGTCTAGATACTCTAGAAAGTTCCACTAGCTTCGAAGCCGTTTTGAAATGTTCATTCTAAAATGTCCCAGATCGCTATGTCTGCCTGCGTTCGCAGGAGTGCCTCACGACACCCCTGTTTACTCTCTAAGGCGCCCCGGGGCGCCGCAGTGCACACTTAACCGACCGAATAATTCTTTTGAGAGATCTATTCGGTCATTCGATTGGTAATGAGGTTACCTAGGAGCCCCCGAAACGGAGCGTGCCGATACTTTGTGTTGTTTGCCATACTACCCCACAGTCCTTGCTATCATTATTATTCTTATGTTTGATTGAATCCACATATTTCAATTAGAATTGTGGCAGAAGATAAGGGGTGAACTGAAAAGAAATAAAAATTGATTTGTGGGAGGTTTCTTCGGGGGTGGTTTACTAGAGATAGCTTTAAAAGTATATCTTTTAGGATTTTGCAAATCATCTTCGACGCCACACTGCTCGATCTTATATCTCTACAAATAGGGAAGATATGACTTGTAACATTGTTTCTGGAGCACGCAGTATGTATACCTACGATATTCCATTAATACTGATCCAAACACAAATAAAATACATGGCAGTTTTGGACCTGAATGAAACAAAATACCTAAATTTTATAAATCCATCAATCACGGTTAAGATTTTTCACGCTTCTTTCACCCTTTCAAACTGCTCGATTTATCGATCCATCATCAATCTTAAAACACTAACGGGATCTTCCGCATAATGTATAATGCTCCGGCAAATTAGATATAAAAAGCGCAAGTCTTTAGAATCGATATAATTTGCAACACGTGAAGCCAAACAGTGAGATGCCCTGTGGAGTAAGAAAATGCTTAATCTATAAAGCTGCTTCCAAACATACCGCCGCTCAAATCATAATGACTACGTGTATATATTTTTGCAATAAAGTGACATCGTTAACTAAGATGAAAACAGTTTTGTTACCATGGTGACTTTGTCCCTTAATAGATCTGACTTACCTATTTTATTCTTCCGACATCGCTTATTTAACGATATTTTTTTGATTCAATTTTGAAAAGATCCATCAAGCTTACACAAAGCACCCTACACTTCTTATTTATACCGCGTGTCCCACTTTATATTAGATTAGTATTAGAAACTTATCGTACAAACTTTCCTTTCTATTTTTTATATGAACCTGTTTTCTGAGAAAAATGTAAAATATGGTTTGCCGGTGAAATAAAAATAATAAAAAGTGCATTTCGATAACACGAAAGCGGTGTAGTCTCGCGGGTGTGTCGTTCCTAACAACTCGACGGAACTGAGTGAAAACATTTTGGGCGAAGGTCGAATGGGAAAACTCTAAAGTAAAGTAAGATGTATTAGATACATGCGGGAAAAAACGTAAGAAATGCTGAAGTTGCGGGAAAATAGTAACTGCACTAAATCGATGTTGCGATTATCACATGGTACTCAGTTTTATTTTGCAAAAATCTATTTCATTAAGGAAACGACTGCCTCGAAAAGTAATGTTAGATGTATGTACTTTTGCAATCCGTATCAAACAATACGCTTCTCTTGGGATCAATGGAATCGACATACTTTAAAGCTTCACATATAATTTGGAAGTGTTTGCTGAGACAATTATATTTAATATAAGTTCTGATAAACGTTTTTCTGAGGGCCGTACCGTACACAACAAAGATATTCTTCTACTTGTGAGGCGTTTGTTGTATATGATATAATAATAATAATCTTTTCACTTATTTCTGATCAAGGTCTTGAAACCATAGTCAACGTAATGAGTAAAGCGAGCTAATGTCTCTGCGCGGCATAGGTGATCGCTTCCTTCAGTAAGTATAATACAAAAAAAATAAGTAATAAATCGAATAATAATAACAGAACCAATCAAGAATTATAGTATCCGAAAAGTTGTGAAACACTCACCTTCTTAAGCAGCGTTATCATGTAGGTTGGCGGGCAGCATCGGAATTACCGAACATTAAAAGTAGAAGCACTCTTACCAGCATTATCACCCACTGGATAAAAATGTCGTAAAAAGTTGACAACATTAGATATGTTTCCAGAGTTGTCTCGCTGAACGATGTGGCACACAACATCGCGTGCCTATAATTTGAAAAAGATCGTTCAACATCTACGGATGTAATACATGCATGATTAAGACACTCTTTGAATTCAGTTAATGAATTAGTGATTGCACCATCACAAATTTGTTTTAATGTGATCGGAACTTTTCTAAAACACCTTTTTCGTTGATTGAATCACTCTCGCCTTTCTGGGCCGAGGTTCATAGGGTCGCCGATATTCCATTAATTTCTTTTTTGGATAAAGGATTATAATACAGAACCATTGTTTTGTCTCCTGTGACAATGTACTCCAAAATCGATTGCGGGTCGTCTCCACATATTTAGAAACGAGCGCGCACATTCGATCCGACGTTCACGTTGGAGATTAGAAAGAAAATGCGGTACCCATCTTGCACTAATCTTATTCAGACCCAAATGATTCTGGAGAATTCGGCGAATACTTGTTTCCGAAATATGAGACATCACTGCTAATTCCTTCACTTTCAAATGGCGATCTGCTAATACCATTTTTTCAATAATTGTGTTTTGAGACATCAGTTCAATTAGCTGACTGTGGCGCTCATCATCTTAGGGATTCTTGCCCCAAACGGAAACATTTTGCCCACTTTTTTACAGTGGAATACGAAGGAGATAGATCACCGTAAACGCCGTCTAAACCTTGTTAAATGTGATTAGTCGTATCCCCTTCTTTTGTTAAAAATTTAATGACCGCGCGGTACTCAGACATTTTCCTGCACTAACCACGTTGTCTAGCTGGCTATTAGAACCTGTGTAAGCTTGTTAGGCCGAGAATTTATGGCGCTTACCCGTTACCCCCGGTATAACAAGGCCTAACTGCTTTGACGTCAGCAGGTTGTGACGTGTATTGGTTTAGATAAACGATCACCCATACTTATCGTTTTGACATTTACACGTTCAGACCGTTTCTTGCCTTTTGAATTGGTTTATCCAAATTACACTGGCTTTATTTAAAGAAAATACTATGTAGTGATATTTCCGTACTTTGTTGGTGATACTTGTAACGTTTTTCTAGTGTTGTATAAGCGATAAAACCTTTTCTGAAATGATAGAAGCGTGACTCGGGTGGTCTATTCATAGTACTGTGGCGTAGGCTGTTTTCCAACAATGTATACTAGGGTTTGTGAGTTACATTTTGTAAAAGAAGATATCATTTATTTTTAAACAGCTACAAATTCAAGGACCGGTAAAACTATAACTGTAAGTTGAAAAAGTCCTAGGCTTAAAAAGATACTATTGCCACTCAATCCCCTAACTGTCTGTTGTATTTGACAAAAAACCGTGAAGATTTTATTGTTCAAAAAGTTTGTTCTTACGTTACATTTAACGAAATTATTTTTGAACATGAAGAGATGTTTTTAAATGTATAATAAACGTTCTGTTTTAATACAAAATATTTTAAACATAGCCATTTGGATACCGATATATGTAAATCTCATATTCACAGCAGTGAACGCATTGCTACAATTATAATAACATGTTCTACAAATATCGTATTGTAATTGTGGGAAATAAGATTAGGTAAAACACCACATAATAGGAAATTAAAGACCCTGTAGCATGTCTGTAAATTTTCTCGTGAAATTGAACAAAATTTCGAATAAAATTGCAATTACTCTATCATTTCGACCTTAGTTTCGTCGAAACACATGTACAATTACAAATAATAATAGTTAGTCGATTAAATATCAACCACAAATACATCTTTCACGAAAACGGTGCTCGATTACAAATTTGGTTTTTGCTTTGAAACTTCGTTTCTCCAAAATAAAATCGAATGGGATGTGAAGAAGGGCTGAGTTGACGATTGGCATGCTCTTTAAGCCGGAAGCCCTTCAAAACTAAAAAGAAATTAAAAAAAACGATTCCCTTACCGCTTAGGATAATATTGTGCATGGCGATACATCCTTCTAATCTCGGCGGTAACGGCTGAGACCTGGTAGTCTAGGTGGTAACGGCCTACCTCATGAGCCTGACCTGTCTCTCTTCTCAAGATTATTGCCCTGGTGAATCTTACGAGCTTGACATCCGTACCGAGTCCGGCTCGAAAACCGAACTGTTCCGGTGGTAGAGAATTGATTTCCAGTAAGTCGTTTCTGAGACGGCCAAGTATGAGGTAAGCCAGTTTATTCCGAGGCACGTAGTCTAAGCCTTTGATGCGTGACCAAACACCGACTGGCGTTGGCTCGCCCGAGACGGAAACCATAACGAGGCTAGTCCACACTTTGCGAGACAGCCACGCAAAGTGTGAACGCAGCTTTAGATTAAGGTAGAGCCCTTACCCCTAATAAAAGAATATTCATAGTGCAACGTAAAACCCACAAATATTATACATTTTAAGTCAATCTCTGCTTCTGGAATAAACTCGCTTTGTCAAACCACTGACTTACCCTGTATATTCCCAACACATACACTTTACCACAACAATAAGTACTAAACGAAACATTTAACATCGTGGGGAAATCGTGCAGTACAACGACAAAGGAATAAAACGACGCGAGGCAAGGCACTCGAAAGAAACAAACAGTAGAATGTAAGACGGCGAAGCTACCTAAACGTGACAACCTCCAGCTTGAAGTAAAACGATATCCTTAATGATTCTTACACAACCACCTACGTTTCACGTTCTTTATATGTATGTACGTATCTACGTACGCCTTTCCCAATGTAAGTATGCTTGCATGCACTTTCAGTCTGCCTGTGTGTGCCCTAAGCGCGCCGAAGAAGAGAGAACACATTCTAAACGACGTTAATCCTTTTTATCATGCACTACGTTGGAACGACATATACATAGACACGCTCAAGAGAGGCGCCCGTTTAAAACCGAAAGCAAACATTTTGCAAAAAAGCCAAGAAGCGGCTGTACTAAACTCCGTTCGTTGCTTTAACTAAATGCGTACTAAATTATTCAAAGAAACCTACAGAGAAAATCGTGGAAATGTAAGAAGATGGTGATAAAAACGAGCCTCAAACTTCCTTACAATTTGTCTTATGTCGGCTAAGCTTTTTTGCTCTTTTTCTTAATGCAAGTGGGTTATAAAATTATTGCAAATACCACCAATACTTTTAGTAATTTTTGAAGGATAGAGAAATCATATCATGAGACACCCGGTAAACAGTTGCTTAACATTTTTAAGATGTTTGGTAAACAATTAAAATGTTTAGCTAATAGATGACCACGCCTGGCGTAATCGGTCTTCCCGACAGGATCGGATCAGTCGCATGGGCCGCGTATTATAAATAAAAAGTGTGACTCACGCCCGACAGCAGTGAAATTTCGAAATCAATACCCTATAGTAAAAAATAAAAACTGACCCAATAAAGATGTTTGGTAAATTAAGCGAATATATGCACGCGTTGAAGTACTTTTATTGCCATTATTTATGCACGCGTTGAATTGTTTTTATTGCCATTATTAGTTTGTTTTTTTTGGGATTTGTTGTATATGTAATGTAATAACCGTAAAAAGTAAACAAAGTAGTTTCTTCAAAAATCTGTTGTACTTAATACCGTAACAATAAATAAAATAATAAATAAACATAACCTCTTAGAAGTGTGGATAGGATTGTCGAAAAACTTGCACCATCAGGTATGTTTCCGCATTTATCTCGGTGAAGGTTGTTCGCTGTGATGAAAAAGTGTTCTTATATTTCGAGAAATACCGTTCATCTGCGGAAGTAACACAGGCATAATTAAAATAATCCTTAGAGTTGGTTAATAAATCCGCAGATGCGCCACCACACATTTGTCTTAATCTCGAATAAGCGGAACTTCTTTTTGCTATAATGCGACCGTTTTTTGCGTCGTTTATGCCGTGTAGCAATGTATTAATTTCGTCCACAATTTACACTGATTCTACTAACGACAACCCAGTATTTTGCAATTCTTCTATTTCGTCTAGTAATCGTTTATAATTGTTGCTAATACTTTTTAAATCTGTTTCAACAGAAGTATCTGGAAATCCTCTCTGGGTCTCCTTAGTAACTGTATCTTCGTCAGGGCCGAATTGTAAAATCACAGATTTTACTTCTTGGAAATGTTCAGAATAATAAAAAGTCACTTGCAACTATGTTCCCAAACGTATGCGAATCGGCTGTGGTGATTCGCTAGCAGAACAAAGCCTATGAAATGCTTGAATCCGTTTGGGAGCTTTAAGAAACATTTTTTTTGTATTTGCTATTAATGCATCCACCTCCGGGCAACATTCTCGTATAGTTCGTGCCACAAGATTTAAAGCATGAACTTTACACGTATCATGCAAAGGTCCCTCACGCTTTTCTTTAAGAGAAGGGCCTACACTACACATTGTCGCTGTTCCATCGCTCATAAACATTAACAGTTGACTAGTTGACACTTGAAATTATTGTAGCGTATCGAGCACTACGCCCGTAATTGCTTCGCCAGTACACATTTTTAGTCTTTTGCTAGTTAATAAGATAGCAAATTTCCGTTTAACAGAATCTAGTACTCGCACTATAATATTCAAAATAGAATTTTTCTTACAAACTGTCGTCTCATCAAGACATAGTCAAAACTTGTTAGTTTTTATTTTACTTTTGGTGCACAGTGTATGTGCGAACTTTTATTTCTGATATCGTATGGTTTAACGTTTCATTTTGGGAAATTTTGCTTTGTATTTTCCCTTAACCTACGTGACATGCTAATTTGTGAAATCATTTTGTCTGTTTCCCCTTAAAATTATATCGACTTAACCTATCTTTCGCACACCCTTGTTAGGATTTTGGACATTTCAGATTATTACGAAACTAATGTAGGCTCCTATTGTTAGAGGTTTTATTTAATAGGGTAGTTCCTTTTAGTTATTCGCCCTTATGTTATTCTTTCGCAGAGTTGTTAATTTGTCTACGCCTAGAATAGAGTTAAAATTAGATTATTTTCCTCTTGAGGTTATATACTATCCCTGTTTCGTATCGTAGGAACTCCTTTTGTCTTTTCTCTTATTATTTTTCCTCTTCAAATTGGAAGTGTTTCTGTCTATGTCTGTTAACATCTGGTAACGAGGTTATATGTTATTTTCATTGTTTACATGCAGCTATTGGAAGTTTTGCGTCAAGCAGTTGGTTGCGTGACTGCAAGCTGTCAATTCTGGCTCTGTTCGTTTAGGCCCTAGAGGTTCGTTCAATGATACGGGTACGCAGGTCCAGTTGTGTTTCCATAGTTTTACTGCTCCCAGCTCTGTTTATTATGGTTAGTTCTTCTTTATTTGATCATTTAGAGTCCTTCAATCTTACTTATGTAATATGTCATTCTAATAACTCAGTTCACGTCTTCCAACTTCTTAATTCTGGAACGGCCTATACCGTCTGTGGTGACGTATTTTCCGGGTGAGGTGAATGATATCTGGCATCGAATTTCTCGGTGTGCAATTGCTCACTTGTGGCTTGACTGTCTAGAGTGACGTCCGTAAAGTAGTTGTTCCTTTTTTTTATAGTTTGGGAATTTTATCACATTGTGTGTGGATACTTGTGGAAACCTACTTACAACCGTTGCCGTTAGTTGATTTTTGATTTTGGTTGGAAATTTTTGAGAGAACGGCTCCAGATTACTGTCATATAGGATTTGGTTACGGCGTCCCTAGCTACCATTTTGCTTTGCCACGTGTGGTGTCAAGATCTTATTTCATCACCATCGTGTTAATCGTTTTCCCCGATTTAACAGTAAGCTTTCAGTTTGATTACACTGGGGAACAGCAATTTCGTTGTCTTAAATCTATGACTTGTTTTCAACTAACTTTTGGCCTCTGGATCCAAAAATAACCGCAGTTTTTGTCAATCACGTCAACTTTTTAAGCTACGGCATACCCTCAAAAGTCATACAAATTGTGCATATAAAGGAAAATAAAGTAAATTGTGTTCATACAAGTAGTTGCTTTTTATCGAACGGTAATTACATATTAAGGCAAAAATTTTCGCTTATAGCTTTTTCTGGAATGTTTAATCTGTGGACATTCTCGCTTAATGCTCCAACAATAGTCAGCCATCATATGTACATCCCATTTACCTTGATACCGTGCCTCCATGACCTTCAAATCCTGGTGACTGGTCACTGACTGCACCAAGGTTTTCCGGGAAGTTAGCAAGATGGCTATGTAAAAAATGCAATTTGGCGTTCATGTTGCAACCTAGCAGTTTGAAGCTCTCCAAGAGTTGCTGGACAATTTTGGCGTAATTCTATGCTCATGTATTTCCAAGATAGTCTTTAACAATGTTTTTGAATGCTAACCAAGCATTCTTTTCAATTTCTGACATTGTTCCGATGAAATGTTCATCTTTAACAAGCTGCCGAATCTGTGGACCATTAAAAACACCGAATACAAAAAGCAGGGATACTTGGTATATCCGCGTTGCTGGCCAAGAAGGAAGCTAACCATTTTAAGGTCAACACAAATCATCCATTGGTGCATGTGGTATTGCAACAAATCAATGACTCTTTATGTTTTCATATTCTTCACTCAAACGACGACTGAACCAAATAAATTTCCATTGTGGAGGAGAACACACTTCAAGCTCCGCTTTGAGCCATCGATAAATAGTCGCCATTCAGTTGCGTTATAGGCTGAAATTCCCAACTCTTCCATTAACCCATGTACGTTATAACAAGACACAAATCCATCATCACTTCGAAAGTATTGTAGAAACGCACTTTCTCTTGATCTAAAATAGGATACTCTAGCTCCCTCTTCAAGCAAGTTTTTTTCGTGCAGTCTTGATGCTAGGAGCTCTGAAACTTTTTTGGATAGTCCCAAACCTCGTACCACATCATTCAACTCATGCTGGTCAAATCCATTACGAACGGAATCATCTTTAATTTCAAAATCTTCATCGGTGGGGTCACTTTGATCTTCACCAGACTCGTATTCCCGTATTTCCAAAGAGGGTAATTCATTGAAAACTGGCACTGGGATTTCGGCTGAATGAGGCACTGGGCGTATAGCTGATGGTAAACTAGGATACTCTATTTTACATTCGTTTTTCTTGTTATATCCTGACGTTTTCACTATACAAAAGTAACAATCACTTGAATGATCTCTGGACTCTCGCCAAATCATAGGTATACCAAATGGAAGTTTATCACGTGTTCCCTTGGTCCGCATCCGTAAACCCTCAACACATTGCTTACACACTTTGTGAGGGGCCCATGATTTATCTTGATCACCAATTTTCACTTCAAAATAGGCAAAATAGACTTGCCTGATAAATGTACTGATGTTTGTCCTTTGACTGGGAGTGCTAAAACTGCCACATATGTAACAAAACGAATCGGGGCTGCTTAAGCACCCCCCCAACCAGCATGCCTAATTAACTATAAAACATTTCATAAACCAAACTCAACAGAAATTGTGTTACAAATTGTTCCCCAGTGTTATATTTCACATTGCAATTTTGATGTTTCGTGTATTTCTTTTAGGAGACTACGTGTACTTCATGTACTACGTGTACTTCGTGTACCTCGTGACTTCGTGTTAGATAATTTTCTGTTTTGGATATACCTAATCTTGACTTAACGCTTAGTTGGGAATATCTACTTTTGGATATAATGTTGTCGAAGATATCATTTGGACACGAGCATCCCATTTTCTACTCAACCGTTTTGGAAATACGAATTTGAACTTACGTCTCGGATCTATCCCTGGATCACCTCTACCAGCTAAGTTTGGACCTTAGTATTTAAATTACCTTCCCTTGTTTTGAGTCTTAAAATTTGGCGATTAATTACACTAAATTCAATGTTGTTTACTTTTAAATTTAATGCTATTAACAAATTATTCTATATACATACATTAATCATTTTCTTTTGGTTGTAATTGCATTTTGTTTCACTTTACAATTCATAGTCACAAAGATTATCATTCATTACCTGTTTTTTAAATTCTAAATTTACATGATTTTCAGAATTTTGATTTATATATAAATTTAATCTGTGTAACGTCAGGAATATTTTAAGCGAGTTAATTTATTTTTATTAATTATCTGATTTACTCTTTGGTCGGTTTAAAGCCGGAAAGCTTATATCTATCTTAGATCAGAACTTACAAGAATTGTTTGCACTTTGTAAACCGTAGCGCGTTGGTCATAGCGATCGGTAATTTTTCTTAATTATATTATGGTGATTTTTCGATAAGTTTTAACCAGGGTCGTACTCTGATCCCATGTGATAATTACTCGCATATACTTTCCTTTATGAAATTTTGTTTTTTTTTTGTAATAATTTTTGTGTGACATTAAAGGAACTTACTCCTTCAACGTTAAATTTGTGGGTCCCTGTCAATTCGACTTTTCTCCTTTCTCCTTACAATTTTAAACCACTACCTTAATTTTCTTGTGAGTATTGGCCCACTCGCTCGCCGAATGGGCAGGCCGGCGCCCTGAATGATGGACTCACTAATTATCCAATTTACGGGGGGAGAGTTGTTATAACCTCTTCTAATTTTGGATTCTTTTCTTATTAAGGCACTAGGACGTAGCAACTTTTATTACGTAACAAACTATTTATCTTATAATTCTGCTTTGATCCTATTTTCGATATCTTTACGTATACTTGGTAGCTCTTTCCGTAACGCTGTCCGTGATGTAGTTCATAAGAATCACTGTATCAGAAGAGGTTCTAATAAAATTTTTCCATAATCTAAAACCAAACACATCTAGAGGTTGTACCATTGCTGTTGTTTTCTTAGGTATATTTAAGATGTTAACAGTTTTATCTTTTGGCACCAATTTCTGAAGTTCGGTAACACAATGTCCACTCCAAAAATCAATCAAGAGAACACCTTTTGGTCCGATATTTGGTAAGAAAACATCTGTTAGCCAGGTTTTGAAATGATTTGAACTGAGTTTTCCAGACGTCTAAGAAGAAATATACACATTCACTGGTCTAAACAATGATTGCACAACTCGAGGTCCAAACGTATTCGTAGATTCCTTTAATATCAAAAATAATGGCGAAAGTAACCGTCCATCTGCAGAAATGGCCGGTCAAATTGTATAACTATGTGTTGTTGAGTGCAAAGATTGCACAACAGCTTCAACGGTTTTCTCACCCTTTACTGCCAAAGAACGGCCGTAGCGCATTTCTAGATTAAATCCACTTTCATCGGCGTTGTATAGGTTGCCTCTGTCGATACTAGCGATATGGGGTTTGACTTCCTTAATAAAATTATTCCTTAACAATCATACCAGCACGAGTCGACCTAGTAATAAATTTTGTTATTTTGCGTGACACAATATTATGTACTTTCTTGAAATGCCATATCCACCAATGTCCTGCTTTAAACGTGTCATGTCCAATTTCTTCTTTAGCTTCTAAAGCCCAGCTTCGAAGGTCCATGTCATGAATTATTTTTCCATCGTCTATATGCTATTTTCAAATTTTGTATGAACGTATTCTGTAGTAAACCGTAGTTTATCCGTATGCGCACCGCCTCTGTTAACACTTTCTTCCCATCTATATAATTGGCGTAGCGATTTGACCTTTTTGAATTTTTGTTTCACGCCTTCGACAGAACGTCGCTTGCTTTTACCACTTCCCTAGTATTCAACAGCTTTAATTTTGTAATCTAGGTCAACAACACTGCCTCCATCTTCCACAAATTGCGCTTCATGTGGTTCTTCTAATCGTTCAAACTCCAATCCTGTAGCATATTCAAAAGAGAACATGTTTTTTTGTTGGGCAGTTATAATCACCTCCTTCAATGCATCATGCAACTTCAGGCGTCAAAGAAATTATTGCGATGTTGGCTACTTGAAACGTTGCAAGCAACATGTTCAACACATTAACTACAATAATCGCTGCCATAATGCCAAACTACAAATTTACAGTGCACGAAAGAATACTTCTGACATATTTGAAACAGCCACCTTATATATGCTTCAGATAACTGTACGTGACACAAACAATCTCGTTTTAGTATATCGGTATCTACTGTAAGCACTTATAATTAATCCATCTCAATCGGATCATTTTACGGCATTTTTTGGAAACGTTGTCGAACTAATTCACTAATGTATGTCTATTTAGAACGACAATTATCTATGTACGTCAATTAATGACAAGTAAAGTTTTATTATCGTCTTTTAATATCTTTATTATTAACTGTCTCAATTTGACCACATACATATTCTACATAAAACCGACTCTATTTGTAAAAAAATAAAATATAAAAATGTAAAAAAAATGGGGGTATGGGGTACCCGGTCCCCCGTTATTAATTTTTCCCGAAAATAATTCGCGCCATCCTTTAGACTATGTAATATACTTTATTTGTGAAAAATAAAGAAAAAAAAATTTCAAGAAAAGGGGTGGGGGTCCCCGGTCTCGCGTTATAAATTTTTTCCGAAAATAATTCGCGTCATCCTTGGAACTATGTAATTTACTTCAAATTATATTCTAAAAAGAAAAGATATCTGTTATAATTTCCGAGATATTTACACAAATAAAAAAAACATAAAAATCTGTACCCCCAAATCGGCGAGATACGCTAGGTAAGAAAAAAATGGCGTTCTTATACCAAGGTACTCTTTCAGTCTGTACAGTTTCATCGAAATCAAGAAATGCGGGTTGCCGGTGTTCCCTTGTTAGCGCGGAAGGCGTAAAGAACCAATTTTCGTCTTCTGTGCCGTGGTCATGAGCTCATGAGTCTTGGTAAAATCTCAAAAAACTGTCATTCGTTGAATGCATTTTGTATTGGCTCAACCGTTTTTCTTCTCAATGCAGCCGTGATAAACTTCCATTAATTCAACCAACTTTTCACTTATTACAGTTCTTACGTCAACTATTACCTACATTAGAATCGCATCGGAGTAATCAACTAAACTACCGAACTCCTACGCACATATTTGCTTCCATGAAAAGTGGTTTCCCTAACGGATAATTGTGCGTGTCACACATACAGCAACTGCGAGTTCACGAATACAGAGACGAACGGACGAAATGCCGGACGGGAAAATTGATGATCACGCGATGGATCCGCATTTACCTCGCTCTTCTTCCTTTTAGATATTCTACATATATACATGTATACGGTACGTACAGCAGCTATCGTTTTCATTAAATACATATCGATTTACCGGATAGCCGAGCTAACAAACAAGAACCAATGAGTCGACTGCGGTCGGCGCTAACGTGCCTCGCGTACATATGACAGGTTATTACCGAATAGAGGGATAAGTATGGTTTCGAATGGGGAAAATTTTGAATTGATTATCACGCGATAATGTCTTATTTGCTTTTGAAGTAGTTTTATCCGCTTTAAATTGCAATGAATGAAATTTTTGCATGGATATACCGGGTGTACCAGATTCGATGTTTAGGTTGCTATACCGTTATACCGGTAAATTGCGAAAATTCTTTCAAAAGTTTTACCGGCAACTTGCGATCTTTTACCGGCAATTGGGAGGAATATTAAATACATATACAAACGGAATAAGTACAGAAATAATTATTTTTTTTAGGTTTTCAATGCATTTAGTAGCAGCCTTACGTTACTTAAACGAAAATACTTTGTTTTACACCTTAATTTGTTACTCTTATATCATGCAGGTGGTAAGTAAAAAAAAAACTCATGTGTTTATGTCTTTTGGCTCTCTTTAACCCTCCGGTTGCCGGGTGGTTTGAATTTCTCACTGTTTGACGGGTGGGGTCCCAAAAGCCCTAACTTTGACGTCGCGTTTGGTGCTTAATCCCCACTAAATGTTTCTGATTTAGTGTTCACTTGTTGCTTTCGATAGATTTACGATTCTGAGACGGAAAATGCTCAATAGAGAAAAATTGGTCTAGATGTTATTATTTATTATACAAAACGATATATTTTTAACAATGTGTACAAGAAATGGTTATTTAAGAAATAGTAAAAGTCTAACACAAAGAAAAGTTGTTTAAATGTAATGTATAATGATACAGAAATCCTACTACAACAAAAATGTGTTAATAATTCTAACAGTACACAAAATATTGGCTCAATAAAATAGTTACTGCAGTTTTTCTGCACAGTCAATACTGCACAGTTGTGTATGCTCTAGGCAAACGCAAACGCTACCAAAAATAACGTGATTTTCGGTCCTTACAGTATTTGCATCTTTTTCGCGTGGAGGACGACGCCTGGGGTTGTTCTATTGTAATCTCTGCGTTCTCCTGCCAGTAATCGCGTTTTCCGTTGTGAGTTAGGCGTATTCGCACGCATTTTCATGGTTTCGAGCACTAACCCTCTTCCCAAGTTTTCTAAAACACACGTCTGCTTTTTGAGGATTCGCCATCTGGATTATTTGTTTTATTAATTATAAATGCATTAATTCCCCCCACATTTAACGTACCGAAGAAAACAACAAGCGGCCACCGTCTTGTGTTACGGGCATGATTGTAAGATGTAATCATCCTGTCAACTACATCAACCCCACTTTTCGTGCTGTTATAAAAGGTGATTATATCCAGTTTTTTATCTTCACCACTAATTTCATCTATTTTGTCGTCGTAATGCATCAATAAAATAACCAAAATGTTTTTTGATTTTTTTGGAACGTAAGAAGTCACTGTCATATCATTATGATATGCAAAAAACGAAGGCTTTACAGGCCTCTCTTTGATGTTGGTAATTTCTTTCTGCAATGATTTTCGATTGGCTTGTATTGTACCAACCACTGTTAGTCGATGCTGACGTAACAATTTACTTACAACTTCCACACCAGTAAACCATCGGTCCATGGTTACATTTCTCCCAGTTCCTGAAATATGATATGTCATTTTTCTAATGACAGCTGCAGCAGAATTATCTTGCTGAAACGGGCCTTCAGGTTGACGTCCTGTATATATTTCCACATGTGACGTATAAAATGTTCTTGCATCCACTATGGAAAACACTTTTATACCGTGCTTGTTCGGTTTGTTGGGAATGTAAATTCTGAAGCTGCATCTGCCATGAAATTCTAGCAACATTTCATCTAGGGTCACTTACTCCCCCACAGAACAGTGTTTTTTAATTTGTTCGTTGAAACACTATTCGCACAACAGCAAGTTTATCCAGTTACTTTCGCTCCTTTCCTGTATCAGCGTTGTCGAAACGTAAACGTTTCATCAGAAACATAAATCTGCGTTGAGCCGTCGTTTTCTTGCTGTAACTTCTATAAATATTTTTTCAAATTCCTGAGTCTTTATATAGCTTCCTATCTTTAATGACAATAACAATACATGGGTTGGGTCTGTCAGGCCCAATGCCCTTACAACACGCAAATGGCAGGGCTTACAATTTAAAAAAATACAACACAAGTTGTCATCAAAGATAGGAAGCTATATAAAGACTAGGGAATTTTAAAAATATTTATACCCAGCCCGTCAAACGGAGGGTTAAAAACCGCACTTGAAGTATTGCTTTTGTAGCCATGTACATCTTACAATGTCTTGTGCAGTGAGCAGCTCTAGACGTGTTCAGTATCTATACTGGAAGGGGCACGCCGCTCTCCTTCCCGACTCTGAATTTCATCTAGTGGGTGCAGCGAATAGTGCGAGTGGTTATAGTAAAAAACCGAACGTAAGAATATCATTGATTGCAAAAAATATAATTTGTAAGAATAATTACATAAAACATAAATATTGCTGCAATAATAAAAGACTATAATAGATTGCAACAGTAAATTTAAGAAAACTAAAGAAAGTGTAGGAATTAGTAAAATCATATTGTCATTTAAAATATTTCTCTTGTTCGTAGTTATGGAAAAAATTTCACCGTGGTACCATTTTAACCGCACACAAGTAAAGGATGTGGCTGTATGTAAACGGTGTTTAAAGAAAATTAGCATCTGGTGAAACTACCAGCAGTTTACACAGCCATCTCAGAAGTCGGCGCAACATTAATTCATTAAAAAAAGAAAAAGAAAAAACTAATTATAGTATCACTCCGAATGAAAATATTAATCTCAAAACTGACGAGGATTCCCGATCAAAAATTACTTGATATTTCAAGAAAACAACCTTTTCCTGCTCTACTGGCGCAAATGACGGCACAAGACGGAATTCCATTCACTAAATTTTGTACATCACAAGATTTACGAATGTTGCTAATCGCAAATGGGTATACAAACATTCCAACATCTTCGAAGACAATTAAAAAAATAGTCTGAATATGAATAAAAACACAGATACGACGTATAAAGGAACGATAAACTGTTTATTCTGATGTTTTGCAATTTCTTTATGGTAACAATTTTAAGAATTCAAATGAAGTAGACTACGGTATTTTTACTAAGACCAACAAATCTACGATAACGAAGATAATCGTAGAGTTAATTGAGCGCATTTATGATAAAAACGAAGCAGACACTAACACTGAATTATCAGTAGAGTAACCAAAACTTGCGGACTCGCATAAGCGTCGGTATTACGGGTTAATATAAGAATACGAAAAATTCATAAATAAACTTACTTGCTAATTATTCAACAAATTAGAGGCATCAGGATGTGAACTACTGTAAACTTGCATCATTGCATATGTTTCCACAATTACTTCTTTAAACCTTGTGCGTCGACAAGAAAAAATGTTCTTATACATAGAAAACGATCTGTCCACATCTAAGGAAGTTACATTTGCATGTAGAAACTGTTTTTCAAAATCACTTAAAAGTTCACTATCCTTACACTTATTATAAACGGCCTCTAAAGTATTAAAATCGGGATTTTTCCTTAAAACATCTGCCAGCTTTTGACTAGCGCATAATCCTGGCGTATCGTTTAATGTGTGTAATTTATTTTTTACACTCTCAATTATGTCTAATGAATCATTAGACATAGTGGAGAGTACTGAATTGTCATTGCAGGAATCATTACTAATGATTTCTGCAATGACAATTCAGTACATTGTAGTTTTCTGATGGCATCTAGTAATACTGTATAATTGGTACATATTGTTGTTAAATCTTCTAAAAGTTGAGAAATTTGAAATTCTCTTTGACTTTTTCTAATTGCTTTGGATTCACTCCGATTAAATCGCATTATAACTGATTGAATTTGTTGAAAATGGATCAAATAGTAAGAAGCTGCTGTTAGTCAAGTACCCCATCGCGTTGATTGATTGATTGATTGATTGATTGATTTTTACAAGCAGGGCTGTTTTACACCCTAAACACTGAAGCTTTATACTTGTCGTATATCCTGCTTCGTATTTGTTTACTTAAACAGTAGTTCCCGCAATCGGTTTAAACAGCCATGTCAGTATCTTTCTATGGTTAGTCAAATTGTGCTTCGCATGCGAATTGCCGTTGAGCTAACCTGCACATTCGAAATAATCGTGAGAGGTGTTTTCCCTCTATTTGCAAAGTCTACATAAGCTCATCTTTGTAGATCCCTCATCTTATGAAGTGGCTCTCAAACAGCCATGTCCGTTAATAGACATGTTGCTTGCTCTAAAGCTGTATTTGTTTATTCAAGCGGTCGCATCAGATGTTTGCGACGGTCCCATCATCCGTTTCTGTGCTTTTTGTCCAGCGCATGTTTCAATTAATTGGGTGTTGTGTTATAATCCACTCATTAATTGCACCACGCACTGCACTCTTGGTAATACCTAGACCCGGTTCAACCCCATCGCGTTAAATTGGTTCAGGGGGTTCTGGAATCCCGGGAAACAAAATTTTACGAAATTCTTTTTAAAACTTTTTTGGGGAGATTTACGAAACACTGCTTTAGTATTCAATCATCCTTCAACGTTTCCGTAATGTTGTCGAACAACTTACCAACAAATGCAAAACATGCAGACCATTTTATATGATTAAGTTAGGAAATATATGTTTTAGGGATGGGGCCCAACACTTAACTTTCCGTTGTGGCACTATCTGTCACAATCACACACTTGTCTTGGGAAATTTTTAAAAATTTTTTTCAAAGCGTTCTTTATCTTTTTTTGAATATTTTCCGCGGGTCATTGTTGAAACACGTTTGAAAGCTAACAAATACGAGATGCTTGTTCTCGCTAGAAAAAAACGCGAGCTTTTACACAAAATACTTTTTTCTTTTTATGGTGTCTCACCCAAAGGTAATCCATTTTTTTGGAACACAAATACTTTACACCTTTTTTCGCATTCTTTCATTGGGGGCAAATATTCTGTAATTGTGTTTGTGAGGGTAAGGGTACTTTGGAACGTTTTGGGTCGCCAAAACTTTTTAAAACTGTTTTTCCCCCAACACAAGGGAAGATACAAGGGGGTAAAATTTAAAAAAAATTATGGGGAAAACGGTTAAGGTTTTTCAGTTCTTGCATTTCTCTATGTTTAAATTACCATTGACATGCCTTGGCAACCCTTTTTGTCCAATGAAACCAAACGAACATTGCATTTTTAAGCAAAAAACCTGCCTACCTAATTAGTAGCAAACTTTTAGGGGCTTTTTTTCCCTTAGGTATGAAAATATTGTTCTAATGAAACGATACACTAATTAGTATTTGGGTATAATCTCAACACACAAAAAACACCATTATTTTAAAAAGGGCGACACTAAGTACATAACCTTCCCGTTGACAAATTTCCCCAAAACGGGGTCACCGGGTACTAAAACAAAAAATCTTTCCGGCGCGGTTTTTATATTAAGGTCGACATACATGCCTGCCCCCAAACCCGGTTTAGTTTATTTATAAATTTTTTTCGTATTCTTATATTAACCCGTAATACCACGCCTTCGAATCCGCAATTTTGGGTTTACTCTAATTATAAAACCAATGTTCTGTTTCCCGATGCTTTGGATGCCAAACGCAGTTGCCCTTATTTTCCTTTTCAGTCGCTATCTATAAAAGAAAAACTGCCAGGTCTTAATAAAGAAAAAACCGAGACATTTGTCAAGTACCGATTTAACAAAGTAAAAAAAAAAATTTAAACCACTTTAAAAAAAATAAATTATTTTGAAGAGCAAAAAATAAGAGGGAAATACACACAATTGGTGTCTGATTTTTTTACTAACCTGTCGGCCAACAAGTGTGAAATCGGGAAAGAGGCCTTTTCCGCAGCTGGCTTAATTATAGCAAGATTAAACCATAATTAGGGGATCCTAGTTTCGAATAAACTATGCTTTTTGCGCTCGTATTTTCAAAAAATAACCTAATAATAAATAAACAGTTTGTACAGAATAGTTATTTGATTAGACTAGTTACTTAATTTCTTT
Source organism: Dynastes maya (assembly GCA_029619315.2). Taxonomy (NCBI): domain Eukaryota; kingdom Metazoa; phylum Arthropoda; class Insecta; order Coleoptera; family Scarabaeidae; genus Dynastes; species Dynastes maya. Next base: position 5,450,337 of record JAROYE020000008.1, read on the forward strand.
AGAACATAGTTATTTATTTAGATTTGTTACTTGCTCACAATAAAAGCATTATTTTTTGTTTATTTGATATGTTTTATATACAGTGTGTTAAAGCGATGGTGGTTTTTCAGAAAAATTTACTTATTTTGAAAATAAAAAGCAGTAAATAAAGGAAAAAAGGAATTTTATTTATAACGACTTAATCGCGCATTACCAACATAAATAAATGAAATTTTATTGAAACCATATGTAGTGTATAAAGCGATGGGGCATACAAGAGGGCAAATTTTTTTAATATTGATTTTTGAAAGAAATTTATTCTTCATAATATTTTTTCCTTGCTTTGAAAGTACCAGTAATGTTTCGGAAATCTAAAATTTATTTCTTGTAATCTGTGAAAAATAAAAAACTATTTTTTTTTATTGTAAGTTATCATTCTACGTTATAATGAAGATAGCAATGATAAATAAATAAGTGAATAAAAAAAACTAAAAAATAAAAAACTATTTTACTAATTATAAACTGTCATTCTACATAATCGCCTCCGTTTTCTACACACCTTTCCGCTCTATTCCTGAATTCCTTATAAACATTCCCTAAAGTTTCCAAGTTAACTTCTCTAAACCGCTGAAGTTATTCGTTGTTTTAATATTTCTACATTGTTTCCTACAGGTTCTTGGTAAAAAACTTTTGTTTAAGATACCCCCAGAGGAAGAAGTCCATGGGAGATAAATCTGGCGATCTGGCAGGTCAATGTATTGAACCATAACGTCCAATCCAATTCCCAGGAAATTGCTGGTCTCACAATGTGCGAACTAATAAAGTGCTGTGAGCTGGACATCCATCTGTTCATAATAAATGTTCTCTAAGTTCACGTGTTGCAGTGATGGAATCATAAAAATTTCGTAGCATACTTAAATAACTATGTTGACTTTCAATTTTCGTCAAAAAAGTAGGCCGCAATAATTTTATTAATTAACATTCCGCACCAAATATTAACTTTTCCATAACGCTGATTTCTCATGTTGATTTTAAAATTTGGATTGTGTCGTGACCAAAATCTGCAAGATGAAGACACAACACCGTTTGTGGAAAAGGTACATTCATCGGAAAACAATACGCGTTTATGAAAGTTTCTGTTTTCCATAAGCTTCTCACCAATCCATAAGCAGAAATCCAGTCTAAAAGCATGATCATGAACTTCAAGGGTATGTCTAAATTTTGGCTTAAATGGAAAAATGTTATATCTTTTAAAAATTGTTTGTAATAAGATGTGACTGACATTAAGCTCCACTGCCCTCCGTCTTAATGATAAACGTGGATTGTCTTCAACGGACTGCAATACCATAATAGTTACCGCATCATCCTCATTGTACATCTTTCTTATCTTCTTTTTGTCAACCACCAATCTTGCTTCGTCGAATTTTGCAATTAATTTCTTAAGAGCCATTTTTGTTACAGCTGCATCTGGATACTTTTGATCAAACAAATTAATTGTGTACTGATATGATACATCGCCAATATCATAACATTTAACTAAATAAATTCTTTGTTTGTGACGTTAGCATTTTTGCAACGTCAGTTTGACAGCAATAAACGTGAGTTTGAGCAAAACAATTTATTATCGCTATCTTCATTATAACGTAGAATGATAACTTACAATAAAAAAAATTAGTTTTTTATTTTTACAGATATAGAAATAAATTTTAGATTTTCGAACATTACTGGTACTGTTCAAAACAAGCAAAAAATATCATGAAGAATAATTTTTTTTTCAAAAATCATATTAAAAAAAAATGTCCCTCTTGTATACCCCATCGCTTTACACACTCTGTATATGTTTTCAATAAAATTTCATTTATTTATGTTTGTAATGCGCGATTAAGAACGTTTATAAATAAAATTCCTTTTATTCCTTTATTTACTGCTTTTTATTTTCAATATAAGTAAATTTTCTGAAAATAAAAATTACTGGTATTGAAAAAAGTCGGTAAATTTGCAATCCCTAGTCACAAGACGACCTTCATTACATAACCATAGATCAGCAATTGACCGTTTCCTCTTCAGCGACTTTCCTGGTGCTCCGTATGTCCATGAATGATAGCGCCTAACGGTGGATTGGTTCCTGTTTAAGGCAATTTGCAATTTCCATTAACGAAAAAGCGCAAGCCAACAATTCGATCTCTGGCGGTAATTTTCACCTTGCCGCACTCCTAAGCGTAAGCAAACTCTCAAAACACGTTAAACAGAAGTATGAAAGAGAGAGAACGGTCAAAATTGAATCAAAACTCGCAAGAAATACACCTAACATTGCCAAAATTGTAATACCTAACGCTATTTTCCGAAAAGTATAAAGCTGATAATTCCAAGCCAATTTTATATTCGTATCAACAGACATAAATTCCTTAATATTTTTCAGAAATAAAATTTTTTCAATGTTTTTCAAAATCCTCGCTGTAAAATACTTTTGATGTATGCTGCATTGCGGAAATAAGTAATAAGTAATGCTTTAAAAGATTTGAATGCTTAAATATTTATACTACAAACAACATGGCGAATATCCAGTGCAAGGTTATAGTCACACAGCTTTACTCACCTCTTACAATATTGACTCTTTGTATTTACGCCGTAACAGAGCAGATATCAAGTTTTTGTATAACCTCGTTAATGGCAGCATTGACGCCCATCTACTCGGTGTTGCTTTGCTTTTTACACACCAAAGTCGAAAACAAATATAATGCTAAAGTCGCTAATACATAGAATATGTAACACATTTAATTTGTTATCAGATCCTTCCACTGTTATTCATTTCTCTTCCCTAACTACACTTCTAAATATGTAAGTGCACCCCCTCATTTAACTTTATCTAATAATAATACCTTTTTTATGTTTTCATGTTTGCAGAATTTGTTAGATTTAAGTTTAGTAACTTTTATACATTAATATGGTTTTCCTTGTATGAATTGTGTATTATTTTTGTCCTGTAATTGGATCTTGAATCTGTTGGGCAAATAAATAAATAAGTAAATGTCTTAAATTTGATGGAAGTGAGCTGGTTCGCATTTTAGCTTCAACACGAGGAAATGCCATATGTGATGGTAGGGAATCGCTCTCCATAAAGTGTTGCTGCTTCACGAGAATTTTTATGACACTCTCCATAAATTAATAACATATTGACACATTTATTTGAAGAAAAAATAGAAGGCACTTTAAAGATTTTATAACAACAGTGCTTCGTAAAGTACGTAAAGTATTTTCACAAATCAAAATAATACCTGAATCTTTTTTGTTCGAACAAACCAAATTTAAATTAACAATTTCTAATATATTTTTATTAGTAGCTATTTGTACAATGAAATTTTTGTTTATATCGTATTCCTAACTTCTAGTACTTAAATCATAAAGTCAAAAAGATGAGGGTACAATTTAAAGAAAAATGGCTTAGGGGAGGTTTCTTAGAGAGTGGTTTAGTAGTGGTAGCTTTAAAAAGTATATCTTTTAGGGTTCTGCAAACCATTTTCTACGACACCTTGTTCGCTTTTATATATCTCTACAAGTAAGGAAGATATCGCTTGTAACATTGAGTCTGGGACACCCAGTAGAGCTATCGAATATAAGTATGTGGAAATGTCAAGCAGGGTAACAGCAACGTTCAATAGTAGTGAATAATCAATTGGAAATTATGTTTTCACTTTCTTTCAACGTTGCATTTTTGACAGATTAAATGCGCTAAATATTATGAAAGATTGCGTCTTGAACAACCGTCTCCGTATTAAACAAGAATAAGATTTCATCGTACCATCACGTAATCTCGATGTTTTTCCATTCTCTAAGTTAGACCATTTGCTTTTTCGTCAAGGCAATCCGCTCACTAGAATTCGTAATTTCCACGGCGAAATGACTAAAGAAAACCAACAGCCGTGTCATCCCCCCTGTACCTTCTATCACCCTACCCGTTTTTCCCATCGTCTTTACACAGCGGCAGCCGCCGTATCACCGGAGCGGTAATGAACGTTTGTTAGCGGCGACAGTAGCGTTCTAATTCGCAAGTTTTCCACGCTAATCGAATCATAGTCGCTCGCTGATTGTTCGCGAGCGCCGCGGACTCCCTTCCGCCAACCCTAGCGTCGTCCTCATGTAAATAGCGCGCGCGAAGGCGAGCGAACTCTCCTTGAATTCGGATTCAATTAGCAAATAGCCGATTGTTTGGGTGTATTCTAATAATATGAGACAGACAGCACGGGGAAAAGGGGTCGCAGATTTAATAGCGTTCCCGGGCACTATTCTTTTGTTCGATTTCGATGAATAGAATCTCGGCTTGCTCATTTCTCCTGATAGCTTTTATTTTCCGATTTAGAAGTTTTTTGGGATTCAAGTACTACTAATAGGATGTATTCATTTGCGAGGAAGGTGATATTAAATATGTCAATAGCACATTTCGATTACGTCTAGATTTAACTCTTGAAAAAATTATATGAAATATAAAAGACTGAATGTTTCAACAAGTGTTTCAGAATTTGCACCAAAGGTCTAGGTAACTATATTCTCCTACTAAAGGACTAAAAAATAAAATTAATTTCTGAACGTTCTGAACGGACCCCTTAGAGGTACTTAATATCTTAAATGTTATTTATTCAGATAATAACCAGAATTATTTACACAAGTCAAAAATGGTATACTATTCGTCCAATGAACCTTTACCCATCTTTACGCAATTGAATCATATAGCAATAATATTTATACGTTGTTCAATGCATCTGCCACAATTTCCGTTCCAGAATAAAAATAAATTTAAATTGAAACATTTGTCGTTTGCACGGACAATTCAAGAAGCCGAAGTACAACGTTCAGCCCACTGAAACTGAAAAGAAATACCTTTGAATAATCTATCCTTGAACATTACACACATTGTATTAACCAAACTAGAAAAATGCGTTCTGCTATGGTATGTTTTGTATGCCGGTAATCTTCTAAGCCTAGATCATATTCATGGGAAATTTCTCAAATGCCTCTCCTAACAAAATTAATAGAAATTATCCTGAGAGAGGTACCCCGCAGAATGGACCACCAGAAAGGCATAGCATGCTGGCTTGGAGCACTAGGAGGGATGGCACCTGCGAGGAATTTCTTATAGAAATTGCTGTAAGATGAACGGATGAACTTTCCTGCGCAACGCTTAAATTTTAATTTTGATAAAAACCCATCTGTAATGAGAACTTGGAAAGAAGTACTGCGATCAAGAATTATCTAACGTGAATTGTGTACAACCAACTAGGGTACGAGTTATAGAATGAAGAAGTCTCCTTTCTTCCACAAACCACCACAGACCGCTTACCTGTTTAATCAATTATTGCTTCCAGACGTTGTTTAGGTCGTAGTACTTCTTACCAACTTCTCATTACAGAGGGGTTTCTATTAAGAATTAACTAACGTGGATGCTGTACAGCCAACCGGGATAAGAGCTATAGAATGAAAGAGTCTTCTTTCTATCGCAAACCACCACAGACCGCCCATACCGGCTTAATCAGTTATTTCTTCCTGATGTTGTAAGGTCGAAGTACTTCTTTCCAATTTCTCATTACAGAGGGGTTACTATTAAGAATTAACTAACGTGTATGTTGTACAGCTAACCAGGATAACGAGTTATAGAATGAAGAATCTCCTTTCTACTGGGAAACCACTACAGACTGCATACCTGCTTAATCAACTACTGCTTCCTGACGTTTTAAGGTCGTAGTACTTCTTATCCAACTTCTCATTACGGATAGGACTTTTTCAAAAAATTAACTAACGTGAATGGTGTACAGCCAACTAGGATACGAGTTATAGAATGAAAGTCTCCTTTCTTCCGCAAACTTCTACAGACTTGCATACCTGCTTAATCAACTACTGCTTCCTGACGTTGTGAAGTTCGTAGTATTGTCTTATCCAACTCTCACATTACAGATGGGATTTTTTCAAAAAAATTAACTAACGTTGTATGGTTGTACGTACAGTCCAGGTATACGAGTTTCAGAATGAAGAAAGTCTCCTTTCTTCCGTAAACCACCACAGATCGCAAACCTGCTTAATCAATTATTTCTTCCTGATGTTGTAAGGTTCTAGTACTCTCTTTTTCAACTTCTCATTACAGATGGAATTTTATATAAGAATTAGTTAACGTGCATGGTGTAGAGCCAATAAGGTTTAATATTTTTGTATAACGATGGTCAGTTTTGAAACTATGCAATAGGAAACCAAAGATACTTGCTCATCCTTTCATATATGCGACAATTTTTGTAGACATCTATAGATTAAATGAAGTAAAGTCTAATATATGATAAATATATCAAGAAACCGATTCACTAAAGCACGTTGGAAAGCATCATTTTTCCATATTTATCTGTATCGCTTAATTTTTTGCTTAACAGTCTTAGGTTTTACGATGTCTATACTTAAAACAAGGAACTCAAGAAGTGATTTATGTGTATTTACATATATTACTAATAACCTGCAAAGGAGCTATGTTTTATAATATTACAACAAAACTCGGTTACAATTTCATTAGACCAGCGCATCCGCCAAAATTGCATATTACTTTTTTTTCCTATTTATTTACACTGCATCTATTTCATTTCCTTATTTACTAGATGCCTCAAACTTCATCATCTATTCCCAACGCTGAATGGTATACATGTACAACAGACATTACATACAATCTCTCATCATTGGTAAACTGCGACAAGCTCATTGCGTTCCTTTTACATGGATGTACAAACGTGGTAATTTGATGAAAATCACCGTGCACCACAAATTGCATCTAGCATCCAGACTTCGTTTAATAAGAGGTAACGCCACGTGGGAATATTGCTGGGGTTGTGAATATGAAGAGAGGAAATATACACGAAAGAATGCGAAAGGTATGGGATTCAATTGGAAAGCCTGCGGATTGCGTTTTGTTTATTAGGGGAGGAGCATTGTGGAAGTTATTTCGCCAAATTGAATTATCTTATCATTTGACACTGGGTGTGATATGGGTTATAAACATGTGCAGATACGGAAAACTGTATCTTTTTGATGGGGAAGATTAAATAAAGGGAAGTGATTCCCACGAGAAGCAATGTAATAGTTATTTTTGTGCACTAGTTTATAATTCCTCTTGAAATTGATTTTACTTTCCTCATATAGGGAACGAATTTGCATCATGTAGAAAACAGGAAATACGCCTGGGCAGGACCAAACTTTCTCCTTTGTTAAGGTATATTCCGCACTTGAAGCATTTCGTTCTCTTAAAGACTTGTTGATAAACGGGGGGCTCTGTGACAGTTACGGGATAGGATGTGCTTTGGGTAGATGGAAAACTACACTATCGCTCATAAGTATTTGGGCACCTCAAATTGCGGGGTAAATCATTGAATATTAAAATGGAAATATTCAAATATGTGAATTTGTACTAGCAGTACATATTTCCAGGCTGATAGGCCGTGGTCTTGATGTGTCGAAGTCGACGTTTCGCCAAACACTGGGGTCGTGCATCTTCAGGACGGTGATAATCATCATGAAGATACCGACAGCAGTTTTGGCGAAACGTCGACTTCGACACATCAAAGACCACGGCCTATCAGCCCGGAAATATGTGCTACTACTACAAATTCAGACACCGGCCGTGAAAGCCTACAGTTATTATTAAAATACTGTATTTGGTATTTAAGTATACACAAATATACAACTTTAACAATTAACATTATTTATTTGACCTAAAATTTTAGATTCGCTGCGTAGAATTGCAACAGCAGCAACGCTTCCATTGTCGATTCATTCAGCCGTCGACGGTGTTGTGGATACTTGTCGTATTACTTCTAAAATGATCGTCTCGACATCCAGTGAAGTACGATTTGCAAATGTCAGATATTCCTTTTCCTCATTTGGGCACTCTTGATTTTCAGTTATAGACCGAACCTTTTGTAAATCGGGATTTTTTCGTTAAAATTGCACCAAATTCTTGAGCAACATCGACTCCTACAGTGTTCGTCAAATTTTCTAGAGCGACTTGTAAATTGTTTATACTAATTTAATTATAGCTTGTGCAACTTCAGAATAGTTCATGGAAATTTCATCTATTGTTGTTGAACGTCCAAATTGGAAAAAAGTTGCTGACTATCTCGAACTGCTGCAGAATCATTTGAATCAAGTTTCAAGATGACATTTTTCACTTGTGAAAAATATTTCTGATAGTAAGATACTGCCTGAAGCCATGTTTCCCATCGCGTTATTACAGGCTGAGGTGGTGATGGTAATTTCGGATACAATTTTTTGAATACACGGATGTGTTTGGGAGATTTGATGAACACTTTTTTGGTAGATGCTATTAACTTATCCACCATCGGATACTTCTTTCGAATGGTTTCTGCTACGACGTGACATGCGTGTATGAGGCATGTTATGTGAAGAAGAGTCGGAAAGCATATTTTCGACATCCTACCAACTCTCAGCATTGTTGCGGCTCCGTCAGTAACGAATATTGTGACTTGGGTTCCTGTGATACAAAATTTGTTTCATCCACACGTAGACAGATTTTCTTATTTCTCAACTCGTCTTTTATACATTCCTTTACTGTACCTTGCACACGTGGCAAATTGTATCGTAATTGCATAGATGTTGGCAGCTTCCATGAGGGAACGTACTTAGCCCAAAAAAGACGAAAGTGTTCATTAGAAACTAGATGTTGTTGGATGTTGCACACACTTAACATAAAAATAAAATCATATAAGAATTGCCAGTTTCTTAAATTCAATACATGACGTTTACTTCTACAATGTTTTGTACATTCAAACCTATCGCGATTTAGCAATCTGCTATTGCATATTGTGCAATAAATATGCTGACTTCTATATTCTAATCCAGGGAAATGCCTGAGATATTTATTCACATTCGAAGGGAACGCTACACCCTTTGGGCGTCCCATCTCCGCGTACTTATTTGGCGTGCAGGATGCAACGTATAGTCGCTTTGAACTCTCTCGCGGTACTGTCGAGATCGACTACGAGTTGAAAGTTACCCCTACACACGGCGCTAGCGCTACGCTACTGCCATCCGGTACCACCTTTTTAACAAACTCTAGTTATGACATTTCAACGTTTAAACGTAATGTTTTAAACCCTGCACTTACAAAACAAACCATAAAAAACTAAACGGCAATAAAATGTAAGCTATAAACACTTCCCCGAAAAATTTGCATCTCAAAAATAAAACCCACGTCTTACCGTTAAGAACTAAATAAATAAAAGTAGTATTTGCAAAAGTGCATGAGCATTGTATATAATAAACTTCCACTAGAATACGGTGGATAGGCTAATATTTCTGCGTCGGATGGAACGTAACTTGTCGATAAAATAAACTGAAAAAATCCGATTCCGCTAATAAAACCGGCAGAAAAGAGGGGAAATAATAAAAAAGTTTTATATACACACCATCAACGTGAAAAGGAAATAAATAATAGGCGAACGAGAAAAAACGAATGCTGCCTCATACATATAAATTCGTCAGATATTGTAATATTCCTGATTTAATAAAAAAACTTTTATATGCAAGTTTTTATCCTCCCGAGTAGTGCTGTAGGAGCAAAAACAGCAGCAACGTCACGAAAAAGTTAAGATGACTCTGTGCAACTTCTATGTGGGCGGGAGAGAAGGGAAAAACTTGGTAATCTATCATGCTCAACGCGCAAAATTGAAAAAAATTAAGTTTTCTGTCTGAATATCCTTATTCTAGAAAAAAAAATTGCAGATTGTAAACATAAGTAATTTGTAGAGTACGGTAATCGTTCGTCGCGCCATAGGCGTGCGGTTTCTTCAATATTTATAATACCGAAAAAAGAAGTAATAAAGCGAATAATAATAAAAAAAAACTAATCAAGAATTATAATATCTGTAAGGCTGTGAAACACTCACCCTCTTAAGCAACGTAATCAAGTAGGCTGGCGGATTGTATTGGAATTACTGAACATGAGAGGTAGGATTATGTATTGACAATAAGTTTACACGGCAAGCACCCTGCTACAAACTTATTAGTAAACTAAATTCCGTGTGTTATCAAATATGAACTTTGAAGTATATAATTGAACACAATAATATGCTATCTCACTATTATGCTAATGTTCATAGTAGACTATCTTATGGTATCACAGTATGGGGTGGGCAACTTTTGTTAAGGAGGCTTTTTAACACGAAAGAGAATTATTAGTAGTCATGTAGACTTTATTTTCTAAAATGGAATATTCTTCCCGTTGCCGCAATCCATATATACAGGGTGTTTATTAAACATACGGCAAAATTCAAGGGGTTATTCCATGAACTATTCTAAGAATATTTTGCACTTTTATGATTTTTGAAGAGCCCTTTTGTTTCGAAGATATAGGGCGAGAAAAATTTTCTACAAAACCAATTTTGAATTTTTGAAAATTATTAATGTAGCCGAAATAAAAAGAAGGCGTACAACACTGGACTTACCGAGTATAAAAAAATTGTAAAAACGCGTTATCTCTTAACAACATTCCGATTACAAAAAACGGCTGTTTTACCCACTAGCAATAGGCAAGTACAGACTTAGAAAAGTAAATCAGTTAAAACGTGGATTTCATTTGAATGCGTTTCGTGATTGATCATTTTGTATGTGTCAAATTCGTTGAGACTGATTGACGTGTATTTTTTGTCTTTTAATACTTAAACTTTTGTTAGCCCTCTATCGTGAATCGCTATACGAACGCCGAGATGACTGACATGTGTTCATTTATGGACTGCTGATGACAACTCATTAGAAGCTAGACGGTTGTACAATGAACGATTTCCTGACCGTAATGTTCCTGATAGAAAAACCTTTCAAAGTATTCATCAACGTCTTCATGAAACAGGCAGATTGAAACGAAGTGGAGGACCAGGAAGGCCAATGACAGTAAGAACGGTGAAATTAGAAGAGAATGTGCTGGTCATGATAGAGGAAGATCCAGGTACTTCTACTCGAAAAATTGCAAATACTTTGAATCTAAGTAATGGGACTGTTTGGAAAATTCTTAGGGAGTATTTGTTGTACCCATACCACATACAACGCGTTCAGGCACTTCTTCCTGCTGATTTTCCTCCACGGATTGCATTCTGTCAGTGGCTTTTGCACACATTGGTTCAAATCCCTCAACTACTGACACTGATTCTTTTTACCGATGAAGCGAATTTCTCAAGAAATGCAATAAGGAATTTTCACAATAACCATGTGTGGGCTGAAGAAAATCCACATGAGGTACTTGAAGATCGTTTTCAACATCAGTTTTCGTTGAACGTTTGGTTAGGAATTGTGGGTGACTGGCTAATTGGACCGGTATTTCTACTAGGAAGACTTACCGGCGAGGTGTAACCGAAACTTTTTGGAACGAACGCTACCTCTGTTTCTGGAGGATGTACCATTGACAACAAGAAATGCAATGTGGTTTATGCACGATAGTACACCAGCGCATTTTAGTGTGGTTGCTCGTGAGCTTTTAACAGCAACATACGGAGATCGTTGGATTGATCGAGGTGGACCTCACTTATGGCCTGCTCGATCCCCGGACTTAAACCCCCTGGATTATTTCCTATGGGGCCATCTAAAGTCATTACTTTATTTTACTCCAGTGGAAAATGTGGAAGATTTAGGTAATCGGATAATTGCTGAGTGTAACTCAATAAGAAACGACCCTGGTGTTTTTGAAAGAGTTCGACAGTCAATGAGGTGAAGATTGGATTCTTGCATCCTAGCTGGAGGTAGTCATTTTCAACAGTTCTTGTAGATTAAGGAACTTTAAATGTCATTTTTGGTAATAAAATGTTAGTTTTGTCGAGAATTTTTCTCGCCCTGTATCTTCGAAACAAAGGGGCTTTTCAAAAATCATCAAAGGACAAAATATTCTCAGAATAGTTCATGGAATAACCCCTTGAATTTTTGTCGTATGTTTAATAAACACCCGGTATATGAACTTCTTATATGTTTATAGAAATAAATCTGAGTTTTTGTGTAACAACAATATTTATTAGCATAATACCAGATCTAATTTTAATTTCTACATACCTCCTTATAGTTTAAGTTTAACAGAAAGGTGTCCCCGAATTCTAGGATTACGTCTCTTTAACGCTTTGCTTCACGACCTGAAATCGATTTCAAATATAAAATGTTTTAAGCGGAGTATTAGAGCATTTCTTGTGCATTACTGTATATACGAGGGGCACACTGTATGCTTCTGAATACAGGATAACAACAAAAAATATAAAAAGGAACAATATTTATTCTTTTTCAAAGTGCTCTCTTTTACATTTAACGCACTTCGACATCCTGTCATTCTGTAAAACAGGTAGCCCAGGTTTCCTTGGACACTGCATTAACATGCTTTTCAAATGCATTAACAGCTTCCTGTGATGTAAAAAAATGGATTCCACGTAATTTCTTCTTAATAGGTGGAAAGAGGGAGAAATCACACGGAGCTAAATCCGGGCTATAAGTTAGATGTGACATTAATTTTATCCCAGCAGAGCGAAGAAACTCCGTTGTCAACTTGGCAGAGTGTGCAGGAGCGTTGGCATGGTGTAACACAATTTGTTTTTTCTGAACTTTTGACAACAATGTTGGCAAGCAAATGGTGGTATACCATTCTGCACTAACTGTTTTCCTCTAGAAGAAAAGAACAAATGTTACCAGTACGGCTGAAGAAAGAGGCAATCATTTGTTTAGCACAACTTCGTGATTGTTTTACTTTTGTGGGTCGCATTTCATTTTGAAACATCCATTGGATAGATTGCTGCTTTGTTAATGGATCATAGCAGTAGATCCCGTTTCATCGCCTGTAATGATATAAACGGCCTTAGACGTACCTTCATGATAACGTTCAAGGTTTTCTAGGCACCGACCCTTGCTTTTTTTGATCAGCTGTTAATGTGGTATCCGACGATAACACACTTTTTTCACATTTATATGTGTGTGAAGAATTGTCTGAATTGCAGTCATTCCAATTCCAAGAGTTGCCCGAATTTCACTGTAGATCACCCGACGATCTTCTTCAATCATGCGACGAACGGCATCGATGTGACTTGAAGTTGTTGCTGAAACAGGACGACCTTCACAATTTTCATCCTCGAGAGATGATCTTCCCCTTTAGAATTCTTTGAACCAGTTAAACACGGTCGTCCGACTTGGGGCTCCTCCAGGAAACGCATTTTGCTAACGAGCAAATGATTCATTAAAGGTTAAACCTGAATGAAAGTCATGCAAAATCATTGCACGAAAACGTTCTCGGGTCACTTTCATTTCACACTGACCGTTTAACTTTTCAAAAAATTCTGTAAGCTTTTTGAAAAAAGATATTGATTTCAAATAAACTGCGACTTATTCACAAACACTTGCTGCATTAAACTAACCTCAAATTTGTTGACAATTACTGTCAGTGTTGCCATATTCACAAATATACAGTGCGCTCTTCGTATTCATTAAACGAATTTTTCGAATTGGTTTGCGCATCCAGCAATGTTTAAAAAGTGTAGATTTAACAACTATAAATGAAACTTGTTTGTTATTATGTGATATTGTGCACTTGTGATAATTGTGTATATTCTTTTGAATTTATGACAAATATTCTTATTATTATGAAAACTGAACAATGTTTAACAACAGAAGATGTTATATTAAATAAATGCAATGTTCACACATTTATCGCGTTTCTTGGAATTTCAGAAAAAATAATATAATTTTTTAAATAAATTTTACTACAAGAGACGTACATAAATTTCAATTTTTCTTTTCTATTATTTCTTTGCTTAGCCATTAATTGCATTCAATGTAAAAGGAATTTATACAACTCATGCTTTCAGGAGTATAACAAACATACGATCCAAAAGATTGAATACACTATTATATACATTTTCTAAAAAAAAAGTAGGTTGTTTTGTTGGCGGATCTTCCTTATAACGATATAGCCGCTCAAAAACCATATAACGACCTCTCGCCCAAGATAAATACGGTGAAGCTTTTTTCCCCGATCCGAGATTACTTTTAAATTATTCAGACAAATAAAGACCACAAAAGCTCCTTCTTCGTCTCCATCTTTTTCTTCCTTAGCTGGTCGGAGAGTGGGAGAACGTCTTATGTCTCGGTATTTATAGATATTTTCAATTTTCCGGATGGTAAGTGGCATTTCCGGAGTGATTCAACCTTCCGACTTCAATATCCGGACTCGGGTTATTCGCGACTACATCCCTTTTCTATTTCATTTTCACTTTATCATGGGTATATCGACGGAGCACCGCACGAAACCGAAAATATTGAATTTCCCTCGGCTAGCTGTCGAAGCGCTAGCCCGCCTTGCTTAGCTCATTCTCCCTTTTTTAATGAAAAGTGTCAGAAGAAAATTAAAATGGAAGGAAGAAGGAGACTCATCGTCCTAAGCGTGCTATGCTAACCAGACCTGTCGGCCCAGTACGGAACAGCGCCCCCTCGTATCGGGTTGGTGTTCTAAATTAAATTGTAAATTAAAATCTAAACTGAAGCTTTTCTTTGCTATCCGAGTGTGGGTTTCGAGGAAAGCCGCCAGGATTATTTACCCAACTTCGCGCCGAAATTATCTTGGTTCTACCGCAGTTCGTTTATAATTTGTCTCTATATTATTAATAACTTCTTCTGTGTGAATGTTTCGTTATATCTGTGCAGGTGTTACATGGTGGAGTATTATTACTTTATTACGTACCAATTACATTTTAGTACTTCAGATAAAAATAGCGTGGGAACAAGCGACTGACACTGACAAGTGTAGAATCCTTTCATGGGTGGGAGGTGGGTATATACGTCGCTTAAAAGAATTATGGAATTTTATTGTCACGCTAATAATAAGGTGCCTTAATACAGTTTAATAACAATTTTTTATGTCTATCTATCTACGTGAGTATCTCAATTATTCAACACACAGAGAAGATCGCTTGATAAATCAACAAAAACTTTTTTATTCAGATTTTTTTGCTTCCATGAACAACAGTATTGGTCACATTAAAAAAAGAAAGAAGCAACGCTGATGACGCTGGGCGATTCCATTAGTATCACGAAGAGCTATACAGGGAAATTTTTTGGTATAAATCGTTTTATTGTTTTTCAAAATATTCGCCATTAACATATACCTTTCCAAGCGCTCGAACCAATTGCGACGCATTCTGGTGCAATGCGACTAGCACCCCTTTTAAAAGATATGTAACTCAGTGATTCTACTCCACTGCTGTAAAATTGTTAAGGAAAACCAGAACGCGCGCCAAGTCCGGCTGCTCATAAACCACGGTTGGGAGGTGCTTCGCTTATAAGTAATCTGGGCAAACAGCGGTAACAGTCAATGTACTAGATATGTGGTGCGGAGTCGGCGATTATTTATTTCACGCGTTCACAGCGTCAGTACTAAATCGATCCTGTATGTGATTAGTTCTGTGTATATGTAGGCTGTCGTAACTTATTTCGTAATTGTATGCTTATGTTTGCTTTAAAAATGTCGCAGTTAGGTACGTAGCGAAAACGACCAATGGCAGTTAAAAGCTTTATAGTGGACATGCCGGACTTAATTTTGATGGCGCTAAAATTCAATATCTAGTTTGTAAAATCCCTTTAATGTGTTGGTCCAGAAGCCATTGTCAACGTCACATCGAAAGCAAACAGCATTCTTCTGCAAAAAGTGGCATACGAGACCAAGAAAAATTTACATTTGATTTATGTGTTACTCTTATTTTATATAATTTATCGTTTCGTTTACTAAACAAAGAAGCATTTGTCTCCTTCTGGAATAAATATGCGGACTGTAAATTATCTAGTCGGACACTGATACGAAATGTAGTGCCATTTGCTCGTGAACAAATAGAAAAAAGAATGAAAACGGAATTGAAAGATAAAAAACCGTGGTTGTGTGTGGAGGAAACAACAGATCGTCAAAAACATTCTGTGGTTAATGTAATGGTACGTACAATGGAACCACATCGACCGTCATCCTCCTCCTTACTTGCTTCCAAAAAAGTTATAAATTGTACTGCCGATGAGATTTTAACGTGTTGAACTCACTGAACAAATTTGAAGTTTCAACTAAGCAACTTTTAATGTTTATGAGTGATGGTGCCGCAAACATACGTTCTTTGGGCCGATCTCTTAAAGAACACAGTGGTAACTTCTTACATGTAACGTGTAAGATCCATACTCTAAATCTTGTGACACAAACGAACGATTCCTATAT
This sequence comes from Dynastes maya, assembly GCA_029619315.2. NCBI lineage: Eukaryota > Metazoa > Arthropoda > Insecta > Coleoptera > Scarabaeidae > Dynastes > Dynastes maya. The sequence goes on from JAROYE020000008.1 coordinate 5,466,565, forward strand.
GTTTTCCACTAGTAAATGCATTGATTGCTAGTACAAAGGCAGTGTTTCTAAGGCCCCCGAAACGTACCCCACTATTTCACAAACTGTGTCCAGATTTACCTGAGCCATCACAGCCGATTGTTACACGTTGGGGAACATGATTGCAGGCTGCGTTTTACTACAACAAATATTTGATCAAGTAAAGAAGGTAGTTTTAAAATTCAATCCGACAGAAGCTGCAGCAATCAAGAAGAGCCAGGAAATATTTCAAGATAGGTTAAGATTCACAAATTATTCACAACAATTACTTCTGACTAGCGGAGGGAATAGAAAAATTACAAAATGTTTCGATGTCGCTAGTGGATTCTGTTCAAATTGTGATTGATGTTCACGCACAGTTATGCGCTGTAGAAGGCGAAACAAATTGGTGTGTAATACGAAAATTTGAAAGAGTTTTAGAGAAAGACTCAGATTTTTTTATATTAAGGCAAATTTGTGAAGGTGCGTGTGAAGATGCATTAAGTTGTTTCATAGATTATTTTAAATATGCAAATATAACATCGCCAGATGTCGAACGGTCGTTTTCGGCATTAAAAAAAATTTATTCCACACGTCGTACTCACTTGACTGAAACAGCTGTGGAAACATATCTAATGATTCAAATATTTAATAGATATTACCTAGTTTGTGATTTCACGGAAGACTTTTAAAACGGTAAGTGTTTCAGCACGTTTTATAATTTATTTCTTACCTTCTATTTTATTTTGTAAGCTTTTATGCGTTCGCCACGCCTCTGGCTGTTACCACATATTTCCCCAGGTTAATAATGACCAATAAACGAAATATCGATTTTTTTGAGAATGTATTAACATACAGGGTGCTATATTTAAAATAAAACTTAAACAACGTACCAAACAAACTAAACACCCTATAAATTCGAAATAATTTTCTATCATAGACCACTTGATTCTAAGTAACTTTTGTTCGGAACATTTTCCTATTAAATGAATAAATAATAATAATAATAATAATAATAATATTTATTTGTGCGCAACAGTAAAACACCAAAATAGACACATATACATACAAATTATCTAAAGTGTAGCAAAAGTACAAAATGAAATAAATTAAACTTCTTAGAGATACACATAAGACTATAACGATGAAAACATACATACATACGTTGCATAATATACACGAAATACTAAACAAGTGACCCAGAAAAATGTCTTTATATAACATATCAGCGCAACGACAGATGCGGTTTATTGGCGCTAGGTGCATTACATTAGTTCTCACAGGTTTCAAGTAAAATGAAGATAATTTCGCGATTCCCTAGCGGGAACATGAAAAGGTACCCACACAGTAACATCTGGACAATCAATTTTATTTTTAATGAGCCTGTAGAGAAAACACTGCACTAGTGCGTTCAAAAACATTCATGGAGTGATGAAACACCGTGCGACAGAAGAAGCTGGCCATGATCGTAGTTCCTTTGCGGATAGTTACCAGTCTCCTTGAATGTTAAATATTAAAAAAGCGGCGTTGCAGTCGCTCAAGTCGAAGTTGGTGACATGTGTAATAAGGGCACCATATAATCGCTGCGTATTCCAACTTACTTCGAATCAAACCCGTAGTAAAGAGTCTTTAGAGCAGCGTAATCAGTAAATGTGCGTGTGTTACGAAGAACGAAACCAAGAACTCTGCAAGCACACCGACATCACCTGCTGGTCAAAGCAAAGTCGATCATCAAATAACACTCCAAGGCCTTTCACAGTGTCCGATGAAGGTAGCTTCAGACCGTGTATATTATAATCGAAAACGATTTTGGACACCTTTCGAGTGTATCTAACTACGTAGCATTTCTCCACATTAAGATGCAGTTTGTTATCAATACACCAATTACTTATAGTTATTGATTCTCTTGTAGAAGTCTGGCATCATAAAGTGAATCAATTCGGTGGGAAATATCTTGAAGTCGTCTGCAAACGCTAAAAAAGGCACGTAGTGATTGTAAGAGGGTCATCTATAAATATTTAAAACAGCAGGGGTCCAAGTTGGAACCCTGCGGCACTCCCGATGTGTTTAGATAACGCCTAGAAGAAAAACCATTGTACACTACACAATTGACTCTGCCGGTGAGATAGGATGTCATCAATTTCAGCAACGAAGTGCAAAAGCCCATAGTACCAACTTCCGTTTGCAATAACGAAAAATCAATAGAGTCAAAGGCTCTTGTGAGATCTGTGTAGACTACATCTAACTGTGAGCGTTGATCAAGAGTTTCACTAATGCTTTGTGTTACACAGGCCAGGTTAGTAACTGTTGATTTACCTCTCACATAAACCGTGTTGGTGCGAAGACAACCTGATTTTGATGTTACCGTAGATAGCATCATATAAAATTTGCTCAAACACCTTAGAAAAATTACTTAGTATGAAATAGGTCGATAGTTCGTGATTAATTCTGGTTTGCCTTTTTAAAAAACTGGTGGATTCTAGCGATCTTCCAAACTGTAGGGTACACACAAGTTTTTCATACATAAATGTAGATAGCACATAGCGGAACAGCTAAAACCATCCGACAATCCTTTAGGAAGAAAGAAGGAATTGATCTTCTCGGCAGTAGAAAATATTCTTAAGCCTGACGATACTGTTAACCACATCTGTCTCAGTAATGGTTATATACTGAAGGGTGATAAGAAGAGTTCGTATCATAAATGCGGATATCGTCGCTAGGGAAAAAAATGTTCATTAAATATATCCGCAAATGCATCTACTATAGCTTGTGGTTCGTCAAAACTTTGTATCACCCCGAAACAATCTCCCTGGAATGCGTGATAGATCCCTTTTTGTATTAAAAATATTCCAAAATGCCCTGGGGTGCGACTTCAGATTTGTTTGAATTTTATTCAGGTGGGCTGTATGAGAATTGTTTATTTCCCTCTTCGTAATTCTACGTAACCTCGCAAAATCTTCATAAAACTTCAAATAAGTTGTAATTCACCGTATACGGATAGTTGCCGCACCAGCAATACCATATGCGATAGAGTATTTTTCTATAAAAATATATGTTTATTTGTTAAAGTAAAAAACAACTAGCACATATTTACTTACACTACTGTATAATTTACACCAAAGTTATTGTCTAGTTTAGTATGTTCATATATAATTACTCTCCTCCGTAGAGACTTCACTTACACTTATTTACCAAGATTATCAGGCTCAGGAGATTACAAATTCTTGCCAGTTTCAGAGCTCCTAGAGGAGTTCCTTTTAGCACAGGAGCGGAACTATAATTGTGATGAGACTACGTTCTTCCGAAATTCAACTAATCACACGCGTTACTTATCGCTAAACCTCTTAATTGTGTTGTAAATCTTGTTTCGAAAGTACACGGTGTTCTTACGTCCGTGTTACACGCGTGTTTATTTTAGTTGCGTATACGTCGTAAAAGTGACATAGAAATATTGCAAAATGGTTAAATTCTGTAGTGAATCTGTATACACTACCGGCCATAATTATTTACCCACCCAAAGTAGTAGTAGTAGTTTATTTAATGCAATAAAAATTACATTAAAAGTCAGGTAATCTACATATATATGAAATACATATAAAAGAGAAAGAAATATATATGAAGGTGTATAGGGCCTTTCTGTCAAAATATAGTACAAACATATAACACAAACCTAAACATAAGCTCAGGATCAGTAATTTAAAAAGTCATCCACACTATAAAAAGCATTGTCTAAAAGAAATTGTTTAATTGTTCAAATAATTACTTTGAGTTTTATTTTTAGCGTCACACAATATTGTTTGTAATTTACTGTGTATTTTCGGACCCCAATAATCAATGTACTTTTGGATGGTCGTTAAACGATGATACGGCACTTTCAGTAAGTCTCTCCCGCGCGTAACGTATGTATGCGTTTCACCACTCTTTGTGAAGTTATATTTTTGATCATGTATGTTGCAGTCTTGAAAATAAAGATGGAAGGTAGCGTAAGTATTTTTTTACTATTGAAATATATTTTACATGGTTGATCTGGTTTCAGGTTACACAACACTCTTATAGCGCGTTTTTGAAGCCAGAAAACTCGTTCCGTGCCTGTGGACGTTCCCCAGAATTCAATGCCATAAGATACCACACTGCGGAAGTTCGCGAAATATGTGGTACGGGCCGCCTGGTAAGTAGAAATGCTCCTATTCTTCGGATGCTATATATTGCTGCATTTAGTTTATTTGCTATTTCATTTTGTGCATTTTCCAATTTAATTTATTATCTATATGCAGACCTAATAGTTTTATGTCTCTTGTTTCTTCATTTCTTTCATGGTAAATTCTAGTTTTTGGGTTTACTTTTATTTAATTTTAGTTGGTTTGAAGAAAACCATCCTTCTGCCTCCTTCTGTACAGCACAGATTTTTTTAGTCTGTTATTTTTAGAAGATTCTCTCACTAAAAGTGAGGTATCATCTGCATATAAACAGACTCGACCCGCTCCAAGATTTATATCTAGGTCGTTGACATATATTATGAACAACAAAGGCCCAAGCAACAGATCCTTGTGGGAAACGCCCTGCTGAACATTCAGCATATTAGACCTTTGTTCCTGTAAATTTTGCATTTAATAAAATATCCTTAAAACAAAGAAGTTGATAGTCTTTATTCAATTATAAAATTTATTTGGCACAAAAAGAATTAAATCTTCGTTTCGTCAAAATATCCACCTCAACTATTAGTAATTGCGGCACACACTTCCCACTTTCTATCAATTTCGTAAGAGTAGCGGGTTTATTTTAAGCCATACTTCTTGTAGTGTTTCCACAACGATTCCTTGTAACTTGGAGGATTTATTTCCATCTGCCTATCGAGTTCCTCCCACAAAAGCTCTATGGGATTAGCACCTGGACTTTGAGGTTTCTATTTGATTACATTAATATGGCTTTCGTGTTCCACCGATTCTAAATATTTGCGGGAGAGTTTAGAAGTGTGTTGTACTTAAACTATCGGTTATTTAAAAAGCTAGGGGTATATAATTATAAATCCTAATTAACAACATTTTTCTGGACTATCGTCAAATTAGGTCTTGGTCCTGATATATAGAGACGGGATTTTAGGCAAAATGCCTCTTTGTTTAGATTCAAGGCAAATTAAAAATAATACAAAATCTATATGTTTCTCGACAAATAAAAAGCGATCTAGCTATGTTTTATTTTGGCTAGTTGCCTATTTGGATTTTTAACAGTCTAAATCGTGGTTTTTCGCCTATTTGCCCTAAAATCATATTTATAATAACAATAATAATAATAGGTTTATTGTCCAACAGCATAGGCCAAATTAAGGACAAAGAAAAAACGAAAACAAACAATGTATGATCATAAATGTCAAATTCTAAATTCTACACCCAACCCGATACATCTATTTCTTTGACAAATAAGCATCACATAGCTCTCGTTACACTAGAATTAAAAATATCACAATCCATACAAATGTAATTGTAGCACCTACACATGAAACCAACGGGAGACCTAAGTTTATTGGTCTAAACGTTTTTTTTCTTTAAATTTTAAATAAATATGGTTTTTACACAGCTGCATCTTTCTTAAATGTAAATTTTAGTTTTACAGCTAAAATGCTATAAACTAATACAACGATGAGTTTTCCCGTCTATTGAGTGAGGGGCAAAGTTTGGATTTGCCTGCCGTAAAATTTATATTACTACCCTATTGAAGATATATCCTCAATTATCGGCTTATCGCTCTCGGGTTCATTTACCTGCACCCACGTTTTTATTTTACGGGAATCCCTATCGGTTTGTTTACGCCCTGTAATTTAAACCATATAAGCAAATTTCTTCTCCCTGTTAACGTGATTAATGAATACACGATGCCCATTCATAGTTATACAATGGACATCTTGATATTGCAGTTTAGATTTTATATTTATTCTCTTAATGTTTCTCTGGAGCGTATATGTGTGTGTTTCCTATAGCGAGGTGGACATTGACGAATCAGTATATAGTGAAAGACGTACTTGAATTTTCATTTATATCGTAGCTTGCAACGAATATTTTCGGTAGTTTTCTGTCGGTTTGTGCTTGTTTATCTACTCAATGTATTGTGTATTTCCATCTAAAACCCAATGCCAAAATCCAAGGAATCACATAGCCGTAAAGTTCAAAAATGGCTGAAGGCAATTGGAGGCACTACTGTCTTTCAACTGAATCAAGCAACAGTGAAGAGTTGTTTTGTAAAGCGTGCAAAAAAAAATGGTAAAGGACGTTTTTGTTTTTCTTTCCTAACTTGCTTCAAGAATATTATTGTAGTTAACTTGCAAAAAGAAAACTCATTTAGAGCAACATGCTACTGCTCCTGGACATCAGGCAAATCTTAGGAAACCGTTGAGGAACCAAATGTTAATAGACACCAAAAATTCAAGAGAAATCGACGTTTTTAATCGAGATTTATGCGACGCTTTTATGTCTGCAAAATTCCTCTGGACAGATTAAACTATTCAAAACTGCGAAATTTTCTCGCTAAATACTGCAACAAGAATGTGGCAAGCGTGAAAACCTAAGAACAACATATGTAACAAAATGTTACAATGAGGTAATTAATATAATAAATAATAATTTAAAAATGTATTTTCATACTTGAGTGTCATTAAGTTTTTGTTTACACCTATAATATTTTTATTAATTTTTTAAGACTATTAATACTATTCGCGAAGAAGTTGATAACAACGATATTTGGATATCTATAGATGAGACGACTGACTCTAAAGGTCGTATTATGGCAAATATGATTGTGGGTAAGCTTTGTTCTGAAAACACCAGGAAAACCGTATTTACTGACTACAAAGCAACTTGAAAGAACAAATTGCAATACAATGGCAAGATTCGTGAACCAAGCTTTAGGTAAGATATATTATGCAAAAAACTTACTTTAATAATATTGTAAATTTAATGCTAGATATTTAAGTTAAAGGCAACTCTCGTATTTTAGGTATTTTGGGGCCAACAGATGGAATTAAGTCCGAAAAAGTCAAGCTTTTAGTCACGGATGGTGCTTCTTATATGCTCAAATGTGGTGCAAATTTGAAGATTTTTTATAAAAACCTTCATCATTTAACATGTTTTGCACATGGACTCAATTTGGCGTGTGAATGTCTAAGAAATCAAAATGCTAATGTTAATGGTTTAATTTCAAATACCAAGAGAGTCTTTTTAAAAGCTCCACTGCGTGTGGCAGTGTATAAAGAAAATCTGCCAGATCTCCCTTTGCCTCCCGAACCTGTCTTAAACACGTTGGGGAACTTGGTTAGAGGCGGTAGTTTTTTATGCTAATAATTTCGAAGCAATAAAATCAGTAAGTACTTTTTTAGCAAAATTTTTAAATAAGATTGTTTTTATTTAACGCTTTATGTTTTAGGTTGTAATATCGTTTGACAGAGATTCAGCTAACTGTATTGAGCAAGCGCAAGAATACTTTTCCAATCAAAATGTCACAAACGATCTTTTATACATCAAGTCGCATTATAAATTTCTCATTGATAACATCAAAAGATTAGAAACATTCGACCTTCCTCTTACAGATTCTGTTGCAGTAATTAATAATGCCGAAGCAGCTCTCAAGGATGCCCCAGGAAAAGTTGGCAAAATAATTTTGTCAAAGTTTAACCAAGTGATTTCGAAAAATCCAGGTTTCAGAACGGTTAAAGAGTTTGCTGAGCTGCTCAGTGGCGAAGCAGTTGAAGCTACCGCTCATACCACAGCTGACTGGTCCATATTTAAGTTTTGTCCTACAACCTCGTGGACGTAGAACGTTCATTTTCTTCGTACAAACTGCTGTTTCCGACGAAGAACAAATTTTACTAACGACAACTTGGAAAAAACATCTTGTGTGCTACGCAAACGCGAAATTTGAGGACATGTTACACGGCGATTAATTAATTATTTATTATTTTAAACCAAATGAATCTACATATTTTAGTTATTAGTTAAAATTGGTATGTTTTATTTCTTTTATGGCTGAAATGTAACCCAAAATTACATAAATATCGTCTTCTTATTCATGTTTTTTTAAAATAAAATGATTTTTGTGTTTACCGTTTTTTTTAAGTATTTGCCTAACATGCCTAAATCACAGTTTTTCGTCCTAAACACACACCTTTTTAGCTGTTTTTTACGTCCTAAAATCCCGTCTCTACTGATATATAAGCAGTTGTCACTATAGTGGGGTATGCATGGGTAAGTTCGAATTTTTTAAAAAACGTAGGAAAGGTTGCGAACAAACATTGCACACTCGATAATATACAAGTCGGTAAGTGTGTGTATCTTCTGGTTGATAAAAAGGTCCCTAGAAGTGTCTCTACTTTTTAGACTAAACATGCTTCGGATGTAACATTTCTGGATAACAAATAATCGGTCAGCACCACTACCGTTTCCCCAAAATACTATCCCATATCGGAGGCGGGCCTCCAATATGCCCGATACGCACATAAGCTCGCGGATACGCTCACCAAGGAGGCGATCACTCGCAGAGCGTAGCTAAATGGAGCGATCCTGGTAGCGATGTAATCCACGTGTGTCTTCCAATTTAGATGGTCGTCAATTTTTAACCCGAGGAACATAGTACTAGCACTTGAACTGAGTTCTTCGTGTTTGTATTTTACGGTAAGTGTATGTGTTTGTGTTGTGAATTTAATTGAGTTAGTCTTTTTTATTATGTTTAATTTTAGGTTATAATTTTCGAACCAGCTTTCATTTATATCTAGTGCTTTAACAATCTTCTATTCCAGGGTGTTCAGGTCTGCGGCTCTCAGAACAACTGACGCATCGTCCGCGAAAAGTGCCACAAAGTATTGTTGTATATCCGGCATTCGGTTCAGGTAGACTAGGAAATGGCATAGGTCCAAGGACCGATCCTTGCGAAATTCCTCTTCGTACTATTTCCCAGGATGATGTAAGTATCTCACCGCTATTACTCTGCGCCTTCACACATTGCATTCTTCCTTCAAGGTACGACTGAAGAACCTTGAGACTGTCCACGAATTCCTGCATCCTCGAGTTCTTGAATTAACGTGTGATGATGAACACTATCGAAGGCTTTTGACAAGTCTGCATATAGACCACCCACATGGTCACCATCATTCACGTCTTGCAGAACTTCAAATAAAACTTGATATATAGTTGTCGCTGTTGGCTTTCCTTTCTGATAGCCACTCTGCTTATTGCTCAAGGGATTATATCTTTCTAGAAATTATATTAACCGTTTGTGTACAATTTTTTCGAATATTTTAGATATATTCGATAATAAAGTTATTGACCTATAATTTGTTATCTGCTTTTTATCGCCTTTCTTGTATATAAGGTTTACAATTCCTTTTTTTTAGGTAATTTGGGAAAGTACATGTTTGAAAACCTAAGTTAATTATGTGAGTTAGTGGCTCCACAACGTAAGCAGCAGATGATTTCAGTAGCGACACTGGTATTTCATCGTGTCCAATAGAAGAGGTGTTTGTTAATTCAGCAATGATATTAACTATCTCATTTGAGTTGGTTAGTAGCATACAACATGTTTTATTACTAGAGTTGCTCAATTTGCGCCAACAGTGCGCGCATAAAGGCTTACACAAAATAAATGGTCAGAAATAAAATATAATACGTGCTCAAACACTTACCGTCTTCAGAGTCTTCTGTGAAATCACAAAGTGAATAATGTCCGTTAAATATCTGCGACATTAGATATATTTCCACAGTTGTTTCGGCAAACCGAGTGCGACGTGAGGAAGAAGTGTGTCTATATGCAGAAAACGAACGTTCTACATCTAGTGACGTTATATTTGCGTAATTAAGATAATCTTTGGAACAACTTAACGGTTCTGTTGATACACCTTCACAACTTTGTCTTAATGTGCCAAAACCAGAATCTTTCTCTGAAACACTTTCAAACCTTTCTAGAACACAAACATTTTTTGCGTCTTCTACCACGCATAGCTGTAGTTGAACATGTTGCACTATTTGCAGAGATTCCACTAACGACATCGAAGGATTTTGTAATTTTTCTATTGCCTCCACTAGTCCGAAGTAATTGTTCTGAATAGTTTTTAAATCCGTTTTAAACTGACTATCTTGAAATTTCGACTGGCTTTCCTTGATAGCCGTAACTTCCTTTGGATCAAATTGTAAAACCACGTTCTTAATATTCTCAAAATATTTATGATAATAAAACGCGGCCTGTAACCATGTTCCCCAACGTGTACGAATAGGTTCTGGTGGATCAGGTATAGGGGGGCACAGTCTGAAATTTGCGAATACGTTTTGGGGATTTGACAAACACTGCCTTTGTATGCGCTATTAAAGCGTCTACCTCAGGATAACATTTTCTAATACCATCTGCCACATGACCAAAAGCATGAATTTTACACATAATATGTAACAAGTTAGCACAATGTTGTGTAAAAGACCGGCCTACAGAAAGCTAGTTTGCGGCACCATCACTCATATACATCAGCAGTTGGTTTATTGAAAGTTAAAACTTTTCCAATGTATTTAACACTAACTTTGAAATTACTTCGGCCGTACATTGTTGTACTCGTCTGGAGCTAATAGAATTGAAGTGACGATTGATGTGGTTCCATTGTACGTACCATTACATTAACCACAAAATGTTTTTTACGATCTGTTGTTTCGTCCGTACAGAACCACAGTTTTTTATATTTCAACTCCGATTTAATTCTCTTTTCAACATGTTCACGAACAGATGGCACAATTCTTTATAACGATGCCCGACTTGGTAATTTGCAGTCCGAATATTTATTCCAAAAGAAGACATATGCTTCCTTGTCTAGTAAATTAAACGATAGATTACATGCAATAAAGGTAACACATAGATTAAATTTAAAGTTGTCATAGTATCATGTGCAATTTTCTTTTGAAGAATGCTGTTTACTATTTACGTGACGTAGACAATCCCTTTTGGACCAACACATTAAAGGGACATTACAAACTACACATTGAATTTTAACGCCATCGTAATTTCGATCAGGCATTTCTGCTAGAAATTCTGTAACTTTGTCCAACATTAGTCGCTTTCGCGACGTAGGCAACTTTTTTAAAACAAACGTAGAACTACGGAATAGTATTTACGGCACCGTACATGTATACACAACAGATCTGGTTGAGACTCGCAGTTATACTGCGGGTGGTATCGAACCTCCGCCACTGCCCGTTGACGTTAGTGAACAACTTTATTTATTACAATTCTCTGAAGGTATAGTAGTTGGGAAGTTATTGTCCTGTACTTGTAAGATGTTGATTCCAGAATGTTTTCAAGTTTCAAAAAATATATTTATATTACCTAGTCGAGGACGATAGGTATTTAAGATTATAAATATATAAACTGAAGAGAATAGGTCCGAGATTTGAACCCTGTGGAACGCCAGATGTGGGAGGGAATGGATTAGAGGAATAACCATTGTAGTAAACATAACACTGTCTTCCAGTAAGGTAAGACTTAATTAGCGATAAGAGACTTATACCGAAACCAAGTTTATTAATTTTTTGTAGAAGCATACGTAGCTTCAATGCAATCAAATGCTTTAGAAACATCTACGTAAATGACGTCCACCTGCTTTCGGTTATCAAGTGCTTCTCTAAGATATTGGCTAATGCATGTTAGGTTAGTGATAGTCGACCTACCCGCAACAAACCCATGCTCATGCTCATATGGAAGAAATTATACAGGTGTATATGTCTTTGCAAAGCAAATATTCGAACACTTTAACAAAATTAGAAATTATACTTATAGGTCTATAATTAGCAACTTTAGATCGACCACCTTTCTTAAATACAGGGGATACTCTGCTAATTTTCCACACCTTCGGAAAAATTGACGTTTTTACCGCCAAGTAAAATATAATTAAAAGTGGATTTGACAAAACAGGTGCAAAATCACGAACAAAGAAGCTCGGTAGTTCATCGTCCCCAGTTGTCATATTTGATCTAAGTCTTTTGATACTATTCTCCATATCCGATTCAGAAAATGCATGAACACAAAAATTATTATGATTAAAAGAAAAATTCAAAGATGCACGCCATTCACCAGAACTGAGCCCCACCGACTTTTTTTTGTTTCCTAGTAGTTCATCGAACCACTTTCGTCTAATTTGCAGAACAAGATGCCAACTACTATTAGGGTGGGTTAAAAAGATGGAAACATCGCTGGAAAAATTGAATAGACTTACAACGATACTATGTTGAGAAATAAGACTAGGTTGAGAAATAAATTATTGGAAAATCCCCGTGAAATTTTTTATTGGCAAAGTCGTTTGTAAAAAGCAAAATACCCAAATTGTAGATGTTCCCAAGTAAGAAGAAGGTTTTTACAAGCTATACGTAAACATTGTAGATCAGTGAATGGTCAATATCCAAGGATATTAAAGAACAAACTTCATCCGTATAAAGTACCATTGCATCAAGTGTTGCTACCAGGTTTTGGTTGGAAACTTTTCGGGACTATCCTTGTACATAGGGGGACAACTTGTAAAAGGGTTTGAAAGTTAAATACCCAGATATTTCCTCTGGATTCCCATATTGCTCTGACGAAAATAAACAGCAAATAATTTTTTTAATGTCGTTTCTCCAGACACTTACCATCTCCAATAATAACATTCCTTTAAATCAAACCGTACATATTAAGAACAAACAAATATTTCTATCGCTATCTGGATTTTTCCGCCTGCCGTAAACATTCGAAATGAGCATCGTTCTTCCTCTCTCTTTCATTGACCACTTCTGCTTTCCCTACGTTTCCCTTAGCACTGACGATGATGCGGGTGGTTCTCAAATGTTCTAAACCCTAAATTTATGGCGGTCATTAGTCTTACCGCCATTATGATATATTTTTAATGTTTGCTCTTTAAAGAAAAAACCTTAGTTATTATATGTATTTTCGCTGATGCTCGTGATGTTAGGTAATGATAAAAATCTCCAGATCTGTAATAGGAATTCAGAAAAAGGCTAGTTTTGAAGCCTTTATAAGGCAATTTTGCACATGTAATAATGTAACTGACATAATATTTTCCAGCTAGTTGGTGGAAACGTTACTAAAGTTTAATACGTAGATTTTCTACTACGTATGTCTTTAACTAGCTTTTATATGTTATTATTTTCCCCGAAAGATCATTTTTAAATAGTTTTGCTATTTGAAATGCTTTACATAATCAGATTAGCGATTAAATCTACAGGATGATTAGAAATAAAGAAAACAGTGTCAAAGTAAAGTAGTAAGTAATAGCACAGACTAACTTAAAAATAGTTAGTTCGCTTGGTTTTTAGCAATAAGGCACAATCGGTCTTCAACGAATCGGATCAGCCGCAGGGCCGCGGATACCTCAGTGTAAAAAATAAAAGCTAAACGCAAATTAAAAAGTTTGGTAAAAAAGCGATATATGCACAAGTTTTTTTTATTGCATATCAATTCGTTTGTTGAAAAACGGCATTTGTTATATAGTAATGTAAAAACTTTAAAAAGTAAACGAGGAATATTTAAAATCCTGAAATTAATACCGTAACATAAATAAACATAACTTCTAACAGTGTGGATAGGATGTTGGAGAAACTTGCACCATCGGGTATGTTTCCCTATTTGTTCGGTGAAGGTTGCTCGCAGTGATGAAAAACTTTTCTGTTTCTGAAAGGCAGTTTGACATCTACGGAAGTAACACAGGCATAATTAAAAGTTCTAGAGTAAGTTAAGAATCTGCAGATGGCACCACCACAATTTCCTTAATCTCCTATAATCGGAATTATTTTTTTATAACAAACCCCTTGAACTATGCTATAACGCGACCGTTTTTTTTGCATTTTTTTATACGTGTAGCAGGTATGAACTTCGTCCACGATTTGCACTTTATTTTGCTAACGACAATTCAGTATTTTGCAATTTTTCTATTGCTTCTAGTAATCGTTTATAATTGTTGCTAAACTTTTTAAATTTGTTCAAAAAAAAAGTATCAAGAAATCCTTTCTGGCTCACCTCAATAGTGTAGGCTCGTCAGGGTCGAATTGTAAAAATTACTGATTTACTTCTTGGAAATGTTCAGAATAATAAAAAAGCCGCTTTCAAACCCTGTTCCCAACGCGTAAGAATCGGCTCGTGGTGATTCGCGAAGGCCGGGACAAAGCCTGTGAAATGCCCGAATCCGTTTGGGAGATTTAAGAAACTTTAAATGTAACATGTAAAAGTGCCTCACACTTTTCTTTAACCCTGCTGCACTGTTCGGGTCTATTTGACCCGAACAGAATTTTGTTTCGCTGTAATATGAATATTTATTAAAAAATGTTCCTGGCGTTCACTGACTTTATTTGTTACTTTGTTAACGTTAATATTCCATAAACATTTCTTTTTTTTATTTTTGTTTTAAATATTTATTTCCATGTCTTACATTTATTACGTTCGGGTCAATATGACCCGACAGTCATTAACCTTATATACATATATCTAGGATATGGTTTTTCGCATTTGTATTATTTATTATTATATATAACACAATTGTGCATATAATAACGGTCCATCTCTGCGCGTAATATGATAGAAACTAATAAAAATGATTTATTGTTTTATCTTTTTGTTTTCTTGACTGTCACATATTACTTTCTTACATGTTCTTGTTTACGTATATTCAAGCTCAAACGTGTTACAACAGGCAAAAACTTGTTTATACTCGTTTATATCATTCTGTATAAATGTAGTATGACAACTTTTGCATACTTTTGCGCGGTACGTCTCGGACGTTGCACGCATGCGTCATATCTTAGTTATAAAACGTTGCACTGAATTTGCTTGTTAGTTTTACTCTCGATTTCAACATGGCAAGTCGAAGACCACTGAGTGATGCAGAACTGCTAGCTCTTGCACAATCTTCTGATAGTGGTGAATCTGTTTCTGAATTTGAAGATCATATAAGTGATGTGTCGGAAAGTAATAGTTCAGATAGTGAACAAGACCAAGAAAATCGTCAAATGCCTCAGAATGTTCAGACAGTTTTTTCTAAAGATCGTAAAATTGAATGGAATTTACTTCCACCTCAGCAACGTGGCCGTTTTTGTGCCGCCAATGTGATTCGCACTCCTGCAGGAATTACAAAATATGCATGCGCGAGAATTACAGACATAAAAAGTGCATTTGAAATTGTATTTTTACCTGCGATCGAAAAGGAAGTGATAAAGATGACAAATATTGAAGGATTACGAGTTAACGATACAAAGTGGAAAGTTTTGGATAGTACCACTTTTCAAGCTTACATTGGTCTTTTGTTACTTGCCGGCGTCTACCGATCGCATGGAGAAGCTACAAAAAGTTTGTGGGACAATGATACTGGTCGAAGTATTTTTCGAGCAACCATGTCTCTTGAACAATTCAGCATGATATCCCGTGTGATTCGCTTTGATGACAAGACTACACGCCAGGAAAGAAGACGTACTGATAAATTAGCGGCCATAAGAGACTTTTGGGGAAATGTGGGTAGAAAATCTTCCCAAGTTATATAATCCTGGAGAAAATGTAACGGTGGATGAACAGTTAGTTGCATTTAGAGGTCGCTGCCCTTTCAAGCAATATATACCTACTAAACCAGCGAAGTATGGTATCAAGATTTGGACTCTCTGTGACAGTGAAACATCTTATGCATTGAAAGTACAAGTTTACACAGGAAAGGAAGAAGGTGCTCCACCAGAAAAAATCAGGGCATGCGGGTGGTTTGCGATCTCACCAGCGAACTAAGAGGACGTAATGTGACGTGTGACAATTTTTTCACATCATACAACCTAGGACAGTTACTGCTGAAAAGAAAAATTACGATGGTAGGAACTGTTAGAAAAAATAAGCCGGAACTTCCTCAGCCAATAGCTAACAAAGACGTACATAGTAGTTCTTTCTTTTTCACAAATGATACAACTGTCGTAAATTATGTACCAAAAAAGGGTAAGACCGTGATCCTTATGAGCACATTGCATCACGACAACAAAGTTAGTGAAAGAACTGATCGGAAACCTCATATAATACTAGACTACAATGCAACTAAAGGGGCCGTTGACACTCTCGATCAATTAGTGGGCACATATACTTGTAAAAGAAAATCCAATCGCTGGCCTATGATAATTTTTTATAACATGCTAGACATTTCGGCTTACAATGCGTATGTATTGTGGACTGCTGCGAATCCAAATTGGAACAACAATAAACTAACAAAAGAAGACTATTTCTAGAAGAATTAGGAAAATCGCTCATAAAAATTACATATGGAGTCAAGAGCGTACCTACCCAGGGGAGAAGAAGCTCGCAACATAGTGGTAAAAGCTCAAAAAGCGAAAAATCAACATATAGCCACAACATCAAATGAACCCTCAACAGCAGCGAACATTAATGTAAAACGTGCACGATGCAAATTTTGTCCGTCAACTAATGACAACAAAACAAATATTTCATGTGTAACATGCAATAAACATCTCTGTAAGAAGCATGTACAATTCTTTTGCCCAAATTGTGCTCCATAATCTTTTTATAAAATAAGTACTTTTTTATATTTAAGTGTAAGTATTTCTTATTAGAACATGTAGATTTCTATTTTTTATAAATAAAATATTTCTTTTAAAACAGTACACTTATTTTTTATTGCAAATAAGGGTTCGGGTCATATTGACCCGAACGATACACGTGTAGAGTAAATTTAAACAGTACAGCAGGGTTAAGAGAACGGCCTACACTACACATTGTCGCTGCTCCATCGCTCCATAAACATCAACAGTTGACTAGTTGATACTTGAAATTGCTGTAACGTATCGAGCACTACGCCCGTAATTGCTTCGCCGGTACACTTTTTTAGTCTTTTGCTAGCTCTTTGCTGGCTATAGCATTACATTACAACTGTTCTGCTACTGTTGTATTTTGGTATGGCTATATGAGGGTATGTATGTATGACAGGTATTTATAGCAAAACACTTATATATCTTAATATATATTGATAGTTTGTGAACCGTATTCCATATGTATTTTATAACAACTACTATTATCTTACTACCTAACCATTGCTGCCAACTCCCCAATAATTACTTAACACTAGCTTCACTCGTTGATGTAACACCTTCCCTTCTTATGTAAAAATCTACCAGTGACAAATCTAATTTATTAGGTGCTTTCCTAATTCGGGATGATCTACGTAATACAATATTCTGGGGATCTGGAGTTAATACTGGTAAAGGGGGTATGGAGGATGTACCCATTTTAGAGTTTATATCTTCCTTGTCCTTTGTACCCTTGTCATCTGTAGCTCGTTTGTGGTTGCAAATTGCATACCATTGTCCGTAACTACAATAGATGGAATACCAAATGTACTAAAAATTCTCCTACAAATTTTAATTGTTGAAGTTGCTGTAATATTCTTCATTATATGTATTTCTGGCCATCTGCCGAATACGTCAACTAATATAAAATATAATCGTCCCATGAACGGTCCTGCGAAGTCGAGGTGAACTAGTTGAAATGGTGCGGTAGCATCTTCCTATGGGTGTATAATTTCCTTTGGTGGATTATTTCTGATTTTGTTGCAGTTGTAACAATTTCGAGCGAGTTCTTCAATATCTTCTGTTATTCCAGGCCACCAACAATAATTTCTTGCAAGAATTTTCATTTTCTTCATTCCGAAATGTGCACTATGCAATTCTTGTAATACTTGTTTTCGTAATGTCTTTGGAATAACTACTCTCTGTCTACACATAATTACTCCAGTTTGTAACGCATATTCTTCTTGATTAATTCCAAATCTGTCATTTGATTTTACATTAACTCCTTTTAGTAATCCTCTTAGCAGTGCGTTTAATTCCATGTCATTCATTGTCTCTCTAGCCAAATCCTTGAATTGTACTGGTAAAGAATGTACTTGAAAAATTTCAAGACAGTCTGATTCGTCGTATGTATTTGTGGTCTCTGCCTGTATTGGTAATCTTGACATTGCATCAGCCTTTCCATGCATCTTCGTATTTCTGTATATAATGTCAAAATGAAAACCTTGGAGGAATATGGCGTAATGTTGCATCCGGGTTACTGAGAAAAAGGGCAGTCCTTTTTTTGGTGAAAAGATGTGTACTAACGGTAAATGATCTGTCAGTAGTGTGAATGATCTCCCATAAACATATTGATGAAATTGTTTGATGCCAAAAATAATAGCGTAAGCTTCTTTGTATATTTGAGCGTACTTCTTCTGAGTATCATTTAATGTTTGAGATGCAAATTGTATCTATGTGATAATACCGCGCCTACTGCGTATGGACTGACATCTGTAGCGAGAATTAAGGGTAATTTAGGATCGTAATGGGTTAAAAGCGTGGGTGATTGTATTTCCTTTTTAATTAGTTTGAAAGCCCTATCACATTGTTTGAACCAAGTAATACGTCATTTATAGGAAACAATTTATCGCTTAAACTTTTGAAAAATCTTCCATAGTAATTTACCAACCCGACAAAAGCTTTGACTTCAGATTTGTTGTTTGGTGTTTTAACATTCTGAATTGCAGCAATTTTATCCGGTGATTTGTGAATTCCCTGTTTATTAATCGTATATCCGCAATATTTTATTTTGTCTTGCAAAAACATCGACTTTTGAAGATTTACTTTAATATTGTATGCTGATAGCTTACTTATAACTTGCTCTAACCTTTGAAGATGTGTCCTATCGTCAGGAGCTGTAATTTTGATATCGTCTAAAAATTTGGAAATTCCTGGAATACCATGTAATATATTTTCAATTTCACGTTGCCAGATGGCTGGTGCACTAGCAATACCGTACATCAATCTGAAACATTGAAATAAACCTTTATGTGTACTTAGTGTCATGTACTTCCTATCTACTTCCCGTACTTCCATTTGCAAATACGCTTGTGATAAGTCAATTATAGAAAACTTATCACCACCCGCCATGGACGCGAATAAATCGTCAATTGTTGGTAGCGAGTGTTCATCTAGCCGTAAATTCGGATTTAGTGTAATTTTAAAATCACCACATAGACGTATTCGTCCGTTTGTCGAGTAGTACCGGTGGGTATTACTTGAGTAGCCTAGTCCGACGTATCTACTTTGGTTAAAATTCCCACTAATGAGTATTTCAATTTCTGTTTCAATTTTTGGTTTTGCGTTCTCTTTTATATTTAATTTTGCCTGTATGTCCTTTATTTTGCCTACAGTATTATCAAAAATATGTGCAAATTTATCTAACATTTCTTTTAAATGTGTTTCTGTATCGTTCGTTGATGTTTTAAAAATATCTTGAAGGTTTAGTTTTAGTGGTAGAGTATGGGTTTTACACGTTATATGTAAGAAGTTACCACTGTGTTCTTTAAGAGATCGGCCCAAAGAACGCATGCTTGCGGCACCATCACTCATAAACATTAAAAGTTGCTTAGTTGAAACTTCAAATTTGTTCATTGGGTTCACCACCTTTAAAATCTCATCGGCAGTACAATTTATAACTCCTTCGAAAGCAAGTAAGAAGTAGGATGACGGTCGATGTGGTTCCATTGTACGTACCATTACATTAACCACACATTGACGAGCTGTTGTTTCGTCCACACACAACCACAGTTTTTTATCCTTAAAATTCCGTTTTCATTCTGTTTTCGATATGTTCACGAGCACTACATTTCGTATCGATGTCCGACTAGGTAATTTACAGTCCGCATATTTATTCCAGAAGGAGACAAATGCTTCTTTGTCTAGTAAACGAAACGATAAATTACATAAAATAAGAGTAACACATAAATCAAATGTAAATTTTTCTTGGTCTCGTATGCCACTTTTTGTAGAAGAATGCTGTTTGCTTTCGATGTGATGTTGACAATGGCTTCTGGACCAACACATTAAAGGAATTTTACAAACTAGACATTGAATTTTATCGCCATCAAAAATTAAGTCCGGCATGTCCACTATGAAGTTTTTAACTGTGTCTGCCATTGGTCGTTTTCGCGACGTACCTAACTGCGACATTTTTAAAGCAAACATAAGCGTACAATTACGAAGTAAGTTACGACAGCCTACATATACACAGAATTACTCGCATACAGGATCGATTTAGTACTGACGCTGTGAACGCGTGAAATAAATAATCGCCGACTCCGCACCACATATCTATTACACTGACTGTTACCGCTGTTTGCTCAGACTAATGATTAGTTAATCCACATCTAAAACGTTTTTTGTTTGAATGTACATTTGTATTGTATTTTACCTTTTTACCTTTATTTTTGTAATTAAGACTATTACTACTAGCATGATTTTGTTTTTTTTTTGTTATTATTTGGTGTGTATACGGAATGAACAATTTCACTTTTAATTTCAGCTGTACTTTTAGCAGACAAAGGTTAAGTCACGACATTCTAATAACCTAGACTGTATTCTTTCAAATCGTAAACCAAATACAAAGTGATTTCGTAAGGCAGTATTTAAATATGTACCAAACTTACAGTTTACTGATAGCTTCTGTAACGCTGTTAAAAAATCCATCACAGTTTCTCCTTCGTGTTGTTTTCTTGAATGAAAGTTGAAATTTTCGGCGATTTCTAGCGGTTCGGGGTTGTAGTGCTTATTCATTAGTTCCACTAGGTCCTCATAACTGCGATCCTGCGGCGTATCTGGAGCAGTTTTATCGCAAATTATGTTGTATGCCTCGGCCCCCATGTAGTGTAACAAATATGCCTTCTTGAATTCTTTTTTTACGTTGAATACGGTGTATGAACTTTCTAACCGTTGTAACCAGCGATCGAATCTTATTTTTGTAGGGTCGAATATTTCAATTGTAAAAAGTGCAGTTGTCGTCGCCATTGCTTTTTTTTTAGGTTAACTTTTTTTTTCTTAGTGATACCCTCGTCGCCGCTGTTGTATTTTGGTATGTATGTATGACGGGTATTTGTAGTAAAACACTTATAGGTATATCTTAATATATATTGATCGTTTGTGAACCGTATTCCATATGTATTTTATAACTACTACCATTATCTTACTACCTAACCATTGCTACCAACTTCCCAATAATTACTTAACACTAACTTCACTCGTTGGTGTAACAGTTACATATGTAGACACTTACTGCATGTATTGTATAATTCAACCCACACATGCTTGCCTACATTAACTTTATAGCTCTGTGCCAAGAATCGTTTTCCATTTGTACAAACAAAGTGCTGTCCTCGAATTCGGAAACTGAAACTGCATGAACTATACACTTGCTTCAACGAATATAAACCAAGTAATAGATGCGATACTGCCGCTTAAACGAGCTGTTATGTTTTGTTTTTTGAATAAACGTGGAGCCAAAGTCCTATTCGTTCGCGAAATTAGGTCTTGTGGAATTTCCTACGCGAAATGCCACAGGGGGAGTTCCATGCTTATGAACTCAATATAACATTTAAGCTTCAAATGTTTATCCAAGTTAGATCAGCTTTGAAATCTTTTTAAACTACAAAGGCAACAAAATAAAATTTGGAGTTAATGTATAAATTAGACAAGCACACTCCTACAACTGAGGTATATGAAATAAGAAATTAATTAAGCATTAACCAAACAGTAAAGCTTAAAAACTTAAGATCAGCATATAAAATAGAAACCCATTTGCTTAAAACGAATATCAAAATCACCGCAAACATAGACACGCACACATATAAGACAAGAAGAAGATCGTATCTACAAATAGAAAATATAAAACAGAAAGGCTATGAAAAATATTCACACCTGTTACAATAACATTGTATAACACCTTACATGCGGAAACAAAAAAGTTAAATTACTACCTACATACAAAGAACATGAAGTTGGAACAACACGAAGTTGAAACAACACAAAATTGAAACAACATGTAGTCCTCGATACCAGTAGTCCGGGATGGAACAGTAGCCCACAACATATCCCGGGGCGAAGATAGAGGGCACTAAACCATGTATATATTATATATTTTATAGATACACCTGTAACACATGTATATATTTTGTAGTGGGATGTTTCAACGTGAACAGCGTATGTTAAATTCATTATAATTAATATTATATCAAAATTCGCCGAGATTAGATTTTAATAGAGTTTAATGTGGAACTAATTTTTGATAAATATTCGAGTTCCGACATTATTGATTGTTTATATTATCAATCTTTTCTTAAAAAAAAAAAAACTCGTTACAGAGGAGAGTCAAAATCTCCGCTTATTTTAAATTATTTATATATTAAAGACATTATTTGTAAAAATGACACATACACACACAAAAATCACATTGTATTTGGAAATGACCGTAAAAGTTCCTTACGTTACCTACGACACCGAGTTGGAACTTGAAAACATCAAAATTTAAATATCAAGCCATTAGATTGGCAATGTTAGGGACAACGAGAAAAAAGGGAAGTCAGCAACGAAAAACAATTCTGACAGATAACATCTTTCCGATTGACTTTTAGAAAATTGAGACAAAAAAAGTTAAAACATCGTGAAAGTCACCAGTGCAAATATATAAAAAACATTTCAAGTGAACTATAAATGATATCCAACGATTGTTAACGATATTTAATCAGTTACAAAATTTTAAAAACCATTTGAAGAAAGTTAATTGAAGAAAACCATCAGAGGGCTTCCAAACAAGGGGACCTTACGAAGCAGAGGGAAGAAGGAATCAAAAATAAGAGGATTTCACGAAGTGGAGGGAAAAAGGAACCAGGAACCAGCAGGATTTTACACACACACACACATATAAAAAACACGCCACAATATATCTGTAAGTAATTTTAATTAGATTAAATTCATTTTTTCCATTGTAAGTAAATACTTAAAATAAAAACAAAACAGATTATCTCCTCAATTCAAATCTTTTAATTAAATTTGTCACATAACAATATATATATGTACATATATTGTAATGTTCTATATTTACAACAATATCGGCTATCAACCTCTGAACGAATAGGGTGTTCAAGCTAGCCACTCGTTGGTAATGAATTATCCCCCTTGCGGGTAAAAATGCAATTTTTCAAGTCACCATTTCCACCCAGCCAACTGGCCTTGGGGCGTTGATGTTACATAATAATAATGTTAAGTCCAGATAACGACGATCGTAGGGTAACACGGACAAATCCACTCTTCAGTTTATTTTCCTAATCTTGTGGATTCCAGGACACTTGAAGGTCATTCCCCTCTGTATTAATTATGGAGATTTAGGAGCTGATAAGGAGACATTTTACTTCCGGTGTGACAGTATCCTATAACTTAACGCAACGAATTTTATTATTAGTATTATTACTATTAATTTTGGCCTTGACTTGTGCCATTGAGACATTTACCACATAAGTACTTATCCGATCCGGAGGGACAACAGGGCAGACAAGGACACAAATTTTCACACTCGGGGCCGACCAAGTGACTTATGGAGACACACGGGTAGGCCCTAGGGATGAAAGGAATACCCACAGAGGTTAAATTTACGAAAGCAAGGTCAGCCAAATTTTGATTTTATTTGCGTCCAAAAACTGGTATAGTTCCAAATTCATATTAGTTTCCTTTTGGGGTGGGGGAATTTTGGATAACGCAATTTCCTCGTTTGCGGTCTAACGGTTTTTGAATGATGATCTGAATAGCTTAAACAAGTTCCTGAACAGCTTAAACAGCTCCATGAACAGTTTAAACAACTCTCTAAACAGATCCCTGAACAGCTTGCATTATCCAAAAGCGGCAACTGCGGAAATGACGTCACCTAAAATCACCCGACCAGAAGCTGCGATCTTGAAAGAGGCGGAAGTTTGCCATGGAGTGATGGGACATTGTCAGACTGGAAGTAAAATGACTCCTCATCAGCTCCTAAATCTCCATAAGAAATACACTGGGAAATTACCTAGAAGTGTGCTAGAATCCTTCTTGCTTACCTTCTTTCATATTGATTGTTAAATTATTGCTACTACACCGCAAGTGGAAGATATCTAGTTGACTTCACAAGTAATTGCAGTCCTGTTAATAACGCTGTACAGCTTCAAATCGTCAGCGAACAGCAACTTTTAACAATTTTATTGGAAACACAAATTCTTAACAAATACTATGAACTACTCCCATGAGGAAGTTTAGACGTCGATGTATAATACTCGGATCCGAAGCCCAAATACGTCATAAAGTGTTACAATCTTCAATTTATTGATGAGCTGAAAGACGTCAATTTGATCAAAAGTCTTGGCAAGATTGATATCTATAGCATCAGACCGATATTGGTCGATCGCGACGAGATTGGTCACTCTAGAGGTGCGGACTGAGAAACCGTGCTAGCTATTCGAAATCCGGGCCGATTTGAAATCTAACAAAAATCTATATAGACACATTTTTCAAAAACTTTTGCAAAATTATTTAACAATACCATAGGGCGATAGTTAGAGATGTGACATTTTTCGCCGTTCTTAAATTCTAGAAACAGATAGAAACTTTTCATAATAAAGCAGTGGGAGACGTTTTGTCCTAGAGACTACAAACATTTCTATAGGATACCCAATTCGTATCAAAATTTTTAGTTCAACATGCTAACGGAAAGGAAGCAAAAAAAAACGGAGGGAATCGAATATTGAACAAGAAAAAGAAAAAACTGCAGTAAATCGTCAAACGGTAATTTCTGCCTCTCAAGCTGTTTGGGTTTCTTTTTCCGCGCGAAAGTGGTACGATAAATCAAATAGTCAAACTTGAACCGTTATTATATTTAAGCAGATCGTATATCAAAGTTTGCCGCTAACTGGCTAACGCGGCAGCTACCTTTACAGGGGCGCCCTCCCCCGTATTGTTGTTATATGATAATAAATCGGTATTACCGGAAGAAGTCACACATTTGGCCATCAGGGACCATTATCTCATGCCGAAATCTTTCCCCGGATTCGTACGTACATATGAAATACAAACAGACTAGCTGCAGAGCTCGTTAGCAGAATACAACTTTATAAAATATCAGCTTTTGGTCGTCGGTTTTTCTCCCCGCAAAAGCTTGATAAATTCGTAATATTGCCGGTCCGTTTTGCATGTATATTGTACGTGTGCTGCTGTGTGCGTGTATTCGTGTTCGTGAACGGGTTTTTATATGGTTAATTTGATAAAGATATAATTAATAACCATTATAAATTATAAAATGCTGCGAGCTTTTACGGAAATGTACATTCGTTGTTGAAAATAATATATATTTTGTTTGATAATTTTATATTTATAAGTGAGGAAGGCCCTATACATATATACGTATGGAAAAAGGTTCGATGTGATATTATTTTTCAAGCCTAAATGGAAATATGGTTATCAATCAACAGGATTCATTGTTCCAATTAGATCACAACAGTTGCATATTTGAGCACTTGTTTACGCCATTACGTATGACAACACAAATATTAAAACAAACAATTATAGAAACAGCACCAAACACATACACATACAACAGAGAAGTGTTTTGGCATGAAAATTGCATATTATCGAAATCTTTCCCTATGCCAAGCACTGCAATAAATTTCAAAAGCATAAAATTCATGGTTTCAAATAGTTCAAGTGATCATTACAAGAATGGTAGGAAAAATAGTCAGAATAAGGATCAATAAAGCATCAATTGATTATCTAACTTGATACGATACGGAATATTGTGGTAAGTCACTCTCAAAGCAACCTTTGGTACGAGTTATTTTATAGGATATTCATTCGAGATTAACACGCATTCAGGGTCAATTTTGTTCTCTTAATATAAACTTGGCTTCTAATTGGGCAAAAGAAATTACGTCAATGTTTATTTGCCTTCCAAAACATTGAATTTGTTTCCAAAATTCCATTTGGTTGATAATTTTTTTATTTAATTATTAGCACACCCAAAATTCAAGAAACCTTGAGATTTAATTGCTTGTTTATTATACAAAAGTGTGCCGGCACGTGATCAGTACAAGCAGATTTTCTAGCTTGTATGGTTTATTCACGGTGAAAGTAGACCAACTTCAGCTCAGTGAAAACAGTTCCATCTCTAGATTGTAACCTGAAAACCAAACACCCCCAAAGCCATTTACTTCCAAAATAGTGACCACTCCACAAATCGCAACACTTACAATCGTGCCAACCCCAGCTAACGAAAGTGGCCAATCCCGATTAGCCGAATGACGAGCTCGCCATAAAAACCTTCAATCCAGATTGTCACCTGGAAGCGGAACACCCCAGAACCAATTACTTCAAAAAAACGGACCAACCCCGCCAAGTGCAGCACTTACAACTGTTCTAACCACAGCTGACGGAATCCGTTCCAACTCCCAATGTAAGCCAGAAAGTAGACTAACTTCAGCTCAGTGAAAGCCGTTCCAACCCTAGATTGCAACCTGAAACGAAACACCCCCAGAACCAATTACTTCCAAACAACAGATGAACTTCGCCAAATGCAACACTTACAACTGTGCTAACCACAGCTAACGAAATCCGTTCTAATCCCGAATTCAAGCCAGAAAGTGGGCCAACTCCAGTCCAATAAAAACCATTCCAGCCCGAGATTGCAACCCGAAACCGAAACTCTCCAGAACCAATTACTGCCAAAAAACGGGTTAACCTCGCCAAGTGCAACACTTACAACTGTGCTAGCCACAGCTGATGAAAGCCGTTCCAACCCCTAATTCAAGCCAGAAAGTAGGCCAACTCCAGTTCAGTATAAAGCCGCTCCAGCCGTAGGTTGTACCCTGAAAACGAAACACCTCCAGAGCCAACTACTTTCAAAAAACGAGCTAACCCGTTACCACTGAGGCAACAAGGCCTGAGCGCTCTTCGATGACGTCACGCTGTTTAGATGATGTATCGCCATATTAGCCTAAACGGTTCCTAAAGGAATCGTTTTTTGCATTTCTTTTTTTAAGTTTCGAGGGGCTTCCGGTTTAAAAGGGATGCCAGTCGTCAACTGAACCCTTCATCGCATTCCATTCGATTTTATTTTGGAAAAACAAGGTTTCGAAGCAAAAACCAAACACGTAACCGAGCAGCGTTTTCGTGAAAGGTGTATTTGTGGTTGATATTTAATCGACTAATTATTATTATTTGTAATTGTACATGCATTTGGACGAAACTAAAGTTGAAATGATACAGTATTTGCAATTTTATTCGAAATTTTGTTCAATTTCACCAGAAAATTTACTGGGATGCTATTTAAACAGGGACTTTAATTTCCTATTATGTGGTGTTTTACCTAATCTATCGTTACTTTTCCCACAATAATTTTGAAGTATTGTATTTGTAGAACAAATTATTATAATTGTTGCAATACGTTCACTGCTGTGAATATGACATTTACATACATCAGTATCCAAGTGGCTACGTTCGGTGATACAATTTAAAACATATTGTATTAAAACATTATTTATTCTACTCATTTAAAAACATCTCTTCGTGTTCAAAAACAATTTTGTTAAATATAACGTAAGAATATAAAATTATTTGAACAATAAGATCTTCACGTTTTTTGACAAATACAACGGACAGTTAGGGAATTGAATTGGAATGGAATCTTTTTTAAGCCTAACTTACAGTTATAGTTTCACCGGTCCTTGAATCTGTAGCTGTTGAAAAATAAGTAATATCTTTTTACAAAGTGTAACTCACAAACCCTAGTATACATTGTTGGAAAACAGCCGACGCCACAGAGCAATAAATAGACCGCCCGAGTCACGCTTTTAGGGTACCCCATTTTTATTGTTTCAGAAAAGGTTTTATCGCCCATACAACACCAGAAAAACATTACAGGTATCACCAACAAAATACGGAAATATCACTACACAGTATTTTTGTAATAAAACCGATATAATTTGGATAAATTCATTCAAAACACAAGAGACGATCTGAACGTGTAAATGTCAAAACTATAACATATTTATAGTTGTGATCGTTTACCTAAACCAATATACGTTATAGCCTGCTGACGTCGGAGCAGGTAGGCCTTGTTTTACCGGGGGTAACGGCCAACCTCGCCAAGTGCAACTCTTACAACTTAAACCAAGTATTTTGTTCATATATCTTCCTGTTCAGTGACGTATACATAATACGGCATCCTTGTTATAATAATCGTCATAAAAGAAATGAAGCAAGGGATAGACGACAATTCTTAGCTAGCGGCACTCGAAACTAATACATCTTCCAAAAGCATACTACAAGAAAAGGAACAAGCCCTTAACAATATCTTATTTCGACGTCATTGTTTATTTTCTCCCTGGCATAATCTACAACGTCAAACCTATGACTAGATGGCATTTGAATCGTTTAGTTTCTCTGTTTCTTGTGTTCTGTGTGTTGAAATGTTGACTATGCAAATTGCAAACACAAAACACATTTACAATACCGCCTAGCCGAAACGTAGCGTACGAAGGAAAAGGCCCTTTATACAACCGAACGGCAAGCAGAGCACAATTGCGGACGAACTTTAAACACGAGAAACGAATGCGATTTCGTTCGGTCGTGTGTTTCTGACGAACTTGAATATTCTATTATTTTCGTTAGCTTTGAGCATTTAAGAACGAAACGTGCTCTGGTGAAAGGAGGACGAGAAGGTGCTAGAGCCATTTTATTCGAGTGGAATGAAAATAACAGGAGGTTACGAACGGAGAAGAGTGAGAAAGGGAACTTTTCAACGTTTACAACTTCGGTTTAATTATTTCGTAGACACTTATTTACTCGCTGACATTTTACAATACTACACAAGGAAAAACGCTTTGAATTACAGATATGTTTGCCAAGTCATTGAATTTCAGACAGTCAATTTACCATTGGCGACGTTAAGAGAATTTACTTTCATCTTTCATAAACTATAGTAGTTTCATATAGCGTAAACTTGTGAGCGATCCGTACTAGAAGGAGAAATAAGATTACTGTATTGGTCATTTTCATTATTTGCAACATTTTCGTTGCAAAAGCTGCGAAAACCTTTTTGCTCAAAGGAGAATCAACATCAAAATTACCAAAATCCACAGTGTAATATTTACATACCTTACATAGTGCAGACTTACATAAAAGTAATTTATGTCAGTGTGTGTCAGTGTTTCTGTAAAAATGGAAAAAATCGAATTGCAGCACAAAAGGAATAAAATAGAGAGGCAAAGAAGAATGGAACAACTACAGTCAAAGGAATTGCAGGCCTATCTGAACGTAATTATCCTGGTGTGCCCGCTAGCATCAACAGGAGTGAGTTCTCGACTAACTAAAAAAAATATGCACCACCCGTTTGAATTAGGGAGAACTACCCGCGAAAAACGGGAACGCGAAGAATATTATTACTACAACTTCTTTAATGTAAATGAAAGAGAGCACGAAACTGTTAATAAACAAGATTTAACTAGGAATCGAAATTGGTGGCCACTACGTTCGAATTAACATCGATCATACATATGTATGTAGAAACTCAATTCGTTAAAATTACTCACATAAAATATACAAATAAAAAAGAAAATAATATCCGTTAGAATTACTTACGGTAAAATGTTCGTTAACAAGAAAAAAAAAATGAGTTGGAAAACATTCGAACGAGAATTGCTTAAATAAATTAAGTTAAAAGGAAAAAAATAAACAAGAGAATTTAGACAAAATTCAAAAAGAAAACACATGGTTGTGAACCGAAACAAACAAAAGAAAACGGTAAGTCACTATTGGCGCTGTCTGTGATCGAACGCGGTAAAAACCTATCTGTCCTCAGGTTGGTGTAGGCAACATGTAGACACACCCACGCAGCAAAAGCTCTACCCTTCAGTGGATTTCGGCATGGGCTAAACAATAACCCAACAAAAAAAACCCTAAATGTGGAAAATAAGCTTCTATAAGCATAAACACAAATATGATTAAAATAATTAATTACTTCGGTTGGATGGATGGTTTGCTAGCCGATGATCGAAGACTACTACTGGCGTGCATTCTATTGCAATGAATTTAGGGAAAATTTAGTTACAAAAAAAAAGAACCAAAATAAAAAAAAATAAAGAGGAAGAAAGACGTGATGAAAATTGTTCAATAGACAACCTTTATAATTGAAATTACCAAAAGTAATTAAACCAAACATTAAATATGTCAATAATAAAAATTATAAATTCGAAGTATATTAGAAAAAAAATAACGTAGCGACATCTATTGTAAACATAAAACAACCCTTGTCTATATGAAATACAATTATGTCGGTAAAGTAGAACTTGACACGTTACAATATGCCATTAATAGAAATTAAAATCAAATTTTCGCGACATATCAAAACATAACGGTATGATTACGAACGGTTACTTTGTGTTACTTGTCATTTTGTACCCCACTCTCCGTTTTGTTGTATTCGGTATGTTGTCGGACTTTTCGTTAAAACGGGCGGGTTACGTTGGGTTACATTAAGAGCTTGCTGTTTTTTTTAGTTAGGTTTCAATGCATTTCCTGCCTCACAAAAAATGTCATCAAATAAAGATCTGTTTTTCTCCTTTTACAGAGTAATGAAAATTTTATCAAACTGACGAATTTCCTCCTTACCATATGCTTAATGACAGTGAAGGAAGACGCCTTAGGATAGTTATGAAATCTAGATAATTTCATTCAAAACATCAATTGAATCGGGAAATTTGATTAAGTGATTATATTGATAGTGGTTTCTTCAAACTATTCCGTATGAGAAAAGCTACATTTTATAGTCTTTTACGTGTAATTTGTGATAATGGTACGTGAGTGTGGATTATTTTTGAAGAAAAAATATTCAGAGTTTGATGTTGCACCTGATGGAATAACCGAGGGCTATGTTGTTGAAATTAAATGTTCCATGTTAACAAAAATATGAATAAATACAAATTAAAAACAGACGCAATAATACGCGACTCAAATACAGTATTACTGTTTTTAATGGTTATTAGTAAATCTGTCATACTCACTGAGACCAACCGCGCGCGAATTATCTCCCAGACAGGTGACAGCGAACGCGTCATAAAATAAGTCATTGTCAGTATGAATTATGAATCAACAGATAGATGCTGAAGAATTTATCGGAGAAGTTGAATCTCGGTCTTATGGAGTGTTCATCATATTCCGACAGTAACTTGCGCAAGGCGCTGCGGGGTGGGAGGAATTAGTAAATATGGCGGAAACGATGTTGATACTAACAAGGAAATAGAGAAATAGGTATGAAATCTTTATTGTACATAGCCAATATCCAAATGTAATCTTTAATTACATTTCATACATAATTATATAAAAGGAGACAGAAAGAAATGTAATAATTACAGAGGTATTACATTACTGTGCAATGCCTGTAAGGTGTATGAAACTATTTTAGAGAAAAGGCTAAGAGTAACAACAGAAACAAACTTGCATGGTTCGCAAAGTAAGTTTCGGCCAGAACATAGTACGCAAGATCACATATTTACCATTAAAAAATTGATGAAAAAGTTTCTAAAATACGGCAAAGATCTGTATGTATGCTTCATGGAGGCCTTCGATAGAGTGCCAAAGAGGCAGATATGGAATACTTTAAATACCCGTGATGTAGATACGAACCTCAGTGAGGCAGTTAGATCTCTGTACATAGCTAGTGCTACCATAGTAAGAACAGATAGACAGGAATCGCAGAAGTTCCCAACATCTCAAGGATTGAGGCAGGGGGGAGTTCTTAGCCCACTGTTGTTCGTGTTGTATATAGATGATACAATTAAGGATTGTAGTGAACAAACGAAGAATTTCGATATAGGATACAGTAGGATGAAGAACATAATGATGAGTGAGCCTGTGTTTGCAGATGATGTTGTATTGATAGCAAGCAATGAGAATAACCTACAAAATAACGTAAACGTGTGGATACAAGCTTTAGAACGGAAAGGAATGAAAGTAAATACAAACAAAACCAGTGTGCTGGTGGCATCTGTCGAAGGAAAGAAGACAAAGATAACAATACATGGGGAAGATATAAAACAAGAAGATAGTGTTAAATACCTGGGGGCAGTGATACAAAGAACTGGGAAAATAGAGGAAGAAATAGACAACAGAGTGGCAGCAACTACAAGAGTTTCACTTGGTGAATACGTCGTCCTATTGGTCTCGAATCATCTTTTCCTAAATATGGGAAGGCATTCAACTCATATTTAGCTACAGCGTCAACAGCAAGCCAAAATTTAATGCCAAACTTATCCGGTTTATTGGACATATATTGCGCAAATCTTGCTTTTGTAGGAAAAAGTTGTTCGTCTATTGTTATGTTTTCTCAGGGCACATAACAAATTTTGCAATTGTAAGCAAATTTTTGCCATATTTCAGAAACTAAAGCAAACTTGTTGTTCCAATCTGTCTTTCCTTGTAGACTTGAGATCGAATCTGAGATATCGCATGGTTTCTCTAAATTTGTTTCTAGACATCGTTTGACTAAAAAACGATATTCCCCCATTTTTAGATCACAAGGAACCTAATTCTAAGTGACTGGAACCCTGAGCACCACGTGCGTATAAAATGGCAATAAAGGATTCCAGATCTTCTAAAGATAATTGCCAGTCTTGACTGCACTAGTTGTCTTCTAGCTTCAGCCTCGGTGCATTGTTTTATGTGTCTCAGCATCGCGTCATCGATAAATAATCTCCAGAAACTACTCACATTTTCTGCAGTTACTTTTTGTTTTGCATAGCCTGTTGACCTTGAATATATTAGGTTGGGTTTTTCTGCCTGCAGTAGGCTGACTCGCAGAAATTACTTGCCATTGGCAATTGCCTTTTGATTTGCAAACTGTACCAGGATTGAAGGGAAATCCTTTTTCTATTGGTTTCTTTTGCTGGCGATTAGAACGAACAGACGTTTCCACTTCCTGCTTATCACTGGAACTAGCACTAGTCACTGCAACCGTTACATCACAAACTGTGTCATTGTCATATTCATCACTATTTTGTTTCTCACTCGCAACGACTCGAGAACGAATTTCGTTTTCACTGTCCGTACTAATTGATTTAGAATCATTCTCGGAATTTCCTGGTGAAAAATTTTCGAGTTCGTCTAAATACGCCAAAGCTTGTGCAGCCCAGAGAAGCCTTTACTGGACCACATACTGTTCAGTCTAACTAAACAGGACGAATGAACTTTCAAAGTACTACCGATCTTTTTATATATTCACAATAGTGCAGGTTGAAACTTGCAACATATTTTGTACGTATGCACCAAATTAAGTCTAGTAAGACACTAAAAAGAGCACGAGTAGAAACAGGTTCTTTGTCGAGGGCAAGGCTGAACATGTCTAAACAGGTACGAACAAGTGCTAACAAATAAGAACAAGCTCTGATCGGTTTATGCAGTTATATGTCTTGTTTTATATGTAATAAATGTTTGAAATTATGTATATATTTATATGCGGTACATGCCTAAATGTTTAGTTCTTTCAAATGTTGCAACCAAGAAAACGAATTGACAAATAAAGTTTGTCAAAACATTTTTTTAACGTACCGGTCAATTTGAACGGGATGGTCGTTTAAAGTAAAATTTCCCAGAACGCCGCTTAAAGTTCTACAAAATATTCAAAATTTTGTGAGAGCATTGCCAAAGTAAATTTAGGAAAAGTTACACGATTTCAAGATCATATCAAAATTAATTCCGTTGAAAAAAAACTTTAAAATTGAAAGACGATCAAATTGACCGGTGCGGCGGTTCTAATGTTAATCCAAATAAATTTTCAAGAAAATTATTTTCTTAACTATATTATACATTTTTATAGTCTTGAAATAAAAATATTTTCTTGAATAGAGACTGATTTTTCAAAAAGAAAATCTATTTTCTTGATGCAAGAAACCATTTCTCTGCGTTTGGTCTTTTGGGGAGTAAGTACCTTAAGTATAAGAGCATTTCCATTACAGAAAAGAGCTATTTGAAGTATGCTGGGAAGACCAAGGAGTTGTTCCTGCCATGGACTGACTAACTTGCCATATTGCCGTTACGATCCTTATTTATTTATGAAATTCTTGTGTTAATTAAAGAATTTGAATCTAATCTCATTCGGAATAGAGATCTACATAACTATTCTACTAGGGGTGCAGATGACCTGTTTAAGTTTGTTTGAACAGAACCCTATATATGTACATTGGCATCAAATTATATAATTAGTTGGAATTTGGTATTAAGGACATTCAAAATATTAGATGTTTTAAAAGTAAATTGAAACATTATCTTGTGGAAAAATCTTTTTATTCCATATGTGGATATAATTCTTCTTTGCCCTAGTTTATAGAAACTCTGATATAGGGTAACAATGCCTTTCACTGATTTGGTTTATGTATGTTATATATTGTAGTGGGATGCTCCAACATGAACAGCGTATGTTAAATTCATTCTAATTAATATTATATCAAAATTCGCTGATATTAGATTTTAATAGAGTTTTGTGCGGAACTTAATTATTTTCGATTAATATTCGAGTTCCGACATTTTGATTATTTATATTATCAATTTTTTATTTCTTAAAAAAAAAGACTCAGTTAATGATATGTTACAGGGGAGAAATCTCAGCTTATTTTAAGTTATTTATATATTGAAAACATTATTTGTAAAAATGACACATACACACACAAAAAACACACTGTATTTGGAAATAACCGTCAAAATCCCTTACGTCACCTACGACACCGAGTTGGAACTTCAAAACATCAAAATTAAATATCAAGTCGTTAGATTGGTAATGCTAGGGACGACGAGAAAAAGAGAAGTCAGCAACGAAAAACAATTCTGACAGATAACAAACATCCTTTCCTGATTTTAGAAAATTGCAACATAAAAGTTAAAATATCGTGAAAGTTATCAGCGCAAATGTATTAAAAAGCATTTCAAGTGAACCATAAATCATCACCAACGATTGTCAAGAATATTAAATCAGTTGGCAAATTTTAGAAGTAATTTGAAGAAATTTAATTGGAGAAAACCATCAAAGGGGTTCAAAATAAGAGGATTTTACCAAGAAGAGGGAAGAAGGAACCAAAAATAAGAGGATTTTATCAAGAAGAGGGAAGAAGGAACCAGTAGGATTTTACACACACACATACACGTACAAAAAACACGCCACAACATAACTGTAAGTAATTTTAATTAGATTAAACTATTTTTTTTTTGTAAGTAAAAACATAAAATAAAAACAAAAGTGATTATCTCCCCAATTCAAATCTTTTAATTGTTATTTGTAACATAACAAATTTGGCAACCCAGCCAGGATATTTCGATCAAGTCGGAATATTCAAAATTTGTTAGACCACATTATAATCATTTTATTAGTACTTACATTTTTAAGATTTCTAATATAAATAATCAAAATGTCGGAATTCGAATATTAATCGAAAATAATTTAAGTTCCGCACAAAACTCTATTAAAATCTAATATCAGCGAATTTTGATATAATATTAATTAGAATGAATTTAACATACGCTGTTCACGTTGGAGCATTCCACTACAATATATTAATAACTGAATTGCTTTTTGACTGGTCCTACACCTGTTATACATATGTAATTGTATTGTATTATACATTTTTTTCTTTTTTTGTGTGGTGACGGCCCAACGGGTTGTATAAGCTTTTTAAAGCTTGTCATAACCTGAGGGACTTTGAGTGTGTAAATTGTGTGTGTAAAGTGTTCCATGGCTTGTTACCTTCACCGTTTCGCCGTAAAGGGTGAAGTGCAGTTAATTGTCCCCCAACTACGATTGGAGCCGCTAAGAAAATTGATCCTAGCGGGACTCGAACAAACAGCGCCTAACTCTGCCCAGTCAAGCATATTCCCTCTTACCGCTAGACCAACGAGCCGTCAATTATTATTATTATTATTATTATCACTTTTGTAAACGCCTATTTTGCGGAACAAGATGCTACTATTTTGACGGATTGAAAAGATGGAAGCATTGCTGGGAAAAATGTTTAGACTTACAAGGTGACCACTCTCATTTCTGTGATAGACTGGAAAGTTTTCAGACTACTCTATACAGGATGACCTTACGTTAGCCGTATATCAGAAACTGACCAGATTCCCAATTTGTAAATTCACAGACTTATTTTGTTCGAGGGGGCTAACTTTTAGAAAATATCGGCACTTCTAGTCATCTTCCGCGTTGACCGGAAGTAACGCACACTTAATTTTCTTAAATGGATTGCCCTAATTTTTATAAAACATTTGAATTCAGCAACTAATTTGACGTAAAATCGATCTATTTCCACAGGTCGAAATATTACTGTTTTAAAGCTAACTTGATTTTTATGAAAATTTCAGTTAAATCATCGTAGTGTTTTAGCGCTTATTTACTCGGTACGCAAATGTGTTTATTAACAATTGTTACGAATTAGTAAACTACAAATATGGGCTATTGAAAAGTATTTCCATTTTTGTGCAAATATTATATAGGGTGTCAGTATTTATCGATCAAATATGTTAAACTTCAATCATTAATATCTATGTAATTTTAAATAGGACACCCTATATATTTTTATTGTAGATGATAAAATATTAAATTCTTCATTCAATGATATTACATTTCCCTATACCTAAAATGTATACCTGGGCAATTATTCCCAGTTTTGTAAAATTCGAAAGACGACTATGAATATTCGTCCTATATGTCAAAATATCTGATGACCAACAGTTCAAAAATATGCTAAGTCACATCCAAGTGTATTAAATGTTTAGGAAAATTAGGGCAGTACGAATCAAATATTACTCTGAGAGAATGACCGTTTACAGCACCGCTGTTAAGATTAATGTAAAATTCATTTGAGAAATAAAAAAAAATTCTACAAAGTCGTTTCGAATTTTATTTTGTAAGCAAGAAAAAATAAGATAAATTTAAATAAATCTAAATTAATTGTATTAAAAAATAAACAAACAACTATTTCAATACCTGTTCAAAATTGGCACCATTCATTTCTAAACACTTATTAATTCGTTTTGTATTTGCGCTTCTGTTAGGGAATTCAGTGTTACTCGTATTCTTTCTTTGGCTGCCATAAACTTTATTTTGAACGTAGCCCTAGATGAAAAAATCCAGAGGTGTTAAGTCCGGACCACGTGGAGGCCACAAGTACGGATCTTCAATTGCTATCCACTTTCCTTCAAATAGCCTCTTCAATTGTGTGAACATTTTTTGTGTTGTAAGCGGGTGCACTATCTATTCGATACCAAGCAGCAACAGACTGAGCAACTGGCAATATAACAAGTTCTTCTTCGACAATATTGCGCAATATGTCTAAATACCTTTTGCCATTTAAATTTTCATTATAAAAGTGTAGGCAAATCTTGAAATGCCCTCTGTCTAATTACGTGAGGATTTTTGGCTGCCCAAAAGTGACTGTTGCGTCTACTGAAGATACCGTTTTTCGTAAATTTTGCTTCGTTTGTCCATATAATTTTTTACGTGAAGTTTTCATCTTCCTGACAAGATACTGTGAAAAAATCCTACGGATGTAAGTTTTGTACTCATTGGTATGAAAAAGGTCTCCATTCGTGTTTTTTAACACTTTTTGAACAAACATTCGTGAGATTTCTAACGTTGTTGTTGCTTCTCGCAGAGATGCAATCGGGTTGATATAAAAATATCCCGTAACACCAATCTCCACAATTTCGTCATCAATTAATTTAGTTTTTTAATTTTTTGGCCCAAACCGTCCATATTCTAAACAATTTTTAATCAATCGTCGAACTACATCTTTAGACGGTATTGGCCTGTCCGGGTATGTTTTCCTAAACAGAACGCACATTCTACTTAAAATTCTTCCAGATTCGCCATAAATAATCAGTAAATTCAAGTAATCTTAGTTTGTCAATTCCAAACATGACAAACTAGATTACAAAATGTGCGATATACTAGGAAGTTTGCTAAGACATTATTGAATTGTCACACAACTGTCATTATAAATTTAAATGATTTGTCACGCAACTGTCATTATAAATTTGAATACACGCTAAACCGGTGATGAACATTCATAGCCAACTTTCGAACTTATACGAAATTTTTGAATACAATAACATTAATTGCGAATAATTGCTCAAGCATTCATTTTAGGTATAGGGAAATGTGATATCATTTGATGAAGGATTTAATATTTCGTCAACTATAATATAAATATACGGGGTGTTCTATTTAAAATTACATAAATGTTAATCATTGAAGTTTAATGTATTTGATTGATAAATACTAACACCCTGTATAATATTTGCACAAAAATAGAAATACTTTTCAATAGCCTATACTTATAGCTTACTAATTCGTAAAAATCATAAATTAACACTTTTGCATACCAAGCAAATAAGCGATAAAACACTATGATGATTTTACTGGCATCTTCGTAAAAATCAAGTTAGCTTTAAAACGATAACATTTAGACCTATCGATTTTATGTCAAATTAATTGCTGAGTTCAAATGTTTTATAAAAATTAGGGCCATCAATTTAGGAAAATTAAGTGTGGGTTACTTCCGGTGTACCTGGAAGTTGATTAGAAGTGCCGACATTTTCTAAAGGTTAGCCCCCTCGAACAAAATAAGTCTGCAAATTTATAAACTTGGAACCTGCTTAGTTTCTGATATATGCCTAACGTAAGTTCATCTTGTGACAGCCTGTATAGTATAATAAATTATATTAAAAGGTATTATATTTCTCATACCTGGTATTATCCACTTTTTTTGAGTATAAAAATACATATGTATTTACTTTAAGAAATGCTCTGAAATATAAATGTATCTTTAATTAACCAATATATTACCAATATGTCACTTCAATATTGACAAAACTACAAGAAAAACCTCGATTTACCAAGTTTATACCGACTATCAGTCTTATTAACTTCTTTTTTACTCAGCGACGTAATTTAAAATGAAAGTCCCCAGTTACTTCGTTTATACCGTACCTAACCTACTTCGCCGAGAATAAATTATTAACAAGTCATTAATTCTGAATGACCGTTTGCGCTACCGTAATAATTGTTCGAGCATTCTCTTGCTCCCTTCACTAAGAAATTTTATTTAATATGTCATAACAAGGAAACAAATGTACTTACTAAAAGGGGGAACTGAGCGCCCAAGAAACTGGAGCGCAAATGATAAATCATATAGAGCTACTTCGTTTTCGCTGTCTATACGACTGGTTCCCTACAACGCACAATGGTCAATGTAATTTTGATATCCTATCTGGAAAAAAACCCAAAATTCCCAAGACATAAATATAAACTTTGCTAATGATTCCTAAAGGTATATGGTTTCTAAAAACGTTTGCTCTTTTGAGATAAACTAACAAGTGTAATTGAAAGCGAGTGTTATTCTAAAAGCAGGATATCAGTTTGCAATGAATACACTAAATGGAGGCATGTACTTTGCTTTAAAGTGATATATAAGATATTTAAATAGATATATTTCAGTTACCAGTTATGCAGAAATTGGCAATATTATGCAATGTAATTATAATCCAAATAACATGTTTAAAACATCCATAGCTATACATATACCAGTTGTCTCATTTTAATTTTAACAGA
This sequence comes from Dynastes maya, assembly GCA_029619315.2. Classification (NCBI taxonomy): domain Eukaryota; kingdom Metazoa; phylum Arthropoda; class Insecta; order Coleoptera; family Scarabaeidae; genus Dynastes; species Dynastes maya. The sequence goes on from JAROYE020000008.1 coordinate 5,506,069, forward strand.
GAAATATGAATCATACGAAAAAGTTCGTCATACCATTGTTTATTCGACTCACCTGGGGCCACAAGATGACGATCTTAGTTTCAACGCCGGTAGATGGCGTTGTAATCGATGAAAATAGGGTAGCTTAATTTTTTTTTTATGGAAACCCCAATTTTTATTACATATTGCAATTCTATGCTAGAAAGTAAGTAACTTTTGTCTGAAACATTCTTTTGTTAATTTCGTAGATGGTGTTGTAATTGGTGAAAAAGGTTACCTCTATTTGTTTTAATGGAAACCCCCATTTTGCATTTTATCAAATTTCCGTGATATGTTGCTGTTTTCCGATTAACCAGTAAAGACAACTACAACAACATATCACTGAAATTTTATAAAATACAAGATGGGGTTTCCATTAAAATAAATAAAGGTAATCCTTTTCACTAATTACACCGCCATCTACGGAATTAAAAAAAGAAACAAAAGTTGTTGGATTTTTTAAAATAATCCAAAAAACGGGTCAATTTTGTTTTCAAGTTCTGCACTTTTCAAAATTAGATTCGGATATAGGAGGTAATGAGTAACCTGGGCAAGTACTTGCAAAATGATTAGTAACCTGGGCAAATATGCGGTGACAGCCAGAGGCGTGGCGAGCGCATAAAAATTTACACACAAAATAGAAGATAAGAAATAAATTATAAAACGTGCTGAAATACTTACCGTTTTAAAAGTCTTCCGTGAAATCACAAACTGGGTAACATCTGTTAAATATTTGAATCGTTAGATGCGTTTCCACAGCTGTTTCAGTCAAGTGACTACGACGTGCGAAATAAATGCTTTTTAATACCGAAAACGACCGTTCGACATCTAGCGATGTTGTATTTGCATATTTAAAATAACCTTTGAAACAACTTAATGCATCTTCACACGCACCTTCAAAAATTTGTCTTAATATAAGAAAATCGGGGTCTTTCTCTAAAACACATTCAAATTTTCGTATTACACGCCAATTTGTTTCGCCTCCTACAGCGCATAACTGTGCGTAAACATCATTCCACTAGCGATATCGAAACATTTTGTAATTTTTCTATTCCCTCCGCCAGTCCGAAGTAATTGTCGTGAACAGTTTGTAAATCTCTTTTAACCTGACTATCTTGAAATATTTCCTGGCTTTTCTTGATTGCTGCAGCTTCTGTCGGATTGAATTTTAAAACTACTTTCTTTACTTGATCAAAGTATTTGTTGTAGTAAAACGCAGCCTGCAACCATGTTCCCCAACGTGTAACAATCGGCTGTAGTGGTTCAGGTAAATCGACACAGTTTGTGAAATAATCGGGTACGTTTCGGGGACTTTGGAAACACTGCCTATGTACTAGCAATCAATGCATTTACTAGTGGAAAACATGTAAGAATCGTCTGTGCCGCAAGATTTAGAGTATGGATTTTACACGTTACATGTAAGAATTTACCACTGTGTTCTTTAAGAGATCGGCCCAAAGAACGCATGTTTGCGGCACCATCACTCATAAACATTAAAAGTTGCTTAGCTGAAACTTCAAATTTGTTCAATGAGTTCAACACTACCTTTAAAATCTCATCGGCAGTACAATTTATAACTCTTTTGGAAGCAAGTAAGAAAAGGATGACCGTCGATGTGGTTCTATTGTACGTACCATTACATTAACCACAAAATGTTTTTGATGATCCGTTGTTTCGTCCACACACAACCACAGTTTTTTATCTTTCAATTCCGTTTTCATTCTTTTTTCTATATGTTCACGAGCAAATGGCACTACATTTCGTATCGATGTCCGACTAGGAAATCTACAGTCTGCATATTTATTCCAGAAGGAGACAAATGCTTCTTTGTCTAGTAAACGAAACGATGGATTACATAAAATAAGAGTAACACATAATCAAATGTACATTTTTCTTGGTCTCTCTCCACTTTTTGCAGAAAAATGCTGTTTGCTTTCGATGTGACGTTGACAATGGCTTCTGGACCAATACATTAAAGGGATTTTACAAACTAGACATTGAATTTTAGCGCCATCAAAAATTAAGTCCGACATGTCCACTATAAAGTTTTTAACTGCGTCTGCCATTGGTCGTTTTTCGCGACGTACCTAACTGCGACATTTTTAAAGCAAATATAAGCGTACAATTACGAAATAAGTTACGATAGCCTACATATACACAGAACTACTCGCATACAGCATCGATTTAGTACTGACGCTGTGAACGCCTAAAATAAATAATCGCCGACTCCGCACTACATATCTACTACACTGACTGTTACCGCTGTTTGCCCAGATTAGTAATGAGTGTTAATGTATTATAATAAGGAAGTTTTTGATAAAAATAATTATGAAGGGAAAGTACGTTTTTATTATTATTATTATAAACAAGGAACAAATACAACGTTATTATCACAGCAAATGCTCAAAATATCCACCAACAACTTCTTAACAATAAGCTAACCTATGCTGAAACTCCAATAAAACATTAGAAATAGTTTCTGGTGCAATTGCTCTGATGTTACGTTTTATCCTCTTCTTTCGATCTTCCAGACTGTCAGATTTCTTTTTGTATACAGCACTTTTTACGTAGCCCCATAAAAAGAAATCCAGAGGTGTCAAATCTGGAGATCTTGCATATTAATGAAGCTTCCTCAGTAGAAGTCAGGGCTACACTGAAGGGGGCAGAAGGATATCTTAAATCCAACAAACGAAAAAATAGCCCCAGCAGTAACTCGAATATTAATACTCCTTCGTCAACAGTACCACGTCATTTGTTATTTAGTAGAATCGGCCAAATCAAAAGCTTTACTAAGTCACATACAATGCAAGTTACCTGCTTTTTCCGATCTAAATTTTAAAGGAGGTTGTCAACAACATCTGACAAGGCTGAAATGTCCTGAGGACGTGGTATAGCTGCCTCCTTATGACCGAGTCATAAGCCCGTATGAAATCGATAAATAGCACATTTGGATCATTTTCAAAACAAAAATTTGGTCAATGGTAGATCTTCCTTTCTTAGAACCTCTCTGGTACTCCCTCACCTGTTCCACCATGTAATTATCCAACCTGATTCTGATGATCCTGGACAGCACTTTGTATACCACATCCAGTAATTAACCCATTGCCTTTTGTCTTCTTTTTTATATATGGGACAAATATATGTAATTAATCCGTCAAACTAGAAAGATTTCAGTAGAAAAAAAAAATTCCTTTTATTCTTTTTATTTTTCAGTAGCCCCAACAAACTACATGTTTAGAAGTCTAATTAATAATTTGAGGATACCGTTACCTGCTCTTCCACCAGCACCATAACATTTTAAGTAAAAAATAAAAAGAAAGGATTGCATATATTAACTTAAATACTAAGTATTCTGCGACATACAAGGGCAAGAAACATGAGACCTAACGTATAGAAGTGTACTACAATTCCAACAAAATCATTAATCAGTGGCTAGATTTGCTTAACTTTATACAATGTCTCCATTTGAAAACTTCCCAGGCGGCCTCTATCCGAAACTAGTAAAATTGTTAAAAAATGTAAAGACATGTAAATTTTTTGTTTCGAAGGGGAACCATGTTGATTAATACCAATATAATCATGATATTAAACTTACCCCCTTAAGCCCCGCCACCACCAACATAAAAACCTTAAATGGGACGATACCATTTGTGACACATCCTTGGAAAGGAATTTTCATTACGAATTTGACATTGGTCGAGTGGATTATAACAGAAAAAATGTCATGCTAAGCAAGAATTGTAAAATTAGTATTTGTATTATAAGTTAATTAGCCTAAGTAATATAGTAAGTAGTTTATCTTCAAGCCTAGTTTTAGGCGAGTTTGTATCTTAAATTAATTTAGTATACTTCATAATCTAAAGAAGACGGTGTGTGTTAAAACAAGTGTAATTTTGTATTGTAATAAAATTTAAAGTAATTTAGTGTGTGTTGCTCTATAATAATCGAGTCGTTTATTTGACCTTATTGTTATACTGTTTTTAGAAAAAGGTGGTTTTATTTTTCATAAAGAAACATCCTGATGAAAACGTTAGTCACAGATACGTATTAGACCTCGCTAAAAATTTTTTAGAAACTGGTTCTGTACTTAACAACAAACGCAACTCGCCATAGGTTATGTGCTCAAAATTCTGAAATTACACAAATTCCATCCTTATGAGATGCATATTGTTCAGCAGCTCAATGAGGATGATTTTGATAGCAGAATGGAGAAAATTAATAATAATGAGATAAGATTATTCGATATTTGTTTCAGTGATGAATCGGTGTTCCATCTAAGTGGTTTTGTAAACCGCCACAACTGTAGAGATATTGAAACAATGAAAATCCTTATTTATTCAAAGTTCACACGCAAAAACCTAAAAAAAATTAACGTTTGGGCTGGTATACTTGGAAATGAGGTAATTGGTCCTGTTTCCATTGATCAAAAGCTTACCGGATAACTATACCTCGAACTATTACAAAATACAATTAATCCCTTAATAATACAAAATTGGGAAAAACAGCAAGATCAAATGGGGAATTTATTAGTTAATGAAAATGAGCTTTTCTTCTAAGAAGATGGCGCGCCCCCGCATTATGTCGCGCCGGTTAGAAATTCGTTGGATAACAATTTTCCAAATCATTGGATAGGGTGGCGAAAATCAATCGAATGCCTTGCCCGTTCTCCAGATAAGATGCGCAATGTTTTTTATGCTTTTCCATATCATCTAATTCATATTCTTTAGGACAATATGCAACATTAAAACATAACGAGCATGGAAACAGGTTTTCTCTAGAGAAACAAACTGCATAGACTGGAGAGAAGTGGTTCATCTGCAGTTCTAGCTGGTTCAAACTTCTTTTCAGCATATTTTCTAAGATATACTGTCGTCCTATTCGGTAGTTGGTCCATTCCTCAAAATTTGTGATCTTTGGTGTGGTGGTGGTGGTTTTTCGAGCAATACGCCGCTATTTTGCAATTCGAGCATCTCTTTATGTTTGAAATGGATTTTAAGCAAACTGTACATCCAAATGGGTAATATATTCGTTGAACGTTCGTTATTAGCATAATGCAAACCCTATTTTGTTGAAATAGAGGTCGACATATAAATTTTAGTTTAAAATGTTTTAATTTAGCCATTATTGTTAGTTTTGTAATTTAATTTTTGTTTACGCTAACACCACCATGCGGAATGTAATGGTAGAAAAACCATCACATATCAGACTGGGAATACTCGCACAAGAATTTTTGCAAGGCGATTAGCGCTTGTAACAAGAATTTCACACCAAAGATCACAAATTTTTAGGAATGGACCAACTACCGAATAGGACGACAGTATATCTTAGAGAATATGCTGAAAAGAAGTTTGAACCCGCTAGAACTGTAGATGAACCACTTCTCTCCAGTCTGTGCAGTTTGTTTCTCTAGAGAAAACCTGTTTCCATGCTCGTTATGTTTTAATGTTGCATATTGTTCTAAAGAACATGAATTAGATGATATGGAAAAGCATAAAAAACATTGCGCATCTTTTAAATTGGGTTTGATAACAGATCAGTACATAAATTTTAAGGGTTTACTGCATGTACAATTTCATTCTATCAATAAAAAACCATATTTGGGTATGGAGTATGTGAAGATATACTACAGAAATGATCCTGTGAAGTATGATCTTCACATACTCCATACCCATCCCACTTGATTTTTTCTTGTGGGGTCACCTGGAAACAATGGTGTACCAAACACAACCGCAAAATATTGGCGAACTTAGATTTAGAATTACTGAAGAATGCAGGCGTGTATCACCACAAACATTTGAAAGGGTCAAACAAGAATTTTAAAATAGGCTATATTATTGTCTTCAACAAAATGGTGCACAATTTGAACATTTAATTAATTAATATTTTTTTGAATAAAAGACACTTTACAATTTTTGTTTAGCATGATGTTTTTTTTGTTATAATCTTTAGAACTTGACCAAATGTCAAAGTAAGATATAGTACTGAATTCGTCTTTCCGACGATGTGTCACAAATGATATCATCCCATTTAAGATTTTTATGTTGGGGATGGGGGCGCTTAAGGGGGTAAGTTTAGTATCATGATATATTAATCAATATGGTTCCCGTCGAAACAAAAATTGACCTGTCTTTGCATTTTTTTAATAATTTCATTAGTTTCGCATATAGACCGCCTGGGAAGTTTTCAAATGAACATATATATACGGACATATAGTTTAGATGAATTCATATAAGTAATGTCAATGTATTTGCAATCTGTTGTTTAGCTAAATGAAATATCCAAAACCCACCCTAAATTTAACTAACGAAATCTACTAAATCTACCACAAGGATTTTGTTCTCTTATACTCTCGTTTTTGACAACTGTAGCTACGTTCATCGCTTTCCTCTCTTATTGCCTTTACTAGTTTTCTTTATTCAACCCTCACTCGGATATGCTGAGAGCATTTTCGCCGAAATCTATGAAATTTTCATTCCGAACAACTACTTTCGCAAGTCCTCGATTGTACAACCAACGGTTGACATTCGAAGTTTATGCTCGACTGGTCAATTGTTGTTCTTCCTTCCGGGACACACATGGGGTTGTCTGGATGTGTAGACCTACGTTCGAGTGTGTCCTCTACGAGTTTGATGGTCCCGTGATTTTTGTTCCGGATTTATTGACCGCATTCCTCTTGTTTCCATTCGATCGAGACCGGACGTTGCCTCTTTTATATATTTATTCGCAGTAAAATTCTTTGGGCGACGATCGACAAAGGCCGCACTCAATTTTATGAATCCGGGCCTTTTCCGGTTGTATTTTGTCCATTTTCTCGGAAGTGTGTATACCACGTGTCCCAGATTCAATGTTACAAGCGATATCCTCTTTATTTGTAGAGACACAGAATCGAGCAAGGTGCACGGAGTAAAATGTGTTTTTAAGAAACTATCTTACTCTGAAAAGAATATCTTGCACAAATAACTAGTTTGGCAAGCAGCGGTAACAGTCAGTGTAGTAGATATGTGGTGCGGAGTCGGCGATTATTTATTTCACGCGTTCACAGCGTCAGTACTAAATCGATGCTGTATACGAGTAGTTCTGTGTATATATAGGCCGTCGTAACTTATTTCGTAATTCTACGCTTATGTTTGCTTTAAAAATGTCGCAGTTAGGTACGTCGCGAATACGACCAACGGCAGACAGTTAAAAACTTTATAGTGGACATGCCGGACTTAATTTTTGATGGCGCTAAAATTCAATGTCTAGTTTGTAAAATCCCTTTAATGTGTTGGTCCAGAAGCCATTGTCAACGTCATATCGAAAGCAAACAGCATTCTTCTGCAAAAAGTGGCATACGAGGCCAAGAAAAAATTACATTTGATTTACGTGTTACTCTTATTTTATGTAATCTATCGTTTCGTCTACTAGACAAAGAAGCATTTGTCTCCTTCTGGAATAAATATGCGAACTGTAAATTACATAGTCGGATATCGATACGAAATGTAGAGCCATTTGCTTCTGAACATATAGAAAACAGAATGAAAACGGAATTGAAAGATTAAAAACTGTGGTTGTGTATGGACGAAACAACAGATCGTCAAAAACATTCTGTGGTTAATGTAATGGTACGTACAATAAAACCACATCGACCGTCATCGTCCTCCTTACTTGCTTTCAAAAGAGTTATAAATTGTACTGCCGATAAGATTTTAAAGGTGGTGTTGAACTCATTGAACAAATTTGAAGTTTCAACTAAGCAACTTTTAATGTTTATGAGTGTAACGTGTAAAATCCATACTCTAAATCTTGCGGCACAAACGATTCCTACATGTTTCCCACTACTAAATGCATTGATTGCCAGTACAAAGGCAGTGTTTCTAGTCCCCGAAACGTACCCGACTATTTCACATACTGTGTCCTGATTTACCTGAACGACCTCAGCTGATTGTTACACGTTAGGGAACATGGTTGCAGGCTGCGTTTGACTACAACAAATATTTTGATCAAGTAAAGAAGGTAGTTTTAAAATTCAATCCGACAGAAGCTGCAGCAATCAGGAAAAGCCGGGAAATATTTCAATATAGTCAGGTTAAAAGAGTTTTACAAACTATTCACAACAATTACTTCGGACTAGCGGAGGGAATAGAAAAATTACAAAATGTTTCGATGTCGCTAGTTGATTCTATTCAAATTGTGAATGGTGTCCACGTACAGTTATGCGCTGTAGAAGACAAAGCAAATTGGTGTGTAATGCGAAAATTTGAAAGTGTTTTAGAGAAAGACACCAATTTTCTTATATTAAGACAAATTTGTGAAGGTGCGTGTGAAGATGCATTAACTTGTTTCAAAAATTATTTTAAATATGCAAATATAACATCACTAGATGTTGAACAGTCATTTTCGGCATTAAAAAACATTTATTCCGCACGTCGTACTCACTTGACTGAAACCGCTATGGAAACATATCTAATGATTCAAATATTTAACAGATGTTACCCAGTTTGTGATTTCACGGAAGACTTTTAAAACGGTAAGTGTTTCAGCACGTTTTATAATTTATTTCTTCCCTTCTATTTTATGTGTAAACTTTTATACGCTCGCCACGCCTCTGGCTGTTACCGCATATTTGCCCAAGTTATACAAATAACACACTGATTTATTAATCATAAAAACATTTTTATTGTAAAAGAAGTTATTACTTTATTTAAAACATAAGTATAACCCTGATTTGTAATTTTTACAAAATATTATTTATAATCTTTGATGACGTAATGTAGGTTCGCGTTGCAGCCAATAATAATGTAGAGTTCCTGCCAATTTTTCCATTTGTCTCTTCTTTAATAGTTTATTTAAAATGGAAGATTAGTTAGTGAAAGTGAAATTCCCGGAGTTTGTGACGACACAAGGTATGTAGTTTACATACATAACACATATGATTCTTATTCATTTTTGTTGGTTATGTTGAATACTAGCGTATACATGGTAGATCTATAGATATACGTAGCATTAACATAATGGAATAAAAATTGTTTATCCACAATAGATTAAAAATTAGTTAAATGTACCTATACGATGTCAATTACTGGAAGCAAAAGAATCAATCTAAGATTTGACGAACATTTTCATGGAAGAAGTGGGTTAATTTTATATTGTATTAACCAAGGTATAAAATCTTCTGTTTTATATTTGTACACATATATATGTAGACCAAATTACGGAAACAATGTAATTCTAATCTAATCCACATGTTCTTGAATAGATATAAACGCTATACAGTCTTTGTGCATAATATTAGGCCCTCTTTTAAGGTCTTATAATTGCATCTTTTGAGTTATATACATATACTGAAAATAGCCAATCAAATGGTAAAAGTACTAGAGAACATACAACTATATATATCATGATTTATAGCCTGTGAAAAAAAATTACTGCATAAGCCCATTAATGGATTTCAAATATTTCATGATTATTTGTCGATAGGAAATTGAATTAAGATGAAAAACCTAGTTTTGTGAAGACAATTCCATCAAATAATTTTATGTTAATGTGCCATAGGTAAATAATTCTTCGAGTTTAACTGCACTAACCGTATCAGATGCAAAAACTGCTTCAATCGAACTAGATGACAGTCTTAAGCCACCACCACTGCCCGTTGCTCACTGTACAAATGCAGGTTCGACAAGTAAACAAGATAAGAACTTAATACTGTTATTTCTAAAATTGCATAATTTTTTTTTAGTTCTGTGAACTACACAGGAACTCCCCGTTTCCTTTCATGTATTTTGTATTTGTTATTAGATATCGCACAATTCACACTGTTTCATTTGCAGAAAAAACAAGTGCGGAAGGTGAATAAAACTATACTTTTACTTATATAGTTGTTAGGAGGAAGGGTTGATAAAAAGGTCCTTTTGCTCGCAAAATTCTTTTTAATATAACTAAATAACGACCGGTTTCGGGTCAAAGCCCATCCTTAGGTTAAGCTAGAAGGATATCATATAGCTGTATTACATTGTTTGTAAATGGGATAGTAAAAATACATAAGAAATTGTTAAACTTAAACAAATTATAATTTAGAATTATCTGGTAATTTGTAAAAATAGTCTCAAGTTGTAACAAAGCTGTATTAGTGACCAATTCCAATTTATAGAGTAACGTTTTTTTAGTTTATTTTATTATTTTAAATTAATGGTTAATTTTTGTTTTTTTTTTATTTTTTTTTTATTTATTTTTTTTTATATTTTTGTTACAACTTGAGGTATTCCATGCAATATAAAATATAAAATACTTACAATTTTTATTAATAACAGTTCAAAAGTAGTCTCACAATAAAAAATATATTGCAGATGTGAAGCGATGAATGGACATATCAAATTTTGTAATTAATGTAATATTAAAATTAGATTAAAATCAAATGTAAAAAGGGAACGAACACAACAAGTTGAAATACAATAGTCAAGAATAAAATATTTTTCTTTTCCTTTTAACAAGGAGAAATAAAAAACAACGGTTGAAATTGAAATTTTTTGAAAAAATTTTTTGGGGTGAGTTAACAGTGAACCATAGCACTCGTTGGGCTAATCGTTTTCGTGAAGATCGTGTGAGCATAAACGACGATCCAAGACCTGGACGACAGAAAACACCAATAGATGAACGAAGTGTGAAACTTGTGAGAGATTGTCGTCAAGAAGATCGTCGTGCGACATTTGAAGAAACTTTTGAAGCCACAGGGATTTCACCAACGTCAGTATTCCGGATTCTGACAAATGATTTGCACAAGAGAAACATTTCTGCGCGATGGATCCCTAACTGCTTGAGTGCTGAACAGAAGCGGACACGCCTAGACATTGCGACCTTGCTGAAACGACGATTTGACGTTGAAGGTCAAGCATTTTTGTATCGAATTGTCGCTATTGATGAAACGTGGATTAGAGACTTTGAGCGGGGTTTGAAATCACGGTCCAACGAGTGGAGAGGTCGATCTTCCTCAAGACCAATCAAATTTCAACGAGCTCAATCGAAGATCAAACAAATGATCTTTGCTTACGATCACCACGGAATCATCATAACAGGCAGAGTTCCATGTGGACGAACTGTCACAGCAGTGTATTATCGTAAATTCATGCAAAAACTGAACAGAAAATTGCACAAAACTGCCGACCTTAGTTGCTTGAGGCTGGGCCACTCATTCTCCATGAGAACGCTCGTCCGCACATCGCCAATTTTGTAACTGAAAAGCTGCGCGCATACGATTGGGATGTGTTACCGCATGCACCCTACAGTATGGACATGAGTCCACCAGACTTGCACTTATTCCCAAAGTTGAAACGAGCCATTCGCCAGATGAACAGTGATGGTGTATTTGATGGAATAGTCAAGCTTCCCGACCGATGGGACGCAGTCATTGCGAAGCAGCGAGACTATATTGAAGTATTGTAAAGAGACCGTGTAAAAAAATAAACATGGTAGTAAACAATAAATTTGCGTGCATTATTTATGAAATATCCCTCGTAGTAAGTACAGCTCGGTAAGTAGCTTGTGGTTATAGGTATTTATTCTGATATAAATATATAAGTTGCATGGTTTTCCCCTCGCAATCGCACAGATCCATAATAAAGCACACTACATCAAAATACACATCACTTTTAAAATTAAGTAATATTGTTAGATGTAACCACATTTTTCAATATTTTAACAATACATAATTTGTTGTAAGTATAAATAATATGGATTATTTATGCTTATAACTAAAGAGTGACAAACGGTTGCACCCGCAGAGGCGCCGTGAAAGGAGCTGTGTTTACTATGTACATACAAGGAATCGAGTGGACATTCGGTTATTATCGGTTGATCGGTGTGCGTGTACTATTTATAATGTTCGAGAAACTACTGGAACCGTCCGGGGCGTACCGCGCAAAAATAGACACAGTATTAATAAAAAAATAATACATTGCTACCTTTTATTGACGTATCGATGACCACTGCAGTAATGTGCGATTGCCATGGTACGCCGCGTAGGATTGCCACATAAGCAGTGCTTCCATTGTCGATTCGGTCAGGCCTCGACGACGGTCTGAAAATGTTCTCGTATACTTTGCAAATGATCGTTCAGCATCTAATGAAGTAAGATTTGCGAAATTATAGATTGCACCTTTTCTAAATCCCGATTTTCATTTAAAACTGCACGAAATTTTTGCACGACATCTAGTCCTATAGGATTATTAAGTTTGAAAATGACATCTTTCACTTGGGAATAATATTTGCGATAGTAAGATACTGCCTCGATCCATGTTCCCCATCGCGTCAATACAGGCTGAGGTGGTAGCGAAACTTGCGGATACAATTGCTTGAATACGCGGATATGTTTGGGAGATTTTACAAACACTTTTTTGGTAGATGATATTAAATCATTCGCCCTAGGATACTTGCTTCGAATTGTTTCTGCTACGAGACGACACGCGCGTATGAGGCATGTTATGTGAAGATGAGTCAGAAAGCATACTTTTAACATCCTACGAGCTTTCAGCATTGTTGCGGCTCCGTCAGAAGCTAATATGGTGATTTGGGCTCCTACGATACAAAATTCTCTTAACATATTTTTTATTATGTTTACAACGGTTTCGGCATCAATTCTTTCAATCCTTTTACTGGCTACCAACAAGCTACTGGACCATTACGTTTTAAAGGACGCGCTACAATATGAATCACGCTGTGTTTCTGAGCATCAGTAGTTTCGTCCACAGTGAGCCAAATTTTTTGATTTCTCAACTCGTCTTTTATACAGGCTTTTACTGTACTTTGCACATGTTGTAAATTGTACCGCAATTGTCTTTTTGTTGGTAGCTTCCACGATGGAACATATTTATCCCAAAAAAGACGAAAGTTTTCATTATCTACTAGGTGTTGTGGAATGTTGCACGTGCTCAACATGAAAATAAGGTCATACAAAAATTGCCAGTACAGAATATTGTTTCTTAAATTCAATACATGACGTTTACTTTTAATATGACTTCTGCATTCAAATGTCGTGCAACTTAGCAACCCTATACCGCAAAATTTGCAACGAATGTGCGAACCTGTAAATTCCAAACCAGGGAAACGCCAAATATATTTCTTCATATGCGATGCAAGAGGTACACTAGGCTTACGTCCCATGTTTTCGAAAACACACAATGGGAATCCGACAAATAATCGAACGACCCAACTCCTCAATGTTTACCGCATTACTGCGCATCCACATACGTACATACACCCCCCCCCCTTCTTCCTACACATCACACCTTTAAATTTAAAAATACCATCTAATACATTTAACAATACAATTTTACTACTACGTACAGCATTAGGTTGTTAATTATAAGATTTTAATGTCGTTATAATAATAAACCAACTGTTGCAATAGAATTAAAGAGAAGGTATATCACTTTTAAATATACAAAGCTAACAACAATTTTCTTGAACTGATTACAAGGTCGTGTTGCTGTCACATATAGAATTAGAAAATATTGTAAAAATAACAATATTTATCTTTATTTTAACCATGCATTTTTCTTTGTGTGTCGTTCGAAAATGGTTTGCAGAATCCTAAAAGATATACCTTTTAAAGCTACCCCTAGTAAACTACCCTCTAAGAAACCTCCCGGAAACCATTTTAATTGCATCCCTCATCTTTTGTTTCTTTTTTTTAATTGAGCACCCGGTATATTTTTCAATCCTTCGATAGGAAATGAAACTTTGCGTAAAGTACCCTTATAGTACTATAGCACTAAAATAAAAAACAAAGGATATACAGTGAAATTTACAACGGATTGTGGATTTCTTCCTATCACCCAAATTACCTTTGAGTAATCAGTGATTGGGCAGCTTGCCCATTTAGGTTTCTTTGTTCTAATCGATCTATAATCCTTTAACCCTTTATAGGGCAGGACTCTCGGGAATTTTTTAGAGGCACTATAATTGATCTGCGCTATTTAATATGGTCCTACTAGAGGCCCAATAACCCCAAAATATTAATTTTACCAAAATTAGATTTTTTATGGGGTGGTACATATATGTATGTACCAGAGAACGTTTCCACGGGTCGCGTTACTTGAATGGGAAGGTGTTAGTATAATCACATGAGTTCAGAAGCCAAGAGAGTTCCAAACTTTAGGTGTGTCATTGACTTTCCGTTATAGCAAGACTGTTGCATAATGGCTTTGTAAATTATATAACTGTTTACTATGCATGAACCCAAACAATAATAAATATTCGAACCCGCCAACGCTTGCTTTTCCAAGTTATACTATAAGCCGATGGAAGTTGGTCGAAGTTATCGACACCACCCATATAACAATTGTAGTCGGATAAAGATTTTGGACAGTCTAATAAAGCTCTAGTTCCATTTTTTTTTGTTCTTAATGTTTTAGTTGTTTCTAATGGGTTGTGCATTGTGAAAATCAAACAAACAGATTTTTTGCCTGTGTCTTTCCATTTTTTGTCATCTCTCAAAATACTCTTTTGAGTATTGCAAAATGCCCTTTTGCAAAAGCTTGCTGGCTAAGGGTATATGTGAAAAAAATTATCAAAAAAAGGCAGTACCCAAAACCCTCGAAAACATTAGAAAGTGTGGTAACAACCCTTTCTCCCAAGGAAGTTTGTTTGGTAGTCTCGATTTCAGCTCCCTCATAAAGCGACATGCCCAAGTAGTAGCCCGTTGTAGCACACGCAATTACCCACATTTTAAATCCACGCTTGTTCGGCTTCATGGGTATGTATTGTTTTAGTGAACTTCGGCTTTTATACATGGATTCATCTACAGAAAGAAATCTGGATGGATGAAAAAGCATTCGGAATCATTTGGCAACGTAATCCAAAAATGGTCGGATTTTATATGCCCTATCGTGGCCAGGTTTTCTCTTTGATGCATGCAAGCATTATCATTCAGATGTAACAAACGGGTAATTTTGAGGAAGCGTTTTACAGTCATGATATTCTGTATGCGAAGCACTCCAAAGTTTTGATCTCCACTCCAATAAAGTCTCATATTCGGCGCTCCGTGGAATCCCATTATTAGGATTTCTATGTATACCTTCAGTTGTTTTAAGGTCAAATCTAGTGATTGATTATTCTGTGAGGCATATAAATTAAACTGCTTTACGATGTATTGCAAAAAAAATTGCTTCGGGCTGAAGACATCAAAGTGGGTGTGCCTTGATATCCCAAATGGTCGATCGAAATCATAATTGGCAAATTGTGGAAGAATCTTGGATAACCTTTTTCAATGATAGGATTGCTCATCCGACGATGAACTGTTTGACTCAGATGCATATTCGTATTCATTATCCAACGTTGACTGAGGAACCTGAACATCTTTTGCTTCTTCCACAGGAACAGTTTCCTCCAAAATTCTAGTATCAACGTCGCAGTCTGAAGTAGGCGCAGAAGCCTCGATGGGTGCTTTACTTGACAGTCTTGAAAAAGCAATATCGTCGTCAGCATCTGAATCTCCTCTTTTGTCGGAATTCACAGCGATCTCATCATCCAGACCTAAATTGTCGTTGTTGACCATATTGAGTAAATATTTGATATCCCGGGGATCCTCGAGGTTGTAAAAGCGTTTTCTGTCCATCTGGGAGGTAATTGAATAATATTAAAACACTTTTGATTGTAACTATGTAAGAAAAATAGAACTGTTAGCAAACGCTCACTGGTACCGCTTTGGTATTCGCAAAAAATTTTGTTTGCCAAAAATGTTTTGCAAAATTTACCAAAACACAAGCGTTATTTACATACACTTGCTATATGTTTTCAAGATTATATGCTCAAACAGTAACAAAAACTAATTTTACACCGACTTTAAAGTCACCCTCAAAATAAATCTATCCTAAGTTTTATAATTTTGCTATGCTTTTCAGCAACATGATTTCAAAATCAAAAATTCCTAATAAATGACTAATACATCTATAAAACATGATCATACATACCTTATATTCAATTTATAAGCAATACCTGCAGCGGAATCTTATAAAGCACTGCAGCTGCTAAACTATGAATCTACCAATGAGCACCGGTATACATGTGTACATTTTAAATAACAGTGCACACACTGAACTGTAGGAGGCGCTACCTGAAAATGTGGTAAGAGTATGAACCAAGGATCCTTACTTTAGGACTCTGGTGAATAAGTGCGATATTTCATAACGTTTTATATCAAATTTAAGCCGTAATAGCAAGTGGTACAAATATGTACCACATTCCACTAAAGGGTTAAAGCGCGCACAGCACAAATAATGTATAAACCAAATGAGAAAGCGGAACCTATTGTGCACAGAGCCCCATTCTTGCTTAACGTCATCTTCTAGGGTCTTACCTAAATGTACAAGTAGGTAAGACCCCAAATGTGTGATATAATCATGTCGATTTTGAAGTTAGGCGTTATACAATCAAATGATCATCGTCACGTACACACGCACATACAAATGCATGCCGTCACGTTATCACGTCTGTAATTAATTTAGACAGTCGCCAACAGGGGCCGTCCGTCGTATACCCATTTTCCGAACCCTATAGCACTGATAAAGGGGTGTTGTCGAATCCGCTTTCGGACACAAACGCTGCCAACGCAAACCGTAAATTACTACACAGCGCTTAGTCCCGTTGCCAACCAGCCTAGCGTATATACACCAAGTTCTAAAAGTAACATATAATTCGTATTTCTGTTTATATTTTTTCTGTCAAAAAGAAATATTGTCTCGTTGTCATATTTAACAAGGTTATAATGGAATTGAAAAGTTAAAAAAAAACGCATTAAAGAAGAATTTCAGAACATAACCTCAAATGTGATTTAGGATCGATAGATAAATAGGTTTATTGTCACGAATGCACATTTTTCAAAGTCAATTATACACAAATCTACAGAAAAACATAAATAAATACAATATACAATGTCACACATAAAATTCGCTGATTTCGCTGTCCACTATTTTGACTGTTCCTTGGCTTCAGGAGCCTACTGGCGTATCTAAGTTTCGTCTACAGTTATTAATAGAGTAACCAAAACTTGCGGACTCGCATAGGCGTCGGTATTACGGGTTAATATAAGAATACGAAAAATTCATAAATAAACTTATTTGCTAATTATTCAACAAATTAGAGGCATCAGGATGTGAACTATTGTAAACTTGCATCATTGCATATGTTTTCCACAGTTACTTCTTTAAACCTTGTGCGTCGACAAGAAAAAATATTCTTATACATAGAAAACGATCTCTCCACATCTAAGGAAGTTACATTTGCATGTAGAAACTGTTTTTCAAAACCACTTAAAAGCTAACTATTCTTACACTTATTATAAACGGCCTCTAAAGTATTAAAATCGGGATTTTTCCTTAAAACATCTGCCAATTTTTGACTAGCGCATAATCCTGGCGTATCATTTAATGTGTGTAATTTATTTTTTACACTCTCCACTATGTCTAATGATTCCTGCAATGACAATTCAGTACATTGTAGTTTTCTGATGGCATCTAGTAATACTGTATAATTGGTACATATTGTTTTTAAATCTTCTAAAAGTTGAGGAATTTGAAATTCTCTTTGACTTTCTCTAATTGCTTTGGGTTCATTCCGATTAAATCGCATTATAACTGATTGAATTTGTTGAAAATGGATCAAATAGTAAGAAGCTGCTGTTAGCCAAGTACCCCATCGCGTTAAAATTGGTTCAGGAGCTTCTGGAATACCTGGACAAAATTTACGAAATTCTTTTAAACGTTTAGGAGATTTACGAAACACTGCTTTAGTACTTCCAATCATCCGATCAACGTTTCCGTAATGTTGTCGAACAACTTCACCAACTAAATGCAAAGCATGCAGCACGCAGGTTATATGTATTAAGTTAGGAAATATATGTTTTAAGGATCGCCCAACACTTAACATCGTTGCAGCACTCGTTCTGTCACAATAATCACAACTTGATCTTGGGCAATTTTAAATTTTTTCAAAGCGTTCATTATCACTTTTTGAATATTTTCCGCGGTACATTGTTGAACACGTTTGCAAGCTAACAAATATCGAGATGCTGTGTTCTCGCTAGATAAAACGCGAGCTATTACATTCACAATACTGTTTTTCTTTATATCGGTCGTCTCATCCACGGTTAATCCATATTTTTTTGAACACAAATCACGTTTACACACATTTTCTAGCATCTCTTTCATTCGCGGCAAATGATTCTGTAATTGTGTTTGTGGGGGTAATGGTACTTTGGAACGTATTGTCGCCAAAACGTTTTTAAAAGCTGCTTTTCTCACCAACGACAACGGAAGATTACAAGAGGTAAACATAATTAATAAATGTATGAGGAATAGTGTATAAGGTATTTCAGTTCTTGCATTTTTCATATGCTTAGTACCATTGACATGCCTCTGGCAATCAGTTCTGTCCAATGCAGCCAAACGAACATTGCATATTAAGCAAAAAACTGTACTACCGTCATATTTTAAATGGGGAAAAAGTGACACATTCTTATGTACATTAGTAGCAAATCTATTACGAGGCATTGTTTTCTTAGGTATGTAAATATTAGTTCTATATGAAACGATACACTAATTATGTACTTGGTATAATACTACAACACACAAAAAACACCAGCTATATTTTCAAAAGCGACACGTAAGTACATAACCTTGACCGTTCGACTAATCTCTGCAACAGCTCAACCGGTACTAAAACGAAATCTCTCTCAGCGCGGTTTAACATGATTTATATTCAAGGTCGACACTACATGCCTGCTTCTCTACCGGTTTAGTTTATTTATGAATTTTTCGTATTCTTATATTAACCCGTAATACCGACGCCTATGCGAGTCCGAAAGTTTAGGTTACGCTGGTTATTAATCAACGCCAGAACTCCTGAACGGGTAACCGTTCAAAACCCGTTCAGAAGCCGTTCAAAAGCCGTTAAGAAGTCGTTCCTTTACAACGGAAACTATAACGAGCTGCCGTCCCACTAAAATAATTAGTCAGAAGACCAAGATAGTGAAGATGACACGCTCTAACCGCAAAATAGATAATGATGACGCCTCTAACCACATCCGACTTCCGGTTTTTTTCCCACGCTCAGGTGCCCTCCTATCTACTTAGAATTTTTTGACGTTTACGATTGTCGATAGGTTGCAGGTGCCGCTTTATCGAGTTTTGTGTTTAACTTGATTATAAAGCACTGACTTGATTCGGATGTACAAAATTTATGATGTCTTGTGTAAATGTTCATTGGACCAATAATAGATAGAAATATGAATGTTATACGTCACTTTTGGAACACGGTGTATATACGTATATATATATGTGAGTTTCGCCTGCACGTGTGAGTTACGAATCCTGGTTCCAACGGTGGTAAATGGTTAAAAGAAGAAATCGGCCCGATGAGGCGGCTACGCCGACACATCGCAGGCCAATATTTATTATGTTTTATCTGGTGTTAACACTTCGTCGCCCAGTGATTGCGGTTATTGTAAAATTTTTATTTTTTCCTCTCTGTCCTTTCATCCACCCTTCTTGCCGCGCATGATGTCATTGTCGCCGGTAACGACGCTCCGGCTCTGCGCCGATTTTTTTGCAGAAAATTGACAAAGTCGTAAATTACATCGGTGAACTTGCGGAAGCACCCGCCATCAACGTTATATTTTCGAGGATATTTCGTGATGTATATTTTTTTAACGGGAAACGAAGCAAAATGGGGGAAAAACGAGAAATTGTAAATTAAAAGCTACATTTTTTTCTAATACCTTCCGCAATGCGTTTTGTCATTACTCAAATTGATGAATAATAAAAAAGGGCCCAATTTTTACATGCTTATTAAAAATAATACAACTTATTTTTTCCCTTTGTTTTAAAAAAAACATAAAAATCGCTTAAAAAATAGAAAATAAGAAATAATTTTTTAAAGTGTTTAAATGTAAGGGGAAAAACTAGATATTTAACTTCTTCCCCTTTTATTTTTTTTTAGCTGATCTTTTGTACTCAAAATTTGTAAATTTTTGTTTAATTTCAATTCCAATTTTAATTTTGTAGCCCCCCTACAAAACTTGTTTTAAATATGTATATTCCGAATTTTTGGTTTTGTTTTTGCTAAGATATCTTTGAATATTGCCAATGCATTTCATTAATAAGATTACTGATTTGTTCCTCTTGTACTTTCTAGTACGGCCTGATGATGTGTATTCACATAAAACTATTCTCTCTCTATTCGCTATTAATTAAAAAAATTAATAGTAAAAATTATTGTGGGAAAGTGGACCAACTTGTTTTAACTGCCCTTAACAATGAACTCACACAGATTCTACATAGATGATTTAATATTATTTATTACTATATTTACTTCACTTGAGACAAATTATTTGGTTTTAATCAAGAAAACAATTTTTAAGAACAAAGTAAGAAGTTAATACAAATATACTTAGCGTGTTCAACAAAATATTTAATTATTTTAATTCTTTTAGATACACTAACCGGCCGTAATAATTTTTTTCCCCCCAAAAAATACCAAAAATGGGGAAAGTGTTAATAAAAAAAGAATTGGGGTTTTTGGCTTTTAATAAAATACTTTTAAAACAAAGAAATTGAGTCTTTATGTAATTATAAAATTTATTTGACACAAAAAAAAACAACTCTTCGTTTCCTCGAAATGTCCTCCTCGACTATTAATAATTACCGCACACACTTACGGCATTCTTTCTATCAATTTCGCCAGACTAATGGGTTCTGTTTTAAGCGGGACTTTTTGTAGTTGTTTCCACAACGACCTTTGGTGCCAAACAAAAGTGTTACCATTGACGAGCAGTTACTTTCGTGTAGAGGGAGATGTTGATTTGTTCAGTATATGCCAAATAAACCGTCAAAATACGGTATCAGTTTTTCTGGATGTGGGGGTCAAAATCGGGATTTGAAATTTAAGGGAAGGATTACCGGACGACCCCCCAATAACCTACCCATAAAAATCCCCCTTTCTGAAGTAGTGCAAATTTTAGTAGCACTCCACTTCTCTGGAGAAAATTTTTACAATGGAAAAACTTCTTTACAACATTCTATTGGCTAAATTTTTATTAGAAAAAAAAAGAACAGTGTTGGGAAACACTGAGAAAAAAAAAGAGAGAAAAACCAAATGACTAGGTTGTACATTCTAAGAAAAACAAGCCCCAGTCTTTTTTGTCACCCCATGAATGTCTGAAAGTGAAAATGTTAGCAGAAACGGAATTAATACTTTATATAAAAAGCCCGGGAGAGACGTAATGGATCAAAAAACCCCCAACAAACCTAAAAGGAAACGAAGGTTGGCCGAGGGCGCTTTTTTCTAATATGATCGAATTGCAGCACTAAATGCTTTTTTTTATTTTCTACTTAAACCTGATTATCATAAAAAATGTAACACTGTAGTGTGAAACCGTCGGAAAGAAGACAACACCTCAGTTGAAATTAACTAGTTTAATTAAAAATAGAATAAACAGACAATTTTCTCGAAAACTTAAAATAGACTGGTTACAAGCCATCGATCTTCGGTTTACTATGCCCTCTTATACATTTCTACTGCTTATTTTATAAAAATTTTTTCTAATCATTAGTAAAAAACATATATCAAATGACTTTTACAATAAAAGGGCAGTGCGTGACGCAAAGGGTTGTTTTTTTGTCAAAATGTAATCGCCCTGTGGTCGTATTTATATTGTGATATATGATTTATTAACATTTGTTTATTTGTGAAAAGAGTTTATATTGACATAACTCCTTACAAAATAACAATTGGGAAATAATAATTCGGACAATATTTACGTAGATAATAAAAACTTAAAGTTTGATACAAAAATAATGAAAATTTTTGGTATGATAATATAACTCAGGCGAGGGAGATGGAAATACAATAGATTTATTACTACGTGTGATACATTACACATTACAAACATTACAATACATTACAATACTTACATACATTCCAATACATTACACTTTCCCCAAAGGGAAAAAGAAAATTCATTTTTCTTTTAATTTGGCTACCGTTCCTTCTGCGAATTTGTTTGACATTCCTCCATCGGTTTTTCGTCTTGGACTCTTGACAATTTATTTCTACGAATTGTTTATAGGTACGGGGTTTCTTTTTTTTACACATATTAAATGTAATAAATTAATATTTACATTTCTTAGCTCGTTTTCCAAATTTTGCTTTTACATCTCTTACATAATCTTAAAAGAATACAATAAATTAAATTTTTAACAGGGTTTAAAAGTGTTAAGCTAAAGCATGGTCCGAAAAAAGGATGAATCGCAGAATTGTTTTCTGTTTCTTTTGGGTTAAGTTTCTTCCTTTTTATTAAGCTTAAAGCTTGCGACTTTAAGCTTTTCTTTTCAAGCCCAAATTGGAGGGATGGGTTGTAATTAAAAGCAGTGTTAAATTTTCTTTTATTGCGAAACAGCTTTCGTCGTCACTTATATTAACTCAGGAAAATATGTTTTGAAAGTAATATATCGATTGGTTGCTTTAAAAAGATTGTCGTAAACGGTTTGGGATTAAAACCTTTAAACGCTTAAATTTTAATGAAAAGTGTCCTATTTTGGATAGATTGTAGTCTAAGGGTCTTTATCGCGACAATTTCCCGTGTCAAAGGGTTTATTTAAGACATTCCATGTGTTAGGGGGGGGTTAAGGGATACCATTTTTCTGATAAGGTAGAATTATTCAGTATCACAATTATCGGGTAACTTGTTTTTTTTTACTAAAAATTTGCACTTCACAGATTGGCTGAAAAAAGTGTTGGGGTTTTTTGGGAAAGTTCCTAAACAAATATATCATTGATTGATAGGTTTTACATGTTTCGAGTTTCAAAAATAAGTAAGATTTTTTTTGTACTAAAAAATTTGCAAATATTCTGTTTTTAGGTAGTACAAAAATGAATTGATTATCGGATTTCTTGTTGGAAGAGGTAGAAGTTTATATAGTAAAAAATTGGGTTTGTATAACTAGGGGATTCCTATAACAAAAGTTTAATTTTTATCATTGATTGAACTTTTATGGTTCCCAAAGGATAGAAATTTGTGAGACATAATTAATATAAGAGGTCTGCAAAGAGGTTAAAGGGGGCAAATAAAAATTTTCGAATTAACTTTGTATATACTGAATGGTGATATAACAATAGGTAAACAATATTCGTTTTTGCAAATATTATTGCGTCTTTTAACGAGACAATTCAATATCTATTTCATTAAATAATAGTATTAATAAGCAAATTGTTCACCCAAATTTTGTTTTATATCATAGTACAAATGTTTTTGTTAAATTTTTCCAAATTTTCTAATACGTTTAAAATTTTTCTGAAATATATGTTGTTTCTTTCAACTTGGGTAATAGTATTTGAAATTAACAGTGTCTTTTTTACTATTTGTATTTGGCCCTTTAAATACATGATCAAGATTTTGTTTTTCGTGCATACCGAATTTATAGCGTTACATATCTTTCGGCACAGCTTATCTAACGTGCCAAAAATGTTTTAAAAGCTGAACCTATTCCTTTAAATTACACCGCGTTTTTTCCCCGATGCCACAGTGGTCTAAAACGGATGTATATTTTGATTTGATTTTGGGAAATTGAATCTAACACTATTAGTAAAAGTTTTGCTAATTTTGAAATTTGTAATTTCTTAACCTTTGGAATCCCAGCACCTTATTGTTGTAATCGCTAATTTTTAATTTTTGAATTGAAATTCATTTAAATTAATAAAGCTCAAAAACGGCCCAAAAATTTTCGTAAAATCGCGTTGTCCTAAGTTTTTCGATAGTACCGGGTGAGTTGGAAAAGGGGCGTTGACGAAGCATAATCACAGGTAGTATACAACCTAAAATAAAAGCGTTTTTACCCTATTGGCTAAATACTGTTTTTTTTATTTTTAAAAACAATGGTTAATTTTTACGGGTGTTTAAACCTTAATTTTTAAACGGTCCTGTGTATGTAGGTGCTAACTTCTTCGATGTACCTACTTCGAAGCTTTTTGGGTAAAATACTTATATCACCTAATTTAAATGTAAATCCGAACCTTGCTATCGTACCTGTTTTTTATACCTTGCTTTAATTTACTAGATTTTCCCTTGCTTTTTTCTTGGGATTTCTGCTTTCTTAATCTAATTCTCTACGTAATTTTCATATGTGTATTTAAACGTCGGCGGTTAGTTGTTTCGTAAACCCCGTTTGTTTCCCAAAAACTAATTTCTATGGGTAAATTTTCGTTGACGTATGGCGGTTGTATTATAAAAAAAAGTACAAATCAAGCCAGATGCCCCAATGGTTTTTGATCCTTTTATAAAATTCTTCAAAAGTCTGAAAAGGTAGAGTTTTTCGTTCCAGAGATCGTTTGTTCGGGAGATTGCTGAAAAATTTAACACTTTTTGATTTTAAATAATTTTGATACTCTTGAAAAATTTTTTGACAGAATTTTTTACCTTGACCCATCAAAATAGTCTCAGGAATTCCAAGTTCAAAGAATTTAGCAAAAGTTTTTAGCTACAGTTAAGATTCATGTTTGGGAAATTTGCAAAAGTTTCAAAAATTTGAAAGATCATTTTGGAGTGTTAATATATTTTGTTGCCCATTCTGAAAGGGGGTAAGGGACCTATATACAAAGCATTCGTTCAAATGGTTTACAGGATGTGTTGTAATTTCCATAGGCTTCTTTGTCTTCTTAGGGTTTTCGTTTTATTGCGTTGGCAACTATCAAAACCCCTTATGAAATCCTTATTAAAATTTTCATTTTTGCCCATTTATAAGCTTTTTTAATACGATTATATGTTCGGTAAAACCTGAATACCGATGTTAGGCTTGAATGATTTTGAATAATGTTTTTAATTTCTTCGGGTTTGAGGTGTAATAAGAACGTGGAAAACTCTAATCGTACTTTGTTTTCCGAAAAAAATACGCATCATGGATCTTTCTTATTCCAATTACTTGTCGCCTATCCCGAGTTAGGAAAATTAATTTTCTTTGATATTTTGTTCCAAAAAAAATGTTTCAAATTTTGACTAAAAAATTTTTAAAAATCTTTGGCTTCTAATTTGCCCCCCAATTTATTTTTTGTGGTTTTTAAAAACGAAAATTCTTACATTGTCTACTAAGAATTCTTTAAATTGCCTAATTTCATTTTAGATTCCTAAATTATCTATGCTAGGGAATTTGGCAATTAAATCATTTTAAAGGTTTTTTTAGGTCTCAAAATCTTCTGATATGGAATTAAAGGTTGCCCCGATTGATTTGTAATTTTTTTTACTTCTTCGATTTTTTTGAAGTTTATAATTTTTTTGTGAAGACTAATAAAAACTTCGTATGTATCTTTCAATTTTTGGTTGACTTTTGTAATATCGACTCGGTTGAATCGGGAAAGAAAACGGGATTTGTTTTTTTTTACCTCACGGGAACAAATTTTATATGATTCTTCTTAGCTAGTCCCCTCTGAGCAATCTAAACTAGGATCCTTGCACTAAAAAATTTTAAATGGGGCGTGGTTGTTAAAAACATAAATTTCCCACCGTAAGGGATGGTCGAAAATGTTTGGTGGCCCATACGATTTTCCAAAAATTCCCCTTTTTGATAGTACTTAATTACCCTTCGGGTTTATTTTAAAGCCCCCTTGCGTATGCTATGGGATGATCTTCACCTACCTTTCCTTTGGGAAAATATTGCCCCGGGGCGATAATTCTTTGGGTCTGGGGGAGAGTATGAAAGGGTGTGTGAGTGGGGTATGAATAAAGGTTCCCATATTTAAAGGAGGTTTTTAAAATTCCAAAAACTTCCCCGTTGTGTGCTTGTCCTTGGAATGTTTGTCCTTTCCGTGAGTTTCGTTAGGGTTGCGTTATCTTGCTGAATTCGGGAATGAAAAACGCATAATACCTGCAAGACCCAAAAGAACGTAATCAATTTTTAGAATGCGGTTTAGGAATTTCCGAACGGCTTCTACCTTGGTGGATCGGTTTAAATCGTCTGTGATCAAATGCCCCAAAGTACATGACTTCCCCTTAAAAATTCACACTTGTCGGTTGAATCTTGATTATCTTTTCAAGCCTACGAAGATTCTCTCATCTACAAAGGTATTGATCTCCTCCAAACACCACGATTCATCTAAATACAAAGCATCTAAAGTTTTTATTCCGCTAGAACTGTGTTCTCAATCTTTGAAAGGGCTCGGATTACGAAATCCAAAAGGCATACGTTTAAACTCGTAATGCCTGGGGTACTGAAAAAACGGTTTTCTGGGCATAGCCGGGTCCATTGGTCTGGAAATCCTGAGGAAGGTCGATTGTGGAGAAATACTTCGAAGCCCTAACTGTCTAAAAATACAGTAAAGTTCGGTGGGGAGAATTTCCAACACGATTTTGTTTAGCTTCCGGGGGTAGCCCATTTTCGATCCTCCATTTTTTCTTTTCCTGACGCATCTGCTTTCTTCGGAAAAACCCCCTACTGGCGAGTTCCATGAGATGATATGGCGTAATGATTCTTGCTTTCTTTGTTGTATTTGGTCTTCTACTTCTGATTTTTGGACTTCGGAAATCTATATATTTTTGGTTTACAGGAATATTGGGTTGTTGTAGGTATACTATGTTGCACGGAATTCGTAAATGAAAAGGGGTCTCCTTCTAAAAGAAAAACTGATTGTATTCCTTACAATTCTGACCCCCGAATCTTTTCTTCTTTTTTTAGATGTTCGTTCTTAAAGATGGCTAACCTTTGTTGCGCCTTTATTGCAGTTTATAAAATTAAAGTCAATTATGTTCTTGGATATTGTTTCCTTTTTGAATAAAGGTCTAAAATTAAATTTAAGCAATTTAAAGTTTATTGGTTTTTTAGTTTCATTCAAATTTAGGTAACAGTGTTCATCTCGTTTTACCTTAAATATATAAACATAAATATACGCCTTTAAGTTTTTAATAGGGCTATACCTTCGTTAATTTTTGGGTAAATTTGTGGGCTTGATTCTACAAGCGTTTTAAGCGAGGTTTTAGGTAAATACACATTATTCAAAAATGTTTAACCCCCTTTTTAAATTCTGGTGTTATTTTTCCCGACTAAGATTTAGATTTTGACTTGAATTTTTTTTTTCTAGATTTTGAAAAAATTCTTTATTTAGTATGAAAATGCATCTTTCATAATCGATTCAGTTTTAAAAGTTTTAAAAGATCATTACCAATAATACCATCATAAAAATGGAAAATCCCAGGAAGATGTAGAATATATGTTTCGTAGAATTTGTTTCAAGAGGAATGGTAAGATTGGTATATTTATTTGATATGTAGGATTTAAGACATTTTTCGATACCTTTTGTAAAAATTTATTTGAAAATGGAGTTCAGTAGTAATTCTTCTTAAAATTTTTTAAAGAGGCTAAAATTTTACCAGTATCAATTAGAAATTTCCCTACGCTATTTAGTTCTGGAATATCTCTGACAATGAGGGAGTACTCCTAGATTTTTGGAAGATTCGGCCACTATTGAATTGGTGTTTCCCTGCTGACCGTCCGTCGGGAAAGATTTGGGTTTAAAAAGTTCGAGGGACTTGTTGAAATTAGTTTTCTAGATTTTTTTTTCTATTTTGTATTCTCTTTTTCGACATTTTGATATTAGATGACCCTTTTTTTTTTACAAAATTACAACTTTTGGTCTAGAAGATTTTTGATTCGGTGTTGTTTAGATTTTTTTTATTTGTAGTTGAACATGATATACCCTTTTGAACTGATTTTTTTTTTTGTTCCTACCCAATCGAAACTAGTGTGCCCATTTATTACAGAAATTTCAAGTTTAGTAAACGAATTTTTTTATTTCTGATATTTAAAATTTCAAATTTTGAAAGCTGCTCTTGTTCTTTTTATAGTGCTATGGCTATAGCAGTTTCTAATAAATTTGGCTTTGTGTTTTACTAAAAATGTAAGATCCTTGTTTTAAAACCCCTTAGAAAAACATTTAATGCTTTTTTTTTAATAAATTTACACATGCAAATCCTGGGTTTAGAGCTTAGTTCTTTGTCAAAGAATTTAATAGTTTAATATGCAGTTTTTCAACCTTATTAGCAAAATCATTACTTTTCCTTGAAATTTTTACGGCATGATTTAGCTCTAGCGCCATTGACCAATGTCCTTTTCTCAGAATAGCATCTAAAAAATGATTTTTTAAAGTATCCCATCAGAGAGGAAAGATTTCTTATTAGTGCCCAAAACGTTTTTCGGTAATTTAGTTTCAATTTAAAATTTTAAAAATACAGATTTTATGTTTTTGACTTAACTAGTGACATAGCTTTAAGCAATTATCTATGAAATTTATATAGTTTTTTTTTTATTACCATCGAATTTGAACAACATTTTCTCTGCTAGAAACGAGATGACATAATTTTATTCTTGTTTATTATTAATCTCTGATTTTAAGGTCCTCTGTTTTTGGGGGAAAATTTTGGGATTTGTTCATAAATTTAATGTTATTTTATAAAGCGAAAATAAACGTAAAAAATGCAAAAATTACAGTTTTTGTATTTACGAGAAAAACAAAGAAATTTGTTCCCCCTACTGGAGATAGTAGATGTAGTAGCATAGTTTTTGAGGCTTTTTCAAAAATTGAAGACTCCTTTTGGGGGTGCTGATTTCCGGGGCTTTGAAAGGCGGGGGCAAGGACTTGTTCCTGGGCACCTTGAGGCTCTCTTTTTCTTGGTATAACGTGAAACCCGATCTAGTCTTCGGGTTATTACCCAGAAAGATTCCGAAAAAATGGATGTTCCCTTTTCCCTTTGATTTTTGAAAACTTCATTGTTTATCAAAACAATTAGTCAAACAATTAATACTCAGTAAATCCCCTTCGCACCAGTTTTTTAGTGTGCACCGTCGAAAAAAAAACAAAACCTCAGTTTAATTAACTAGTTTAATTAAATATAGTACAAAAGACAACTTTTTCAACTAAAGATAGAGGTTTCAAGCCAAACGATCTTCGGTATCTATGCCCCCTTATACATTTCTACTGCTTATATTTTTATAATTTTCTAATCATTAGTAAAAGAACGATAATCAAATGCATTTTCAATAATAATGGCAGTGCGTGACGCAGGGGTTTTTTTGTTTTGTCTATAGTAATCGCCCCGTGCGTCGCTAGTTTAAATTGGAATATGAAAAATTTATATTAACATAATTTTTTATTGTATATACGAGTTTATATTACATAATCCTTCTCAAAATGAACAATTGGGGAAAATGTAATTTTGGGGCAATATTAAAAAGTAATAATAACAAATTTTTAATTTTTTTGATACAAGAAGAATGACAATGTTTGGTAGACTAATATAATCTCAGGCATGGATGATGGTAAATACAATAGATTGATTACGTACTTGTGATACATTACACTTACAAAAACATTACAAACTTACAATCATACCATACATTACAATACATTACAACAACGCAGACCTATCTTTTAAGAAATTAGCTAAGCAATGGTATACCGCATAGTAAGGAGGTCAAAAAATCCGAAAATACCAAGAAATTCAATAAATTGTGTGAACAAATTTATTAACATTGAAAAAACTGCGACTGATGCCGTGACAAAGTTTAGACAGAAAAAGCAAACTAGAGAACTATTTGTTTCAAAGTGCAAGGGATTTTTTTAGAGTACATATGTACATACATATATACTTCAAGCACTTTGAAATGGGTAAACCAACATTAATATCAAATACTAACTGCTGCGCTACATATACGGCTGCCATACGAAAAGAGGACGAGAGCGCACTTTAAGCTTTCATTATTTTCCAAAAGAGAAGAGCGGATAGGTATTTATCTGTCTGTATTCAACGAAAAAAGAAAAAAAGAAAATGAGTCTTTCAATGTGGTTACCTGAAAACAATAATAAATGGGTCACCTAATGACCGCTATTTCATTTCTAAAATTGACAAAATTTATTCAAAACGCACATAGCCCGATTACGTTCGCAAATAAATCACCGTACATGTTGCGTGCTGTGTCATATTTTTTGTGAATATCCACCCCCTACGCACCATCTGAAACTACTAATTGATTCATAAAATATTTATCAATAAATCACATTCGTACCGCACAATTTACGACCCTAAATCAAACTTAGTACCGTGCAGCGGATAGGAAAAAAAAGAAAAAAGACAGAAACACAGACGCACACGAAACCGAATAAAATTGTTTTTTTTCGAGGCAGCCAGCGTGTCGCTCTCTGTGCGCAGTATATGGCAGCCAAACCGCTCTAGCATGTCGAAAGCGGACGAACACGACCGAACCCGCTGAACAAATAATGAAATGATACATTGATCTCTACAGCGACATAAATTCGGCAAATGCATTAAGCCTCCCCTAAATAAAAATATACTGTTGATACGCCACATATTTTTCCCCTTTTTGGCGAGCTGCTTCTGTTCCGGTGTTGTTCATTTCTTGCTTTGTTTGCGGTTCGTACGTTAGGTATATTGTGTTTTTTTTTTCTGGCGTTAGAATAGCCTCATTTTGGTAAAGAAGAAAATGACAAATGAAAATAAAATTCGCAATATTTTATTCCTTTCTCTTAGGAAAGGCTTCTATTATACCTAAACTGTTTAGCCCTTACAAGATTTGAAATTAATTTATTAAATATTTTAGTTTAGCTTAGGTCTCCTATTCTTTCTCTTTCTTACACCTGTCGTGAGCGTACTGCAATTTCAAAGACGCAATTGGAAGTGTGGAACTTCTTTTAACATCACATTAATGAATCGCTAGACGGAATTAATTTATTAAATAATGTTTGCGGCGAATAGGTGTTTTAATATTCAACTCGTATCGACGACAATTCGATTGTAATTTAGTTAGGGACGGGATTATTAGAGGCAATTCATGGCGTAATTAATTAAATATTCGGGAACCGAACGCACGCTATACCATAGCGTTTTCAGCAACAGACACGATATCGTTTAATCAGAAATTTTGTTATATTACTGGTTTGGTACAATTATCAGCATAAAGGTTACGATATCTAGGGCGACGACATCTATATACGAACAAAGAAAACATTATTTGACATATATTCGTACCTGTCAATTTAGCTAAGTCAAACACGCACCTTCAAAGTCTTTGACGATAAACGTTCCTTAATAGCTACTGTAATGAATCCCTATGTAAATAACGATATTAAGCAAGATCCCTAGATAAGTAATCTATCAAAATTAGGGTTATACATTTATGTCAGAGGTTATCATTCAAAATAATTTTTTGAACTGACGTATTAGTCAAGAATAAATTGATTTATTTCTTATTTAAGAAAATTACGTTTCATACAGTTTATACACGCAGAGAAATGGTTTCTTGCATTAAGAAAATAGTTTTTCTTGCAAAAATCAGAATAGAAAAGTATCTTTTGAAAATGTTTTTGAAACGTTGTACGTTAACCCTCCGGAGGGCGCGCTGGCGGCAATTTGCCGCAAATCAAACTTTCAGGCTTGTATCAGAGCTAGTGTTTAACCTGTCGCTTTGGTGGTTTAAGTATTGCTAATTCATACAAATTACCCCCACTTTTCATATATGAGCTGTTCCAGATCACTGCGGTTCAGTCGGTATTAGCCGTTCATTCGAAGCGGCTGTTTGCCGCGACGCGCCCTGTGACGTAATTCGATTTTCATAAGCAGTTACCATGTAAGTATAGCCTTATAGTGTTTTTTATTTTACATATTTGAGTGTGTATGTGTGCTCGCATGTTTGTCACCATCGATATATTTATAATGGATAGTCGGTGACTCTGTTGAAAATCTTTGAGATACCTAAATATTTATATCACAAATTTGTATATATTCTTTTCATTTTTTTTCAAGGTGGCGAAAACGTTTGACTTCTGAAGAGCTGGAAAGAGCTTTGCACGATATACTGAGGGAATTATCAGAAGAAAGAGAAGTAGAAAGGGGCGAGGAATCGGATAACAGTGAGTTAGAGACAGAGGAGGAGATTGTCGAAGAGGATAACTACAGCAGTGAATCTGAGCAGTCCGAGGAAGAAGATACCATATTTGGAAGCAAAATCGAGGGCAAAGAAAATCAGCCAGGTCAAAATCATTAACAATTTTATATAGGAAAAGACGGGGAGACAATTTGGATAAATAAACCTCTGTATTCGGGAAAACACAGGCAAAGAACATCATAAAAATTTTGCCGGGTCCAAAATCTAGTGCTAAAAATGCAGAAAGTGAAAGAGATATATTTAGTTTGTTCATCACTGATGGAATGATCGAAGATATTGTAACTTATATCAACACATATATCAAAAAAAAACAAAAACGGGCTGAAGTTGAATACGCAAGGGATAGGGATTGCAAAGACACTTCAAAAACGGAGATTAAGGCTGTTTTAAGCGCATTGTTTTTAATTGGCATAAAAAAAGGAAGCCATACAAACTGCGCTGAACTGTGGAATACAGATGGTACAGGACTGATAATTTTACGTGCCCTTTTTAGTTACAAACGCTTTCGTTTTCTGCTACGAGCTAGCTGATTTGATAATCTTTTTACTAGAGATGAGAGAAAAAAAAACGATAAAGTCGCTCCGATTCGTGAATTCCATGAGAAGTTAGTGAGCAATTGTATTGCCAACTTCGATGTAAGTGAGTTTGTCACAATTGATGAAATGCTTCATGGCTATAGAGGGCGCTGTGGCTTTGTGTAATACATTCCCAACAAGCCTGCCAAATACGGGATCAAATTGTATGCACTATGTGATGCAAAAACTTTTTACACCCTAAACTTTGAAATTTATTGTGGGAAGCAAGTACCCGAACCTTACCTTAGTTCAAACAAGAGTGATGACGTTGCGAAGAGATTAATCGTCCCAATAGAGTACATCAAGAGAAACCTTACTATAGACAATTATTATACCAGCTACCCATTGGCAGAACATCTTTTGGAAAAAGGGCTTACCTTCCTCGGAACCGTGAAAAAGAACAAAAGGGAAATACCAACAGAATTCCTACCATAGAAAACCAGAGAAATCGAAACAAGTCTTTTTGGCTTCCAATGTGACTTTTGTCTGGTTTCAACCGTTCCCAAGAAAAGCAAGGCCGTAATCTTTCTTTCAACAATGCACAACACAGAAGAAATCGATGAAGTTACTAAGAAGCCTCAAGTAAATTTGGATTACAATGCCACAAAGGAAGGGTGGTGTTGATACTGTGGATCAAATGTGCGCAGCGTATACCACTTCCAGGATTACAAGACGATGGCCTCTTGCTGTATTTTACAGACATCTAGATATTGCTGGAATAAATGCATTCGTTATTTTCAAATTCAACATTGGAAACCAAGAAAGAAGGCGATTTTCTTTGAAAAATCTTGCTTTTGGGCTTATGGAAAGCCACTTGAAAGAAAGAGTCCTAATTGAATCTCTTCCCAAAGATATTCAATCCTTCCGGTATTTGTTATATTTGTGGAAAGCATAAGAACACCAGAACGAAATTAATTTGTGTCAAATATGGTAAAAATATATGTGAACGACACGGTAATATGATATGTTTTCACTGTCACGACGACCAGACAATGGAAGTTAAATAAAGTAGTTTTGTCATGCGTATGTTTGTTTTTATTATACCCATCTATACATTTGAAATGTAGAACCATTAAATCTGTGTTTATTAGTTGATATAAGTTTCTTGAAACAAAACTATTTTTTTTTTCTTAATAGCATCATTATTTATTTTTTATGTACATGTAATCTAACTAAATATTATGAGCGGCAATTCGCCGCAGCGCGCCCATTCGTGGAAGACTGAAAGACCGAAGCGTTAAAGGTTATATCATTGTATGGATAAGTATGGTATCCGTATTCTGGCTCCGTCACTACTATCTAGCCTCCGCAGAAGTAATACTACCGTTCCTCTCGGTCCGAACTGATTCTACGCCGATGCGCGGTACCGCTCGTGGCCAGCGTTATTTATAACTAAAGCTGGCCACGAGCGGTACCGCGCAGTAGCGTAGAGTCGACCAGGCCTTGCGTTCCACTAGAGTTATTCTGCTAATAGAGATGTTTGCTGCCGCAAATAATTTCGCTCATCTTTTAAATAAAAATTAAATAACACGTGCTCAAACACTTACCATTTTAAGAGTCCTCCGTGAAATCACAAAGTGAATAATGTCTGTTAAATATCTACAACATTAGATATGTTTCAACTGTTGTTTGGGCAAAACTAGTACGGCATGAGGAAAAAATGCGTTTATATGCAGAGAACGAACGTTCTACATCTAGTGACGTAATATTTGTGTAAGTAAAATAATCTTTCAAATAACTTAACGATTCTGTTGACGCACCTTCACAAATGTGTCTTAATGTGCCAAAATCGGAATTTTTCTCAAAACACTTTCAAATTTTTCTAGAACAGAAACATTTTTTGCGTCTTCAATCGCGCATAGCTGTGCGTGAACATGTTGCACTATTTGTAGAGATTCTTCTAGCGGCACCGCAGGATTTTGTAATTTTTCTATTGCATCTGCTAGCCGGAAGTAATTGTCGCGAATGATTTTTAAATCCATTTTAACCTGACTATCTTGAAATTTCGACTGGCTTTTCTGGATAGCGGCAGCTTCCTTTGTATCGAATTGTAAAACCACGTTATTAATATTGTCAAAATATTTATGATAATAAAACGCGGCCTGCAGCCATGTTCCCCAACGAGTTAGAATAGGTTCTGGTGGCTCTGGTATACGGGGGCACAGTCTGTGAAATTCGCGAATAAGTTTCGGTGATTTGACAAATACTGCTTTGGTATGCGCTATTAAAGCGTCTACCTCAGGATAACATTTTCTGATACTATCCGCTACAAGATTGAGAGAATGAATTTTACACGTAATGTGTAACAAATTAGCAGAATGCTTTTTAAGAGACCGGCCTACAGAAAGCATGTTTGCAGCACCATCACTCACTAACATCAAGAGTTGGTTTGTTGAAAGTTCAAACTTGTCCAATGGATTTAACACTAACTTTGAAATTACTTCGGCAGTACGCTGTTGTATTCGTTTGGAGACTAATAGAATTGAAGGTGCCGATTGATGAGGTTCCAATTTGCGTGCCATTACATTAAGAACAGAATGTTTCTTCCGATCTGTTGTTTCGTCGACACATAACCACAATTTTTGATCTTTCAACTCCGATTTTATTTTTTGTTCAACATGTTCGCGCGCAGATGGCACAATCCTTCGTAACGATGTTGGACTTGGTAATTTGCACTCCGAATAGTTATTCCAAAAGCAGATAAATGGTTCCTTGTCTAGTAAATTAAATGGTATATTACATGCGATAAACGTAACGCATAAATTAAATATAAATTTTTCATTGTCTCGTGCGCAATTTCTTTTTGAGACATGGTTTTCACTATTTACGTGTCGTAGACAATGTTGTCTGGACCAACACATTAACGGGATTTTACAGGTTACACATTTAATTTTAGCACCTTCATATATTAAGTCTGGAATTTCTGCAATAAATTTTCGAAGTTTGTCCGACCGCGGTCGTTTTGCTGACGAAATCATAATTTTTTCTAGGACAGATAAACAACTGCGTAAATGACCGGCAGCGAAAATGTCCGTACTGCTCCGCAGACGAAGTAATACTACCGTTCCTCTCGGTCCGAACTGATTCTACGCCGATGCGCGGTACCGCTCGTGGCCAGCGTTAGTTATCGCATAATTTAGTATAGATTCGACTAGAGCAGAATAGATTAGCATTAAAATATTCTGCGGTACTATGAAGCTCAAATAGTAGAAACTGTAGGAGAAATACTTTAGTTTCGTATGAAGCTCGTTAATGTGGGTCACCCAAAGGAAGGAATCATCAATAGTTAACCCTAAATATTTAAAATGTTTTACAAGCGATAAACTATTACAGTCACAGACACTATCAGCAGCATTATTATGACCCAAAATGTGCAAGCAAGCATCATTGTGAACTTTTACAATAATTTCGTCGTTTAGCCTTTTGCGCGGGGACGCAATATACATAATTTTAGTTTTTTGCGAATTAATGAACAATTTTTTATCATGAGCCCACAATTGGGGAACTGAGATTCTTATGAGCAGAAACTATTAACGTATCGTCCGCGTATAGGTAATGATCACATCTTTTAAAGCAGAACATGACATCATTGGCATAAATTAAGTACAGCAGCGGCCCGAGAATGCCTCCCTGCGGAACTCCTTTTGCAACAGAGTTGCTAGAGCTAACGGATCGGTTAATTTTTACTTTTAGTTTTCTGTTCTTCAAACATGCACAACGCGTGCTTCCCGTGCTTTACCCGTAATTTTTTAGTCATTTAGAGTCCGATAAGTTTTCTAAGACTGTGATAGTTCCTTTATTTTTTCGAACGCCGTATTAGTTACTGTTTAAGATATTCTATTTTTCCAAATACTCACAAAGCTTGTCCGCAATATAGCTTTCAATAATCTTATCGATGACTGAAACGACAGATATCGGTCTGTAATTATCTAAGACATCTCTCTTTCCTCCCTTATATATTGGAGTAACAATTGCCGTTTTCAATTTCTCGGGGAACTGTCCAGAGCAAATACTAAGATTCACCAGCTTTACCAATGGATGTTTTAGAAGATGGCAGTATTTCTTTATATCAGATACTAGAACACTATTACTATTACTATTATTATTACTGTTATTATTACTACTATTGTTACTATTATTATTACTATCGTTATCCTTATCATTATGATTATCAGTATTATTATTATGATTATGATTATTATTATTATTATTATTATTATTATTATTAATTATTATTATTATTATTATTAATAAGATGGAATACTAGTTCTACTTACTCATTAGCTCCTAAAGTGTTCTCCTCATTCTAATCTTTGAACGACCGAAGCTAGCGTTTTTGGAAAAAATAGGTCGATTTCTATTTTTTGTGAACTAGCTTTTGCCGTTATCCGCAGTTCAATTGTATTTCCGGTGTCAGTGGAAGAGGCGTCAACTTTCTTATTTTAAATAATGTGGTATCGTTGGATTCGCCTTTCGATCGCCTTTCCAAAAACGTCAAAATATACAGGCGGTTCTATTTAAAGTAAGAAAGTTGACGTAATTTTCGGTGATATCGGAAATTCAATTTAACTGCCGATAACGGCGAAAGTTAGTTCCTAAAAAAAATAAAACGATCTAGTATATCCAAAAACGTTAGCTTCTGTCGTTCAAAAGTTACCTCACTGAATACATTGCTTTAATTAAGTCTAAACCTTTACATTGGGTATTCTTCCAAAAGCTATATTTATACCAAGGTCGTTTCAATGCTTTGCTTACCAGAATTTTAAGGGAATAATGCGTTGGAATAAGGAAACAAGATTATCTAGACTTTAATTAGATAGTATAACAAACAACTTAAATTTCCACGAACCCAATAAGTAACTAATCCGCGAAACAATGAAGCTCACGACGAAAAAATAATATCAGTATTTATGTCGAAAGCACTCGAGGCATTTCGCAATTATGTTCCCCATGAAGATTAAACATCACGTTTTTTGCTGGAAGTCTAACAGATTACGAATGAAAATTGTGATTTGTTTTTTGTTTTGTATTCAACGAGGAGCGTTGAAAAATGCACACGTTTTATCTGATATTATCTCCCTCTACTTTGGCACTAAGCCAGGATGAAAGCATTCAAACTAATTACAAGTTCAATATTGGTATAATACCTATAGTAATAATAATTATTATTGCTGTAAAGCTCCTGGTAGTTTAAAATTGCGCTCTAATAGCGGAATAATCCGTTTCGCAATAATAAATGAAACGTTTTCACTACATAAAGCGAAACCGCAGCAATTTGAAAACTGAATTACTAGTTTCGGCGGACCAAATGTACCGAACAATGTGCAAAATTTTAATTAAAACGTTCGGGGACTGCGCATTTCCCTTGCTAGAGGCAGTAGAGATGGCAAGCGTAGCATTAGGTCTCCGGAGAAAGAAGAAAACACTCCCTACTCCCACGGTGTAGTCTCTTAGAACCCACCTATTCTCTCGACAATCTCGCAGCATTCGTTGATGGGCTTTGCCTAGGTGGTGGTGTCGCTCCCATATCTATGGTTAATCGACTGGGGTATTTTACGTACTCGAATTTAGCATAAATTTAGTGGATCTAATCAACAAACTAAACGCTGTCGTCAACGCGCTCCGCCGAGCGAGTTCAAAATCCCCTGCTGGAGGGAGTTTATTAAAATTTTAATTTTGTAAGGTTTAGTCGGATATTCTAGCATGCAGATGCGATATTATGCATATTGATGCAGTTTAAATTGATTTGAAAGTATTAAAAGTAGCTAATATAAACCAAAAGTTTACTTATAAACCTTTGCAACACTCTTTGATGATCATTATTGATGATGAATTCTGGTTATTGTGTTATAAAATTCCATGAATCTATATTAGGTATTTTCTCATTCCCAAGATGAAAGTAGAAGGCTGTAAGATTCAGAGAAGATAATACTTCGAGAATAAAATATGTAACAGTGAGGAGCGGTGTGTCCACAAGGCTGCAATGCTGAGCGTCTTCCCTGATATATCGTTTTAAAATTTAATTTTATTCATAAACAAAATTATTCAAATCTATATTACACCATTATTGCGAAAATACTATTCGAATATCCCGCAGCTTCCCATTTATTCCGTGGTCAATATTGTGAATGAAATCGTGGCCCTGGTAGCTATGACAATGGTACGACGCCTGACCAAATAACCAATCACAGTCTAGTCGGTGTACATGCATTTGGGACGCAGAATTTCCGCGTCCTGTCTTATTTTAGTATAGATCTTTCCGGGTTTGTCTATAGTGACAAGTAAGTATTACTAACTTTAAAATTAACAGTATTAGTGTAATTTTAAAAAGTGACGTTAATTGACTTTCCCTAAAATGAAACACTAAAATAAAAGTTAGGTAGACCATTAAGTAAAATTAGAACATAGAACGGCAAGAAGAGCCGAAAATAAAACGATCACACGACGTTTTTCAATGGACAGGTAAGAGTTCCGATTAACGGGCAGTGAATTGGCGTGTGCGTGCGTTTTAAGGTAAAGGTACTTCATATTAATCTGTTTGTAGTTCGGTTTCCTTTTGTTGTATTAATTTATATAAGGGGTGTTGGAAATACGTAAAGCTTCTACATCGTGCACTACAAATTCCTTGGAAGCAGATCCAAGGTAGAGCAGCGTATTTTTGTATTTTGTTATACCATTAAGTAAATATAAACATACCGTGGCTAATAGATAAGAAAAACTGCAAGGAGTAAAGAAATACTCTGCATAGTTTCGTTTCTCTGTCTCTGTGATATAAATACATTTAGATATGAAGAGAGATGAAAATACGTTGGACGATGCTGTTCAAAATGCCATAATTAAAGCCGTTATTGATACGAACAAACAGACACAAACCTTAAAATCCGAGATCGCTGAAATTAGAAAAATACTTAGTCGGGATAGACTTCAGACGCAACGTAGCACTGATGTTATTAAAAGGTAATAAGCTTTATGTTAATGGAGATGTATTTACTGCTGATCAACTCAGTGAAACCGAAGTAGAAGCCAACTGCCCGCCTGAGAAACAATTCAACAGTGCTCCACCAACACCAGATATCCGCGACACGGATCTGTAACACTTTTCCCTGTCACCTTCTACTGGGGCTAAGTCAACTACGGTTGATGAGGCCCCGTTTACCCCTCTTAAAACCTCAAGCACAGTGCTGATTTCGGATGTGACGTGGGAAGCAGGAAGCTGAGATCTAGATTAGTCTCCGATGCAACTTCATATAAGATCGGTCATCCTGTATGATTGTTTCGTATTTGTTTGTGTACGCGCGGATATTCATTGTACAGATCATTAAATAGTATCATATTTATCTTTGAGGAGATCTTGCAATTGCGTATTTGCATTTTCGCTTAATCGCACGATTTTAATATGTCTTTAAAAGTGGCGCATGTTAACATACGCTCCCTCCCTGCGCATCTTAACGATGTTAGAGCACTTCAAGCATTTTATCAATTTGATATCCTGGCGATCCTGATAATGTTTTACATATTGACGGGTACGCTTTGCTTAGGAATGACAGACCTCGTAGGGGTGGGGGTGTTTACTACAAATCCAATATGAACATTATGGTTGGAAAAACTCTTACATCTGACTTCATTGTGTCAGTGTCGCATTTTGAGCCAACGGAAACTATTATACCTCGATGTTTATTATAGACCACCCAAGAGTAACCTAATGGATTTCTTCACAGAATTAAAAGATAGTTTCTGAGAGATTGTAACTCTGTCGGACGTATCAATTTGTGTAGGGCACTTTAACTTACTAAATCTGTCTGAAAGCCCAACTAATAAAATGCTGGATCTTCGCGCTTCCCTAGATATGACTCAGATCATTAGTACACCGATACATGACACGGCCTCTTCCTCTCCCTTCCTAGATTTGCTTATTGTTAGCAGCCAGACACCTTTCCATAGACCAAGAACATTCCAGGTCGCATTTTCCGATCATATGGGAGTACCGTGTACCATTAATCTAAGGTTACAAAGGGCTAGAAGTAGGATGCTTTTTGCAAGGATTAATGAGGATGAATTTGTTAAGGATCCCTATGCTGTGCCCTGATATCTAATCTTCGATTTGCCTACTGCTGATCTCAAGGTCTCATTTTTTAACTCGAATATTATCCAAATTTTCAATACACACGCTCCTTTTAGAAGAACCTTGGTAACTAGACCTCCCGCTCCATGACTGACTTACAATATTAAACTTATAACTAAAACTAGAAATTCAGCTCTGCAGCGTTACCGCAAAACCAAGATACAGGCGCATTTTGAATATTATAAGTCTATCAGAAATGAGGTTAGCCGTGCTATAAAATGCGAAAAACAGGCATACTTTCAACACCGTTGCCCGTTGAATCAATTCTCTGGTAGAGAGATCTGGAATTACATGAGAATACTGAATGTGAGCAACAACCCTAACAGACATATCCCTGAAAATTTTATAGATGTGAACAACATTTCGCGTCTCTCGTTGTGACTCTCGTAGC
The DNA here is from genome assembly GCA_029619315.2 of Dynastes maya. NCBI lineage: Eukaryota > Metazoa > Arthropoda > Insecta > Coleoptera > Scarabaeidae > Dynastes > Dynastes maya. Next base: position 5,547,145 of record JAROYE020000008.1, read on the forward strand.
TACCTCCATAAATTACATAAATCCAGGTTCTTCTACCCACAAGTTTTCGTTCAAAAGGCTCTCATCTGTTGATGTCCTTGAGTCGTTAAGACTGCTGAAATCCGACGCATATGGGATTGACAATGTCGATGCGCGTGTGTTGAAGCTTTCCATACCTCATTTGTTGGTTATGTTGTCCACATTTTCAATCATTGGATTGATTCTTCGACTTTTCCCGTGGCGTGGAAATCTTCGCTAATAAAACCCATTCCTAAATCGTCTGCTGTCGAAGAAATGAAAGATCTTAGACCTATAAATCTACTTCCAGCACTATCAAAGATTTTCGAACGCAGTCTGGAGAGACAACTCCGCCAATTTGTCAGTGATGCAGATATTCTGCCTTCATACCGGTCTGGTTTTCGACCAGCACACAGCTGCACTACGGCATTGTCTCACATCGTTGACAAAATTCTCCAGGCTACGGATAGACGTGATATAACAGTATTAGTCCTTCTGGACTTCAGTAGAGCTTTTGATACGGTCCATTATGACACTCTACTAGCAATTATGAGGTCCGTTGCTTTAGTCCGGCTTCCCTGTCTTTGATGAAATCATACTTGGCAAACAGGGTGCAACAGATGGCTCTGAACGATTGCGTATCGGAAAAAAATTAATATATCTTGTGGTTTGCCACAAGGTGCCATACTTAGCCCTATTTTATTCTGTCTGTACACTAGTAACCTTCCAAATGTGATAAAACATTGTAAATATCATTTGTATGCAGATGGGGTGTGACTCGAAAGTTATTAGAATATGTTGAATATGTACCACACCCGAATACTGCATAGCGCGATCTTTTTCCTACATATTGTTAAGTGAAAATGTCCAATTTATTTGTTCAATAAAATAAAATTTTAACATCGGGCTCACACTAGAAATATTCGCCACAATTACCTCTTGTGTATTCCTAAATATAGGACTGAAACTTATAAGTAGAGCAACGCAAACTGCGCTGAAAGCCAGTGGCTGACGCATAAAAGTTTACACAAAATAAACACAGCCGGGACAATTCGGTATAAGCGTCAGTATAACTGCGACTCGAAAGCCGATCTGTTGTGTATGCATCTACGCTGTCGTAAACTATATCGTAGTTCTACGTTTGTTTTGAAAATGTTTCCTACGTCACGAAAACGACCAAAGTTGGACACAATAAGAGAATTTATTGCAGAAATGCCTGATTTAAAGTGTGATGGCGCTAAAATTCAATGTGCAGTGTGTAAAATAGATTTAATGTGTTGGTCGAAAAGTGATTGTCTACGGCACGTAAATAGTGCAGGGCATGTTTCAAAAAAATATTCCACACGAGATTATGACTAATTTAAATTTAATTTATGTGTTTATTGCATGTAATTTACCATTTCATTTACTAAGGAAGAAAGCATACGTCTCGTTTTGGAATGAATATTCGGGCTTTAGGTTACCAAGTGAGAGAACATTACAGAGAGTTGTGCCGTCTGCTCGTGAGCATGTCGAGAAAAGAATTAAATCGGAGTTGCAAGATAAAAAAAACTGTGGTTATCTGCGGACGAAACAACAGATCGTAAAAAACATTCTGTGGTTAATGTAACGGTACGCACAATGGAACCACATCGAGCGTCACCCTCAATTTTACTAGCTTCCAGACAAATACAACAATGCACTGCCGAAGTAATCTCAATGTTGGTATTAAATACATTGGAAAAGTTTGAACTTTCAACAAATCAACTGTTGATGTTTATGAGTGATGGTGCCGCAAACATGCTTGCTGCAGGTCGATCTCTTAAAAAACATTGTGCTAACTTGTTGCATATTACATGTAAAATTCATACTCTCAGTCTCGTATCAGGTAGTATCAGAAAATGTTATCCCGAGGTAAACGCTCTAATAGCACATACAAAAGCTGTGTTTGTAAAATCCCCAAAACGTATTCGGGAATTTCATAGACTGCCCCGGTATTCCTGAACCACCACAACCTTTTCTTACTCGTTGGGGAACATGGTTAGAGGCTGCATTTTATTATCTTAAATATTTTGAGAATATAAAGAACGTGATTTTAGAATTCGACCCAAAAGAAGCTGCGGCTGTCAAGGTAAGCTGCTTGAAATTTCAGGATACTCAAGTTAAAACAGATTTGGAAATTATTCAGAACAATTACGTGGGACTAGCGGATGCGATAGAAAAACTACAAAATTCTTCGGTGTCGTTAGTGGAATCTTTGCAAATAGTGCAACATGTTCACGCATAGCTATGCGCGATAGAAGACGCAAGAAATGTTTGTGTTTTAGAAAGGTTTGAAAGTGTTTTAGATAAAGACTCTGATTTTGGCACATTAAGACAAATTTGTGAAGGTGCGTCAACAGAACCGTTAAGTTATTTGAAAGATTATTTTACTTACGCAAATATAACGTCACTAGATGTAAAACGTTCGTTTTCGGCATACAAAAACACTTTTTCTTCGCACACACTTTGCCGAAACAACTTTGGAAACATAAATAATGTTACAAATATTAAATAGACATTATCCACTTTGTGATTTCACGGAGTGTTTGAGCACGTATCACATTTAATTTATTTGGTGTAAAGTTTTATGCGTCCGCCACTGGCTTTCAGCGCAGTTGCGTTGCTTATAAGCGTAGCTTTATTTATAACGCCTCCAACATCCTCAATACTTATGTACTACATTGTATAGATCTCAATGCCCCGATTAATAAAATAAGAGCACACGTAAGCAGAGTTTATTTACACATCAAACTCATTGTGTCTGAAATATCCGCATGTACGCATTTCGCCTGCCAGAGACATTAGGTTAACGGTATAGAGCTTTGTATTGTTTTCTTTTTACTTTTGTATATTTCATTATATCCACCTGTATTTTTTTTTATTCTTTTTGCAAAAACTAAAGGAAGAATGCCGTATATCTTCTTTTCGAAGTTAGGCGATTTAGTCTTTTTGGCTGTCTCTATATAATTACTGTAATTCTCTTTCTGCATTGTACACTGTTTCGCCAATAAATTCTATTATTATTATTATTATTATTATTATTATTATTATTTAAATGGATTATAACGGAAAGCTCACGTTTCGCTGAGTTGAAAATAGGCCTTTTTTTCAGGAGATTAGTTTGAGGTACCTAAAAATCAATTTAAAAAGTGCTATTTCTATGTTATTTTTAGAGGTTTACTAGTCATACCTTAACAAAATTTATATTGGTACTACATAACTGTATCTAGACTAAAAGTTACAATAAAGTTCCCATAACGGATGGCAAATACTGATTCAAATTTGAAGATTACGGAATAATTTATTGTACTTACTATTGCATTTTCTTATTTGTTTATACAACATAGGTAAATAGAGAATTTCAGGAATCATCTAATGTGGAAACACGTATGCTTTTGAAATCGTGTAACATTTTTCTAAACAACTAGCTACTTATAGAAAAATTAACAGGTAAATAGACGAAATGAATACAAGAAGACAGTAATTTTCTGGTGAACTTTACTATTTACCATTACATGTAAATATATTAAGTTAAAATCACAACAATCTACTGAATCAGTTTGGTTTGGAGTGCAATTAAACAATTATTCCTTCAAAGATTATACAAAAAGTATACTAAAGTGGTTGTAAATTGTGAAATACAACCTAGTACTGAGGGGATTTTGTTAAATGCATTCAAGTAAGTCCACTCGCCAATACATAACATATATACACATTAGTATGAAATATATATTTGCCTAAATTGCTTGTAACGTCAAGGTACTAATTCGTAAGCGGGCCATGCAAAGCCATGAGCACTAAAAAACACAAATAAAAATATTTCTAAAATAGTTAATAATTCATAAATTAAAAATACTCCTGTAAACAAAGTAGCCAGAGCATTAGAAAAATGTGACACTATTTCAAAACCGTAGGAGTCTCCGTCGTTATCTTTAATGGTAGAATTTATGAGTACTTTTGGGGATTTAAACGAATTAAGGATGACGGGGTTCATGCACACATTAAAAATAAATATCCTTGTGCGCATTATATTCATTGCTATACCCACCAGTGTAAGTGCGCTTATTTTTTAATAATCTGTCAGCAATTTCTTCCTTTTTTTCCATCGAAAGATCGTAATAAGCTAAAGGTAAAATGTTACAATAATTTTTTACGATCGCGCCCCCCTCATCAAACAATCATGAACCGGCACTGGTAATAGTGTTAATTGTATTGATCCAAATCTTTTATACTTTAGAAACCCACGAAATTCATTTTCTCTTAAAACTCGAATCGCTAGTATAAGTGAATTTAAATCTAATGACATATGTAAACAACCACAAAAATAAATCTTCTTTAACATTCATCCAAGGTCAATCTTGTCAATGTTTTTTTACCTTCAAAAACAGAGATTCAGTAATCAAAACCTCATTTGGTTAACAAATTCTTTATGGCCTTCATTTTATTATCAGGACGTGAATCACACACATAACTATTAGGATGCTTGTTTTTCCTTCATCTGATGTAGAGACCAGTGACAGTAATAAATAACGCTGGCCACGAGCGGTACCGCGCATCGGCGTAGAATCAGTTCGGACCGAGAGGAACGGTAGTATTACTTCGTCTGCGGAGCAGTACGGACATTTTCGCTGCCGGTCATTTGCGCAATTGTTTATCTGTCCTAGAAAAATTATGATTTCGTCAGCAAAACGACCGCGGTCGGACAAACTTCGAAAATTTATTGCAGAAATTCCAGACTTAATATATGAAGGTGCTAAAATTTAATATGTAATCTGTAAAATCCCGTTAATGTGTTGGTCCAGACAACATTGTCTACGACACGTAAATAATGAAAAGCATGTCTCAAAAAGAAATTGCGCACGAAACAATGAAAAATTTATATTTAATTTATGCGTTACGTTTATCGCATGTAATATACCGTTTAATTTACTAGACAAGGAACCATTTATCTGCTTCTGGAATAACTATTCGGAGTGCAAATTACCAAGTCGAACATCATTACGAAGAATTGTGCCATCTGCGCGCGAACATATTGAACAAAAAATAAAATCGGAGGTGAAAGATCAAAAATTGTGGTTATGTGTCGACGAAACAACAGATCGGAAGAAACATTCTGTTCTTAATGTAATGGCACGCAAATTGGAACCTCATCAATCGGCACCTTCAATTCTATTAGTCTCGAAACGAATACAACAGTGTACTGCCGAAGTAATTTCAAAGTTAGTGTTAAATACATTGGACAAGTTTGAACTTTCAACAAACCAACCCTTGATGTTAGTGAGTGATGGTGCTGCAAACATGCTTTCTGTAGGGCGGTCTCTTAAAAAGCATTCTGCTAATTTGTTACACATTACGTGTAAAATTCATGCTCTCAATCTTGTGGCGGATAGTATCAGAAAATGTTATCCTGAGGTAGACGCTTTAATAGCGCATACCAAAGCAGTATTTGTCAAATCACCGAAACGTATTTGCGAATTTCACAGACTGTGCCCCCGTATACCAGAGCCACCAGAACCTACGCTAACTCGTTGGGGAACATGGTTTATTATCATAAATATTTTGAGAATATTAAGAACGTGGTTTTACAATTCGATACAAAGGAAGCTGCCGCTATCCAGAAAAGCCAGTCGAAATTTCAAGATAGTCAGGTTAAAATGGATTTAAAAATCATTCACGACAGTTACTTCAGGCTAGCAGATGCAATAGAAAAATTACAAAATCCTGCGGTGCCGTTAGAAGAATCTCTACAAATAGTGCAACATGTTCACGCACAGCTATGCGCGATTGAAGACGCAGAAAATGTTTCTGTTCTAGAAAAATTTGAAAGTGTTTTTGAGAAAAATTCTGATTTTGGCACATTAAGACACATTTGTGAAGGTGCGTCAACAGAATCGTTAAGTTATTTGAAAGATTATTTTGCTTAGGCAAATATTACGTCACTAGATGTAGAACGTTCGTTCTCTGCATATAAACGCATTTTTTCCTCATGCCGTACTAGTTTTGCCGAAACAACAGTTGAAACATATCTAATGTTGCAGATATTTAACAGACATTATTCACTTTGTGATTTCACGGAAGACTCTTAAAATGGTAAGTGTTTGAGCACGTGTTATTTAATTTTTATTTAAAAGATGAGCGAAATTATTTGCGGCAGCAAACATCTCTATTAGCAGAATAACTCTAGTGGAACGCGAGGCCTGGTCGACTCTAGGCTACTGCGCGGTACCGCTCGTGGCCAGCTTTAGTAATAAAATGATGTGGTCTTTGATAGAGTAGCTACAAGGAACAAAATTTATGTGGAAATTTAGAAAGACCTTTCTTAAGAACCTACTGACATAAATGATGGTAATTCTTTACAAAGTGGTTACAATTTTTCACCAATCTTATCCACGCTGTTGAGAAGTTACTTATTATATTATATTATTTATTGAAGCGAAATTTTTTATGTGGCGCATATAAATGAACACAATCTTAATTAAAATAATAAAAGTGTTTTTTACAACATACCTACAATAACTCATACATTTACGGTATTAAGTACAACAGATTTATGAAGAAACTACTTTGTTTACATTTTACGGTTATTATATTACTTACATAACAAATACCGCTTTCAAACAAAAAACAAAAACAAATAAAATCATTTCAACGTGTGTGCACATATTCGCTTTATTTACCAAACATTTTTATTGTCTCAGGTTTTATTTTTTTCAATAGAGTATTGATTTCGAAATTTCACTTCACAAACATTCTTTATTTATAATACGCGGTCAACGCGACTGATCCGATTCTGTCGGGAAGACCATTATACCAGACTTTATAAACAATGCCGGCACGTTTAAGTTATACGAACGAAGATTATTTGAATTTGTTTATTATTTATGGAGAATGCGATAAAGTGATATCAAGTACATGCGATACCTTTGCCAGTCGACGGCGATATGCTTTAACAATGCGTTCATTGTGTACGGGAATTTCGATACGACTATTGGCGTTGGCTCTTTGCTATACATATTTAAACGTGTGGTAAACAGGAGTTTTGTTATATACAAAGTACTGCCGTTGGATTGCAAGCTGTGTTTCCTTTGAATGCTATCTTACTCTTCGTACACGAAGCTATCCTACTCTCTTACTAATAAATAAAAAGTTATTTATTTGTCCATGTCTACTCCCCGATAAGGTATCATAAATCTAACGTCTCGCCTCGACAATCGCAATACGTTCCACGTTTTTTTTCCTCACGACAATAAACTTTGAAAATACAGTGGCCCGGTTAGTATACTTGCGGGCGGCCATTTCGAATGAAATTACGCCTATTTTATAGGAAAAATAGCGCTCTTTCATCTAGAAAGATTGCAACCCTTCAGGGGTTTCGCTCTTTTTCGCAAGCCGATTTTCACAATCACATATTATTACGTATAATATTCAGCATAATAAAGAGTTGCCTGCAACCAGGTTCCCCAACGTGTGAGAATCGACTGTGGTGGTTCATGAATATCAGGACACTGTCCGTGAAATGATCGAAGGCGTTTTGGAGATTTGAGAAACACCTTTTTGGTACTTGCTATTAATGCATCTACCACGGGTGAACATTGCCGAGTAGTTTCTGCCACACACCGACTTGAAAGTTTTCTAACATACTATCACCCTCACAATTACTGCACCAGTACACGTTTCCGGTCTTTTGCCAGGCAGTAACAGTGGAAGTCTTGGTTTATGAGGGTCCTGTAGATTTGATTTTCTTTCCCACGTCTTCTCGTACAAATAAAACATGCTTACGTGTTGTTTTCGTAGTTGGCAACTTCAACTCAACAGTTTTGAAACGGCTCTTTTTCGAGTAACCGAAGTGACAAGTTACAGCTTATCACTAAGGCAACCTATTTCTGTGTCCTCCGGTATTTACATGTTTATTAGAGTCCGCCTTGTCCCAGCACGTCAAATGTTTCTCGCACACTTTACAATCAATTTTAGCACCGTCGTGGAACAAGTCCGGAAAGTCACAGATAAACTTATTTACTGTGTCAGCAAAGGGTCGTTTTTAGCCTTGTTCACATGACACATTTTAAATTAATAATTACATATTTATAACGAATAACACGTAACACAAAGCACAACGCACGCTTTCGTTCCCTAAACTGAACGAAAAATAAACAAGCGGACGCTGACAAAGCTAGGATTGATTTTTGTTCATAGCCCGCTACTCCGGTGAAATGCCCATGCATCTCAGAGACGATTATCTCGATCTAGCCATTAATACAAATTTGTGATTTTTGTGTAGGATTTTTTTTCCTACTACTGATAGTAGAGGCGTTATCGAAGAATCTCACACTGTTGTCTCACCCCGTAAATGCAACCATTTTAGAACTGAAAACTATTACTCCATACACCATATACCTTTATATGGTACATGAAGTAAATATCCACTGTACTACGCTGGAAATCATGGCGCATGTGGTGCGGTGTCTGTTTATGAAGTAATTTGCGTAAAATTTAATTAACCTAGCCTTCGTCACCCCGCTCGGCCCCACTGGCATACGTCTACCATGTTGGTCGCACCACCCTATCTGCTGTTCGAAGTACACAATTGAATTCACAGTCGAGTTGCTCAGAAAACCGGTCGGCTGCAATCATTTAGACTGTAAAATTTTTCAAGTTACACCGTCGACGTAATCGTGCTGAAAATTTACATGAGTGAATCCTTGAAACTGGGACGAATTGGGAGAACGGGCGCAAAAAAAAAGGAAAAAAAGATAACAAGACACATATTGAAGCGCAGCTGGACTTGTATTCAACTGCAATGCTAGGAAACTAGGCCACTAACCTGCCAATCGAAGAAACAGCTCTAATTCGTATTTGGGCAATGGAAATGATTATTATGAAGTAGCTTGTTCAGTGTAACTCAAATAGGAAAATTAATAACATTAATGCAATTACTTAAGTTGGTATTCATAGTATGTAAGATAGAAGAATATTGATTGTATTTCAATCAGGATTTTTTTTTAAATAAGCTATCGATTTCGATAACAAAGTGATCCTCAGGTTAATAGCCATGGAACAAAAAATTTTGGATTCCGCACTAAACATTGTCCTTCTGGGAATACTGTCTCTCACAATTTATAATAAACTTGGGGTTTTCAGGAGCTCCCCATGTACAGCTTTGTGATGAAATGATTCCATTAGTTGTAAAAGTAGCTTCACCCATAAACAGAATGCTTTTTGAAAAAATTCTTGTCATTTCGTAAATTTCCTTATGCCCATAGATAATAATCTCGTTTTCTTCAAGTGTATATAGAAATCTTGGTTTATGTTGCTTAGGTTTGTGCCGTTTAAGACACCTCTACATCTTTGATTGTGAAACTTAAAGTTGTAATGCAACCTTACGCGTGCTTAATCTAGGATTAGCACGTATCGTATCCAAGATCAATTCATCTGCAGCAGGAGATCTAGATTTAGAAACACTTCCAGAAACATTAAACAGATTATTAATATTTGCAACTGTTTGAAAGTTAACATTTTTATGCGGATGCCGGGCAATGAATTCTGTAGTTGCTTCTCTGAATGAACGATGATTATTACTCGCTAAACGAACCAATTCCACCTTTTCAGCGACCGATAACCACCGTTCAGCCATTCTTCGGAACACAATAATCACAAGACAAAAGTAAAGTACTGAATAAACAGTTTGAATGGACATTTGACAATACGAGACAAATCAATTTTCCATTTCCAGTCGTCTGCGTTATCGCATTCAAGTATTGCAGAGAAATTTAAAATAAAAAGTGAATCTTTGTAATCGTATTAAACAGCCGTGTATCCGAGCAACTCCAGTAGATAAAAGCACTGTATTAATGTGTAAAAATAAAAAGTAAAAATGAAATAATTTTCATTTAATTTTCATATTATATGGAACAATTGCTACTCATGATCTTTTAACTTCTTTATGGTTTCCAGCTGGCCCTAAAACGATTTTCACAACTGATTTTACGATCAAGCAAGGCCTACTATGTTTTTTTTTGATTGTTTGCATCTAATTTTTGATCATACTAGGTTAGTGGTCAATTATATGTAAATTTTATTTATTATACAATAATTTTATTAAAAGGGTTCTATACCGCATAAAAATTTGAAATCAATCGGCTTACCAAATACAGTGGTGTCTTTAGTACAAGAATAAATATAGCGTAATGTTTTAGCAAGGGAAAAAATCGAAATTGATTAATTAATTGTACGGTCTGTAGGTCCGGGAATGTTCTTACACTCTTTCGGAAATTTAAATTAAACTAGATATCAATTAATGAAATGTTACCAGTATTAAAACTTAAAAAAGAGAAAACAAACCTCGAATTATAACGTACAAATATAAACTCTGTGTTTATACATTACGTGCTGGAATCCTGCGTATTCTTAAACTACCAAACTTAACTTTTGCTTCATATTTATAGCAGAATTTAAACGCTGTACACTTAGAAAATAGAAACACAGCCAAACACGCGTGTCACCTGGATGAATATTTTGACTAAACGTGAGAAATTGATTAGCGTCCTTTCACCACTTTATTTCATTCGCGATAGCGATTGGTTAATCACGGGTAATTTGGGTAACTATACCTTTCGAAATATAATTTGATAATAAATTTGAAACGAATATTCTTATTGTTAAAATAATAACAATGCCATGCAGAGACGCAACTGGAAGACTGAATCTATGATACTCTATAACATTTAACACCACCAACAACTGTATTAAAATTTACTGACAAACAAGACGATTACTTGACGAACGATATTTAATTTTCTCTCTTTCATACCGTCAATTATTGTAGGAAAATATTCCATTAAAATTGAAGATTTAAGATGTGATGGAAATGAACATAAGACAAGTTATTTATCCGTTCCACCATGATCGTCGTTGACTGGGCTTAAGATAATCGCCTAGCACCCCCGCTCCAGTGATAGGAGACCATAAAAGGAGTTGGAGCTTCTTAATCAAGTTGGTGTATGCAACAAACATCCTTTCTAAAAAAAAATGACCTCTTGAATGAAATACATCGTACCTTAATTTTCCCACCATTGTTCCTCTATTACGTAATTCGGAAAAATCAGGACGGCAGACATTCCTCTTCGACAAGCATCTCTAAATTAATTACAAACGTGATAACAGGATCTGACTCTTGGGCGAGCGTATTTGCAAGTACGTCTACCGCGGCGTGTCCTGTGCTTGTCCAATTTCATTTCGAACGGTGGCCGCTGTGTGGCAGGCAATGTTACGCGTCTTTCCGAATACCTACGTTCCATATCGTATGCGAAACCTCGCTGTCCATCTGTTGTCAGTGTGTGGTTCGCTTATTGTGACGATTTCATGTAATTAAATTTGAAACCCGAAATAGGGCCCCACACCGTATACTGGTCGGCATGCAGGGCTATCGATCATTCAGTTTTTCCTCTGGCTTTTACACAGCACCCGTACGTTACATACGTATACGGATAACTGAATAAAGTAGAGAAAAATTTTGAAGTTCGCTAATACGGAACGTCTACGTGCGTTGAAAAATAAAATTGAAATTGCGAATGCGTTGCTCATAGCACTGTTGCTGCTGGTATACGTTTTGTTATGCATATTTAATTTTAAAATAGAAATCAGCAGTTTGATACAATCCCATATGAACAATGTGCTAATACCGTTTCCTCAATAATTCAAACGTTTTGAGGCGTTATCAGTTCAATTGGCCGACCGGGGCGCTCATCAATTTTAAAAAAGGTGGCGATCACGTGTGCGAAATGCAATAAATCCATGTCGCGGTATGACGAATACATTTGTTGTAAAATTAAATGTAATAGAAATTATCGTATATCTTGTGCATCAGTGAGTGCTGAACAGTTGATGAAGATGAAACAGGAAGGAACTGTTAAAGACTGGAAGTGTCATGAATACGTGATGGCCCTAACCTCGTTTACAAATGTAAACAAGGAGGACATGACTACTATTACTACTATGGAACAATTTATTGTTAAAAAAATAAATGAAGCTGTTAAAAACATAACAACGACTTTGTTAACTAGTTTCCAACTTGAAATTAACAAAGTCGTCAGCGAAAATAAGAAACTAGTGCGCGAATTAGCGGAGTTCAAAACCATTATAAAATCTCAGGGGACGCTAGATGGAAACAAAATCAGTTTTCCTTCTATCTGTGAAGAGGCAAAGACAGAGAGAGAAAAACAGACACAAGAACCTGCAAAAAGTGTTATCGTCGAAACTGTATCTAAGAGATCAATGCCCTTGGATGAAAAAGTGCAAATAGCAGGCAAAGAAAACATCGATAAACGCGATACGAAAACGTTGAAAAATACGGATTTGCGTACGAATAGAACAAAGAGTGCCGACGACGGGTTTAAAACAGTTATACGCAGTAGGAAAAGGAAGAATATCATACATGGCAAGGCTAAGAGTGGATTGTTAATTAGGGGTATAGAAAAGTATGGTCATATGCATGTATGTGGACTGGCAGTAAAAACAACAGAAACCGACATAATCAATCATTTAAAATCACACAACCTCCAACATGTTAAATGCGAGAAACTCCAAGCAAAACGACCACAGGAATATACGTCTTTTAAAGTGTCATGTAAATTGGAAGAACTAGGTATTTTAAAAAATCCAGAAATTTGGCCGACTAATGTTAGATTGAATCGTTTTTTTTTTTTAAAGAACGAAGGTCGAAACAGTATCATGAATACCAATAATGCGCAGGAAGATAGTGCAGGAAGTAAAAAACGAATTGGCAAACATCAGGGTAAGAACTGGAAAGTAATGAATATAAATGCACAATCCTTGAAAAATAAAATTAACGAACTAGCGGTCGTATTGACATCTAATAACATCGACGTGGTGTGTATAACTGAACACTGGATGCAAGACTATTGTATAAATTCTGTAAACATAGAAAATTATATAATATCATCTGCTTAATGCAGAAAAACAACACAACACGGCGGGACAATGGTTCTGATAAAGAGTGGAATTCGAGCAATGGAACTTGCAATCTGTAGTCAACTTGCCGAAGATGAACAAATAGAGACAACAGGGGTGTACTTGAAAGAAGTGAATACTGTTTTTATAGCGGTTTACAGGCCACCAAATGGAAAGTTTTGCGTTTTTATAGAGAAACTGAATGACATCTTAATGAGTGTATCTGAGAACTTTAGCAAAGCTGATATTGTAGTCGCGGGGGATTTCAATGTCGATTTTTTGACAGACAACACTGGAAAAACAGCTTTATGTAGTCAGTTACTAGCCTACAATTTAAAACATGTATTCAATGAACCATCACGTATTGGAAGAAATACAGAAACGTGCATCGATCAGATATTCACAAATATTGAATATCTAGTACATGAGAAGGAAGTAATACAGCCACATTTATCTGATCACCTAGGGCAAATCATCAATTTTAAGGGTGCCGCGTTTGCTAGTGAATCACCAGAATATAAGAATGTAAGAGCAATAAATGAAATAAAGATATACAATTTCATTAATCAAGTGGAAACAACGGATTGGAAAAACATCATCACCAATGCACGTCCCGAAATGAAGTTCACATTGTATTACAACTCACTAATAAAATGTTTTCAAGACTCATTTCCGGTAGTTACAGTACCAGTTCGAAACCCACCGCAAAATATCAGTTGGTATACTGAAGGCCTAGGAAAGCTGAAAAATATCTTAGATGGTTTGGATATTATCAACAAAGTCCTCCAAAGCGAGCAGTCGCGGGAAGCATATAACGTGTCAAGAAAAGAGTACAATAAAAAGATAGAAGAGGCAAAAAGCAGAGCGGTCCATAATCAAAATCCAAAGAGCTGCTAATAGAAACAAAACGGTGTGGAACATCATACGGTCAGAGACCAATGTCAGGCAGGCTAGAAAAGAACAAAAAGAAAATGTGCCTACTGAACGAAAATTCAATAAATTCTTTTCCGAAATAGGGGATAAAATAGCAAATAGTATACCCGGACCGGTGTTGTCTGCCGACGAGCTGGCTGCTAGACGGAACCCTGTCGCAACACAGTCTTTCTTTTTCACGCCAGTAGATGAAAGCGAAATAAAAAATATAATAATAGAGTTGAAAAACAAGGACACTCGAGATATAGAGGGATTATCAACAAACCTTCTGCAAAGAGTTAGTCATGCGATCTGTACACCTATAACGTACTTCATCAATCAAATGTTTTTGCACGGAATTTTCCTATTAGAATTAAAGAAGATAATCCCAGTGCCGAAACCGGGGGATACAAATGACCCAAACAATTATAGGCCCATATCTATTTTGCCGGCAGTGTCTAAAGTCTTCGAAGTTGCAATCAAAAACAGGCTACTGAAATATCTTGAACACTACAATATACTCACCCACTCACAGCATGGCTACAGAAAAGGAAAATCCACTATAACCGCCATGGTTGATCTGATGGATATGGTAACGGAGGCTTTCGATAAGAAAGATGAACTACAATTAACATGCTGTGATCTTACGAAGGCTTTTGATTGTGTGGACCACACAATGTTGCTGGACAAATTGGAAAGGTATGGTGTTAGAGGAGTCCCGTTTAATCTTCTGAAAAGCTACTTGAAGGACCGCCAGCAACAGGTATACTGGAATGGGAAATTATCAGAAACATAAATTATCAACAGAGGGGTATCCCAGGGGTCTTGGGGCCGGTTCTTTTCCTGGTATACATTAACGACTTGCCAGCGAACATAAATACCATTAGGACGTATATGTATGCCGATGATACGTCCATTCTCAGCAGACCGATGAACGCTACATCAACAAATTCACTGTCCAAATAGTGGAGGAGGCCACTGAATGGTTTAGTGCTAATGCACTAAAAATCAATATTAAAAAAACCCAATCATTAGTGTTTTCCACTAAACGAACAAAGGATCGAAGTGTGAAATTTCTGGGTATACACTTCAGTGACAGCTTAAAATTTAATGATCATGTTACCTATTTGCAACCCCAATTAGCGTCATCAATATATGGAATCCGCCGAATTAGAAAACTGGCAGGACTGAGAGCGGCAAGAACAGCGTACTTGGGGACCTTCCACAGTAGGATGACATATGGAATTCTGATATGGGGCGCATCGGCAGGGGCACAAAAAATATTCTTGCAATAAAGAGAAGCTATAAGAGCAATTATGGGTGTAACAAAACAAACCAGCTGCAGAGACCTGTTTAAACATCTAAATATTCTTACTTTGCCCTCATACTATATACTTACCTGCTTACTATATATTCATGAAAACCCCCCCAAACTTGTTCACTCTGACAATCATTCCTACAATACCCGTCATAAATCCGACTTAGTGATACCCTACCACCGTATAAGCCGAGCACAGTCCAGTACAAACTATGTAGCACTTAAGCTCTACAATTATCTACCAAGGAAGTGAGAGAACTAAACGTAAAACGTTCAAGACGGTTATAAACAAACACCTAATTACTGGCACTTTTTACAACATTGAAGAATACCTCAGCAACGATACTCCGCTGTGTATCTGGTTATAGAATACTTTTGATGTACGGGATGTGTGTTTTGTAGTGGTCTCATATACATTTTGTTTTGTAATTGTCCCATATACATTTTTATACGTTTTATACATTTTTATACATTTTATACATTTTTATATATACATCATTAATGCTATTTTAAATTTTTACAAATATCTTGACTTGATATATACTTAGGTAAATATCATATTATTTATTACAAATATGTTATATACTAAATACTTTCCTAACTATTCAAGCACTGTATAAAATATATACTAGTTGAAATAAAGAAATTGAAATCATCTAAGTACAATCCGGGATTACATTTTTTAAAATCCATTCCGTTACTGAGATACAGGGTGAAAACCAAAAGTGTGTATTTTCTAAAAACTTTAATATTTTCTTTATTATAAAAAATACAGTCAAAATAGAAAAATTACGATTTGACCATAGAAGGTTGGCACCTACATTTATTAAACAACCGCAACGGCTCTGAATTTTCTAGCTGTCAAACAGTCTTTGTGATGTTAAAAGTCAGTGATTTGTGATTTTAAAACGGATTGTTTTTCGAACAGAGGTAAATATGATATGCTGGATTGTTTTATTCTCTGTGGGAGAAATGAAGAGGTGGCTCCAGAATTGTATTTCAATAAATACCCAGAAAGACATATTTCGGCGATTACGTGAAAATTTAATCAATCACGAAAGTTTCGTTAAGTCGAAAAGGAATAAGAACACAGATGAAAATAAAGAAAATATGGTCCTGCAAGCCATAGTTGAGAAACCCCGTACTTCTTTACGCGAAATTGAAATACCATAGGCGTTGCCCGATCAACAACCAGTAGCATTTTAAAGATTTTAAATGACTCTGCTGAGATCTTCAAAACGGTAATGAAATGAGACGAATGGAATTTTGTCAATGGTTCATTAGAAAACAATGAAATTCCCAATTTTACTATGAAAATTCTATGGTCGGACGAGAGTCGCTTCACCAACTGCGGATTATTTAATCGCAAAAATACTGTTTTTTGATCCAATGAAAATCCACATGTAATTCGTGGAGTCAGGCAACAAGTGAAATGGGTGTTTAATGTATGGATAGGTGTTATTGGCACCCACATTGTTGGCCCTATCTCTTATAGTGAAAACTTAAACTTGGCTTGATATTTAAGCCTCTTGCAAACAAATGTAGCAGAAAGAATTATGGAACTCCCGCTTGCTACTTTGCAAAATGTTTTTCTAGCAAGACCTGCACATAGTACTGAAATAGTGATAAACTTTTTAAATTACGAATATCTTGGTAAGCGGATGGAAAATCGAGGACCAATAAGGTGGCCTGCTAGATCGCCGCATCTCACGCCCCTCGATTTTTTTTATGGGGCTATTTAAAAAATTTGGTGTACTCGAGATCCTATGCAACCGTAGAAGAACTACGTTGGGCAGTTGAAGCAAGTGTAAATGGAACTGGTCCAGACACAATCAGACAATCATGTGAGGCAGTCGTTAAACGTTGTAGATTGTGCATATGAGAGAATGGCAGCTTGTTTGAACACCTATTTCAGCCTTAATTTTAGAATTTTATTTTTTTTTTATTGTCTCAATCACTGATTTCGATCATTTTGATTAAATAGTATTGGTACGTTTCATATTACTCTTATTTTTGTTTAAGTGATGCTAGGTCGTCAAATTTATATCGGCGTTTTTGTGAACCACTTTTAAGTAGTACGACTGCTTACAGTTGTTGAACAAGCACATACGTTAAATCGCAGCCTACTACGGTCAAATCGTAATTTTGCTGCTTTTCATAGTTTTTCTTCATTCATAGGGATGTTATACATGGTTCAAAAGCGTTTTTATGGCCATTTTAAAAATGTAAAAATTCAATATGGTGCCCACAAGAAAAACAAAAGTTGGGTACAAGCGCTAAGAACTGAATGAATCCAGAATTTTTCTAATGCCATTTTGAAGTCATCATTACTAACTACTCCTATACTGAAAATTTGATGACTGTGTCTTTTATAATAAAAACGATATTAAGGTTTTTAGAAAACGCACACTTTTGGTTTTCACCCTGTATCTCAGTAACCGAATGGATTTTTAAAAATGTAATCCCGAATTGTACTTAACCGTATAGTGCACAACTTTTTCCCCATTTAACCGACCTTGTATCTCTAACAGTTTCCAATATACCCACGTACGTATTTCATGCTATCCTGGACACCCGGTATATAAACAACCCTTTAATTGTACTTCTTTGATGCCAATAGATAATTTCCGCATATCGTGCCATGTCATACTTATACTTATTTGCTTAATACTTACATTTAGTATCAATGCTAAGCCTGAAATTCAGTCATTATCGTCGACATCGGACACAAAATATCAATTTCACTAATTTCATTCGCGATTACAGTAACTATTAAAGGTTCTCATTACCTCAACAACACGAATATCCATTTGTCACATTTTTTCCTTTGATGTCCTGTAAGTGGTTTTTGTGTTTACGAAGAAACGCGCAACATTTATACTGTGTTTCTAGTTTTAACTTGAAATAATAAATGAGGAAGTATTCTGCAAAACACAATTTTAACATAATTCAAAGTGAAGTACTTATTTTTTTGTATGTCCATGGTAAATTAAAGAAACGTGTCATATTTTTGAAAACTTCTACACTAGTACCTCCCATCTTGAACAACATAGTAGCATTTGTAAAAATATATTGTAATGTTTCAAAAGTGTTAATATTGTTGAAGAAATTAAATTTTTGAAAATTAGTTGATTAATTATATGAACTGAGGGTTCGGAAGTGTTCTACAACACTCAATCGGCAACTTAGATGAACTAATTAATGGAATTTTAACGAAATTTAAAACTGGATATTGAAACTAGCCTGGATTCTATGACGATGTTAATATAAACTCCATATTTATATTGTATTTACAGGAAACCTGCCTATCCTTAACCACCAACCTTCACTTCTAACTTGAATTTATAGTACGATTTGAAATATAAACACTTGGAAACCTGGAACACAGCGAGACGCGTATTACCTCGATGAAAACCTGATCAAAAGTCAACAAACTTATTTTAATCGCGATGGCGGTTGTTTTGTCTGCAGCAATTTTTGATAATTCCTTTCTAAATACGAATTAACGATGAATTTTTGATGTGTTAACTTATTTTTAAAGGTATCATGATGAAATGAATGTAGTGACGCGACCTAAAATACCATTGACAACCCAACAATAATAAAACTTACTGACGTTCTATATAAAAAAATTTACGAAAGATATTTAATATTCGAAATTATGCTGGAAATACATGTGAATTTACGTTGTTATCTGTTGTAGGAAGACATTCTATTAATTTTGAGGATTTATGATATGAATAAATCGAACTGAAGAGAAGTTTCTTCCCCGTTACCCCACGTTTGTCGTTGGCTGGGCTTATAATAAGTTCCTAGTAACCCCGCTCTAGAGCTCGTAGGCCTGGGGAAGAGTAGAGGCTACCAAAAAAGAGCTAATAGCCACCAGAGGGAATTTCACATTGAACGAATGGCCATACTGAATACACTATACGTGCTGGAATAACAGCTGCGTTCGACGATGTAAAATTTAGAGTTCAATATATGTAGAACGCGTGCAGTTAATCTATGCTGTTTGTAGAAAAAACATGTAGCTCAAAAACTGTGTTTGCAATGTACCTCCCCGTATATTCCATCTTTCGAACGCTCATAAGGACCTCTTTGGGTATTGAAATTTCGATTTATCGATCTTATATTTCATACAGTTGCAATACTATTGATTTATTCAATCCAACTAACTTATTATCTTATTCAAACATTTATCCCTTAGGATAGAGTTATATGTATGTACATACCTACAACTCTGCATGCCATAGCTGGATTTATGTACAATAAGCCAAGTTTATTAGTCTCGATAGTATAGGTAGTTTACAACATGTATTACGCTGTGTTTCTCGATTTTGCAGTTATTAAAGTAGCGTAGTGTGTGCATTTCAACGTGAATTACATACAGAAATAGCAGAATATAAACGATAGACATAAAAGTTTAATTAGATGCATGAAATGTTGTACAACGCCAGCTAGATATGCTACTGCATTCACTTGTTTAAGTATAAAATGCTGTCTAGATATAAAATAAGTAATTTTACAAATTAATATTTGTTAAATGTCCTCAAAGGAATATACAGTATGCTCATTTGAAAACATCGCCTACATCCGAAACTAATAAAATTATTAAAAAATGCAAAGACAGGTCAATCTTTGTTTTAAGGAGGAACCATTTCGATTAATATGTCATGATACTAAACTGATCCCTTTAAACCCCCTCTTACATAACAATCTTAAATGAGATGATACCATCTGTGACACATCATTGGAAAGGTATTTTCATTACGAATTCATTTGGTCAAGTTCTGGGGATTATAACAGAAAAAATATCATGCTAAGCAAGAATTGGAAAATTATAAACTTATAAGGCTAAGTGGATTAGAATTGCTCCTCTTTGTTGAAATTATACCCATAAGGTTAATCAATA
The DNA here is from genome assembly GCA_029619315.2 of Dynastes maya. NCBI lineage: Eukaryota > Metazoa > Arthropoda > Insecta > Coleoptera > Scarabaeidae > Dynastes > Dynastes maya. Next base: position 5,567,271 of record JAROYE020000008.1, read on the forward strand.
ACCATTAGTGTTTAGATTATAAGTTAAGTAAATTAGTAGTTTACATTTAAGCCTAGTTTCAAGCGAATTTGAATCCTAAACTAATTTAGTATACTTCATGATCTGAAGAAGATAGTATGTATGAAACAAGTGCAATTTTGTATTATAATAAAGTTGAAAGTGATTTAGTGAGTGTTGCTCTACAATAACAGAGTAGTTTATTTTACCTTATTATTATACTGTTTTTAAAAAGAGGTTTATTTTAATGTTTATTGTCAGTTAATTGTCAATCACAAAATAACAGAAAAACACTCATTGCGATATTTATTCTTTTTGACAATATGGTTTACGCTCTTAAAATGCGAACGGAACTAGTTCTTTTGTATGGCAAAAATGAAAATTGTGCGAGGCGAACGGCTGCTGAATTTAATTAGAGACATCTTGATGAATACGTAAGTCACAGATACGTATTTGTCTTCGTTAAAAGATTTTTAGAAACTGGTTCTGTAGAAACGCATTGGGAATAAAGTGGTTGATGAAGGTAGACAAATAGAAGTTTTAGGTTACTTCAGCGTAAACCGCGCATCCATTAGGAAAACTGCTTCCAAAACGCAACTTGTCATAGGTTCCGTGCAAAAAATTCCGAAATTACACAAATTCCATCCTTATAAGATGCATATTTTGATAGGAGTTTTGTGAAACGATGACAGGGAAAATTAATAATAATGAGATAAGATTATTCGATATTTGCTTCAGTAATGAATCAACATTCTATCTAAGTGGTTGTGTAAACCACCACAACTGTGGATACTGGAACAAAGAAAATCCTCATTTATTCAAAGAAGTTCACACGCAAAAACCTGAAAAAATTAACGTTTGGGCTGGTATACTTGGAAATGAGGTAATCGGTGCTGTTTTCATTGATCAAAGTCTTACCGGCGAACTATACTTCGAACTACTACAAAATACAATTAGTCCCGTAATAATAAAAAGTTTGGAAAACCACCAAGATTAAATGGGGAATTTATTAATTAATGAAAATAAGCTTTTCTTCCAACAAGGTGGCGCGCCCCCGCATTAAATCGCGCTGGTTACAAATTGGATAATAACTTTCCAAATCATTGAATAAGGCGGCGAGGATCAATTGAATGGCCTGCCCGCTCTCCGGATTTGACCCCACTTCATTTTTGCTTGTGGGGTCACCTCTAAACAGTTGTGTATCAAATACAACCGCAGAGTATTGGCGAACTTAGACTTAGAATTGCTGAAGAATGCAGGCATGTATCACCAGACACATTTGAAAGGGTCATTGTCATCAACAAAATGGTGCACAATTTGAACATTTAATTAACTCATTTAAATAAATTTTTTTAAAAGAAAGTTTATATTTTACAATTTTTCTGTTATAATCGCTAGAACAAATGTCAAAGTAAGATATATAACTGAATTCGTAACGAAAATACCTTTCCAACGATGTGTCACAAACGGTATTATCTCATTTAAGATTTTTATGTTGGGGATGGTGGGACTTAAGGGAATAAGTTTAGTGTGATGGTATATTAATCAATATGGTTCCCCCTCGAAACAGAAATTGACTTGTCTTTGTATTTTTTAATAATTTTATTAGTTTCGGATGTAGACCGCCTGAGAAGTTGTCGAATGAACACACTGTATACACGTTGGTCCAGGTTTCACCGGAGTGCGACATATATTGTACATACCGCGATCTGGCATAGTTGCATTTATCCCCACCCGCCAGCCTGGCCGCGCGCAACTACCGTAGAGAAACCTATCTTACGCACTCTTTGTCTATGGACGCGCTCGTAAGGTTGTAACAAGTGATCGTGGATTTCGGATACACTATGTTAGTTTATACAAAGCACTGCCGATCTATTTGGCGTAGAGTACAAGGATCACCCTATTCCTTCGAATTCGACGATTGAAAAGATCGTTAAAGGAGGAGAGGGAAGTGAGGGTTTGTTCGTTGGTTGAAATGGACGAGCCTCGCTCTAGCCGGCAAATTACAGACGAAATCGGTGTCAATAGAAAGCAAACACAATATTCACGGCACACTCCGCACCACACAAATTTTTAGTTAACTCGGGAAGGCCTTTTCGAAGACTTGGGTCATCATCGTCAACCCATGTACCGATTGATAGAATAGAAGTACTGTAAAACATATTTTGAAACGCAACAAATGCAAAAGTTACAAAGTTCAAAATTGCCAGGAGATTTTTCCTCTCAATAAGAATTTCAATTTATTTTGTATAATTATCGAAGTTATTTTTCTTTAATTTAATGTTATAAGAATAGTTGTTTATTTTCCTACTTAGAATTACTTTTTCGTTCTCCTACGTCGCATAGTAGCAGCAAAGTGAATATAAGAAACTGTAATTTCTATCATAATCTGAGAGTACAGAAAAATTACGCAGTAATTCTGTATTAACACATTTTGTCGGAAGGCGTTGAATTATAATATTACGTGATTGAGCGGATATGCGTATTTATAATATGCATGCGTACCACTGCTCGCTTTATGATATACGAGGTGTGTCCGTTTATTTATTAGAAAATAAAAAGCGTATTACAGGATAAAAGTGCGGTCCTCAAACTATTTTCAACGTAGTCACCAAGCCGATTGAGGCACTTGTCCCATCTGCGGACGAGGTCTAACGTGCCCCTGGTGTAGAAATCAGGTCCCTGTCGACACAGCCACTGTGTTGTGGTTTGGATGACGTCCTCATCCGACCGAAACCGTTGTGCTCCCAAAAAACCTTTCATGTTTCGGAAAAGATGAAAATCCGAAGGAGCCAAGTCCAGACTGTGAGCTGGGTGAGTGATGACTTCCCATCCGAAATGACGAAGTAGACCAGGCCCCTTTCGTCGAATCACTTCCCGTAATTTATCGAGAGTTCCGCAGTATGCTGTTGCACTTGCAGTTTCGCCATAACGCTTAAACTGACGCAGAAGAACGCCTCTACAATCCCAAAAAACTGTAGCAAGGACTTTTTAGCCGATGGAGTAACGCAAAATTTTTTGGGAGGTGGACTGTCGGGATGCTTCCATGCCATACTTTGAACTTTGCTCTCAGGCGTCGTGTGATGAACCCACGTCTCATCTCCGGTTACAATATTCATAAGAAACGAGGGGTCGTTATGGTAACATTGCAGGTTTTCCAAAGAGCATGCAAGTCTCGCTTCCTTATGCGCATTCGTGAGTTGCTTAGGCACCCATTGTGCAGAGACTTTTCAGTAGTCAAGCCTATTGCGGACAATGTCAAGGATGAAATAGTCGACTTGATTCGTGGATGTGAAATCACGCGATTCATGCACTCGCAGAGTGATATCTTGACCGCTGGATGTTACCCGGACACGCCTCGTACTACGACTGGATCGGATCTCATTGCGACTCGAATACGCTGTTGCCATTCGCAGAGCCAATCCCACGTTCGTATCTGGACCAACGTGTATGTTTGATTGTAGTTATCTGTCAGTTGTGTTGCTAATTGCGTCATCTTATAGATTTTGCAATAAAACTTTTGCTTTGAAATATCGTGTTCGTTAATGATATCTAAGACTCTTATTTTTACTGTAACTAATTTTTTAAAGAGAGAAATGTTAATAAATAATAATTAGATAGGAATGACGCGATAATGATAATAATAATAATAATAATAATTTATTATTATTACATAAATAAATTGCAAAAAAAAACGTATACAAAATAAATACAACAAATATACAAAAAAAAGTAATAAATAGAATTGGTCCCACGGCCCCCGGTGACCCGGACGCTACTCATTTCGAAGAGATGCGCCCGGGGCATTGGAGAATGCAGACGGAGGTGGGGGTAAGAGGGGTCCAAATAAAAAAGGAATAGTAATAATGACAATAATCTTTATTGATTCAAAGTAACCTATAAAAATAATAAGATCAGAAATGTGGTTACTTAAATATTAAATTTTTTCTTTGGATCTTAGGTCGTTAACAGAAGTTAAAAAATTTTTTTAATTCTTTTCCAACATTTATCTGATTGCTACGTTTCATTGATGTTTTGACAACTTTTTCAAGCTATCTTATCATATTTTTGGTTTTATATGTATTGTCGCTTTCATTTTATTTAATATTAAAAAAAAAACAAAAATTAATGTCAGTGAAATCAAGTCAGGCTGGATAATTTTAAAACATTTTTTTAAGACCAGTAGAAAGTCAGACCATTTCTTTTTTTCGGTGTGTCTGCCTATTCATTTTGTCGGTTGTCGTATGGGTTTTATATTTAACCTGATAAAAATATGTTTAAGTAGTATTCATCGTTACTTGATCCTTAGATATGATTTCATTGATATTGAAGTCTTTTTAATTTTAAATATTAAATAAAATAAAAACGAAAAAACAAAGGATGATAAAATACCTTGAATAACTTGAGAAAAAAAATCAGCGAAACGTAGCCATGAAATACATAAATTTATGGAAAGAGAAAGAAAAGGTTTTATACTCAAGAAAGAAAAATTTTACATTTTTACGTAATTAAACCAAGATCAAGAAAAGAAAAACAACATATAAAAAATTTTAAGAATCCTTTTTTTCTGAAGTTCTCTAAGGAGTTCGGTATCATTTCGACTTAGCATTCGCAAGTTGGGAAACAATTGACTACATTTCACCCTTCATGGGGAAGAGATGAAAGCAATAAACCCATGGGACACTTCATATACATACCATTTACACTCTAAAAGGCTTGTAATTAATTTGAAAATTGAATCTTGATTTTGGCGGCTTTCTTAATACAAATTTTCTTTCAAAGGTTCACAGATAAAAAAAAAAATAAAACAGTTTTCTCAAGATGATATAAAATTGTCGAAACGTTAAAAATGTTTATTTTTACTTTTATGAACCCCTGGAAGAAAATTTGTATCGATAAAGCCGCTAAAATCAAGATTCAATTTTCATATACCTTGCATTATCTTTGTTACTGCCGCCTAGGATAGCATTATATTTTGACGTCTCGCATCAGATCCAGTCTCAAATTTTCCGAAACCTTGAGGAGTAAATCTCTTTAATTCTAACATTTCTCTTACAGGTATCTCAAATATCTTTAAATCCTGTTGTCCATCTTCACCAACTCCAAGTCAACTACTTACAAACTCCAAATGGATATTCGTGGTGGTTCGTCGAAACAAAACCTCAGTAATTAGTCTTGCTTTCCTTGTCCTATCGCGTTAATTGTTCCGAAATTAGTTTCTCTGTTCTACGGCTCGGCTACGAACACAGAGGGGGAACTGTATCTAGGAAATTCATCCTAGCTATTTGAATTTTAGGACGGTAGAGAATTAAAATTTGATACGACAAGACGTCTTTAACGATCACCTAGATCTGAGTGAGAAAAGTTATTGCCATTCTAAAGTTCCATTCTTTGTTTGAATTTAGGAAAATGTATATGAATGAAATGTATATTCCAAAGTTTGTTAAATCGAAATCACATTGAAATAGTCTGTAGAGGTAATTATATTACCTGAAAGCATCTTTGTTGGATCGGGTCATGTTTGTTGAACTAATTATATTACGCATTTCACGCCTCTGTAGTTTTAGTTTAGAGAGTCAATTCATTTCGTGCTTGGCACTTGTAGTAGATAAGTTAATAATATTTGTGTATCCCATAGACTTCGCTATACGTTCATTACAGTACTACAGGCAAAATAATCGACTTTTCCTGTTTCGTACCGCTATGAATAATATATCTGAAATCTTCCTATTTCCTACCGCATACGATAACCACTTTTCCAGTCTTCCTGTTTCATATCGCTAGGTATAGTTAGTTAAATCTGCAAATGGTTTTCTATTTAATTGTCTGAGGTAATGAATAGAGAGGGAACAGTTTGTGGACGTGCCCAGGAATTATTCTAACCTGCTCGGATTTTAAGCTTCTAGAAATGAAAGCAAGCCAAGCTGTGTTTCAAACAAAGCCAAAAATGGGGCAGACTGTTTGTACAAAACAAAGAAATGTGTTCGAGGGGAACTTACCCCGGTGCCATAAATATTCAGACAAGAATTAATGAGTACGGGGTTGATTTTGTTGCGCAAATACTTGAATTTAGTGCAGTGAAAGGGAGATTTTACAGAGAAAGACACAGCTTTAGGTGTAAACGTGCTGCCCAAGAACAGAGAAGAAATAGTCATTCCAGACACGATATTACCGTATGTACTGATTGATAATGGACACGATGAACGAATATCCATTTTCGCACGTAAGGGAGGCCACATTCTTATGCAAACCTCGGAAAAATTTATGGATGGAGTGCTTAAAGGTTACTATTCGCATTTCGGCCAGTTGTGTACTATTCATGTTGATTTGGGACGTGATTGATTTATCACATGTGTTGTACCAAACAGTTTACGCGCTCTTGCGCAACCAAAAAGAAGTACCTACACTCCTACCAACAATAGTTCATATTGACTTTGAGGGAGGTGCCATAAATGCAATTAAATGTGTTTTCCTGGAATGACGATAAAAGGCTGCAATTTCCATTTTAACCAAGTACTTTGGAAGAAAGTGCAGTAACTGGAACTTGTGGCAACCTAGTGGCCACCTAACAGCAAGAAGACTGTAGTAAGCAATCATATCAGAATGTGTGCTGCCAGAAGAAATACCCACCAATGAATAGCTAGCAAGCGCTCAAGATTAACACGCCCTTGCAAAATTACATGACTACCTCGTTGAGTAAAGCCTGGAAAATGGTCCTATATGGATATGCTGCAACACATGGTAAGGCAACAGTAGTTCGAACTAAACTGAGAAAATTGTAAACGTCCCTTGACTCCTTTGTTCGCGGTAACGACTGTTTGATCACGGCCAATTAGAATATATCTTTCGAATTACAATTTGGTATTAAATTTCGATCTAATCAATCTAATCAACTGAAAGGCTAATTCTATGCTAAAATTAGTGTTACTGTAACCGAATGAAGACCTTTGTTTGATAATTGAGATCTATAAAGACAAATAATTGTCAATTCAGATATGAGCGTCAATTTCTCTACCTCGAACTTTACTTACAGAAGTTTCATTATTGATTTCAATTTATTCAGTGAATCAAATAATTTTTGCGACCTTTTCATAAAATGAATGTGAATCATAGCGCTCTAAATCATCAATACACAAGTTTCTCTCAAAAAAGCCAGTTGGTAAATCAGTACTAACAATTTTGCTTAGCTAGCTTTTAAATTGCTTTAAACTCTATTCCAAATAATTGTCTCTTCTCTTCTTTTTTAAAGTTAGTATGAATTGAAGACGGCGCATTTAAAATTTTAACTTTACAAAAGGTTTTTTTAGCTGTAGATATAATTTATGCTCTCAAGTTTGCACAGCTCCCTTAATAGCTAAGTCCACAGCGAATATTAATACAAATTACGGCAAAACCACGAATATGGCGAATACGACCAATTAGTAACATGTCCTAGACAGTTCGGTAATGTATATTTATATTCCATTTTAAAATTTTATATTACTACCCAAATAAAACACTAACAAGTCTCAAATTGGATTTGCGCGAAAGCTGCGGTTTGTCGTTGGGGTAAACTATTAGATAGGATAAAAAAGGGGTTCTGCTATAACAAACTCTGTTGCGTTAAAGTTTTCAAACCACTATGCCAGCGGTTTCTGGAATGTACAAACAGCTAAACACATTCCCATTTAATGATTTAATGTATCACGTTTCAGAGTTTGAATTAATTTTGTATTAATTTTTGACGAAATAAGTAGCGAAGTGGGATTACTTGGGTGGGTTTAGATTCATCACTTTTTTCAAAACATACGTTGTTCATCTTAAACTGTAACACTGTACTTATCTTACTTCATTTAAGTATTGTAGATGAAGTAACGGTCCCAGGCAATGAAAATTTAGCTGTGATATAATTTTAGCTCACTATTCATACTTAAAATTACTTTTACCGATAATTGACTTCTAAATACATATATCTTCTACAACATCCCTTCGCTCATGCGTTACCGATAGCATACGTTAATTTTAGACCAATGAAAACATTATTTTATATTATATAAATGATTTCGAATTACAAATTACTTCCCAAACTGTAATATTATCCTGGGGTTTTCCGTCAAGCGTCACAGCGAAGTGCCATCGCTATGTATCTGGAAGCTTGAAATTTACACATGCTAGCTATATTTAATTTGGGAAAATATTAATTTATGCCAAATAGAATTACTCTTTATAAGTTTAGTGGACGAATTGCTTTAAATTCAAAAATTAAGAACCGAAAGAATATACTGTGAGGACAAGTTATATTCTCATTTACCCGGGATTATCGTTAGCTGGAGACATGTTCACTGAATCAAAAAGCGGGCACTCAGCTGTATAAGCCGATGCAACGCCATGTTAAGTGTCGATAGAATCTGGCCGCTACCTGAACGTACCTCAACGCATGTGGCTGAACAACGCTAACCACGATCTGATCATATCGACTACAACAATGTTAATTTTTAATACATACATATAACCGTACTATTGAACATTCATTTTCCTAACATAAACTTTTTTGTTTATGTCAAGAAAGAAAATAAGGTCGGGATAATATTTTTTCTTGGAAGAAAAAAATATTTTCAATATAATACAAAAGGGTTATCAAAAAAGCACGTTACAAGACAAGAACATTTATTTCAAATGTAAAAAGATGAAACGAAATATAATCAGAAACGAATTAAATGAATTTACTGGACATTTTAGTCGTTTTAAGTGACGAATACCTAACAAAATAATTGTAAATACGATCTCGTCTTTGGACAAATCCAACAAAAGCATCGTTATTTGAAGACGAATCTCGTTTGTGAATTTCACCCACCATTTGCTATACTTTCCTACCTTCTATAGTGTTTTGACCGGCATTCCTTTATGCATCGCATTTTAATGAGGGAATGCATATGGAATGGATGTTGAAAAATTGGGACGGTTGCACTGTCACTATGTGGCTGCTTGTCTATGTAGACGTTGGGTAGGTCACTGTCATCATTTTGGCTTGTCAATGGGCGCGACGATATTCGAAAAGCATGGAAAGCAGCCTCGAAACAAATGTCGATGCCGTTAAAGCGAAAAATTAGGTTTTCTTACGGCCCTGAGCTTGTATACAGTATACGATGTAAAACAAATAACACGTAGACATGTATATTATATGCACACAGAGAAATGGATTATCAACAAAAAATACAAAGTTAAAATGACACGTATACCACGTTTAAAGTAAAATGAAAGATTACAAAGCCACAAATTTGTGGATATTTTATTCAGCAACATGTGCTTTTGAAGCAATTTATAATGTGTATGACTCAAACGCTTTGACAGAACAATACATTTTATTCTATTTTCTTGCAAAATCGCTTTATCATGTTTTTGCGTTAAAATTATTTGTAACGTATATATTCAGAATTCATTCTGACAGTTTTTATGAAAATTATGATGGCTAACGTATGTAAGTCCGGAATCCTGAATAATTATAAAAATTACCTTTGCATACAGTATTTCATAGCAAATACAGCCATCATAACCGATGGAAAAATGGATGGAAAATGGATCGCCATTTTTAAAGACTGGTGCTATTCTGGCGATTTTCCATAACTTTGGAAATGCTCCTGTTTTAACAGATAAGTTAAAAATTCGAGTGAGTGGTACAGTGAAACAATTGGGCACATTTACGTATTAGAAAACTCGGTACAGATCATGGCCAGCAGTTCTTTTAGACTTCAGATGATTTAATTCCGTCTAAAACATCATTTTCGGTGAAAAATCTTATATGGAAGTAATTTGCGAGTGTAGCCTCTTCTATTAAGCGGGCATTTTGAGAGGGTAATCGGAAGGTCTCTGAAAATTGATCGCAAAAGGCTTCCACAATATCATTGGGATTATCAAGTTGTAAATTTTTCCAGGTCATTTTTCCAGGGATTCTCGTCGTACTACGCTTGTTGTTTAGATATTGCCCGAAAAACTTGGGATCACTCGCGATGCTGTTCTCAGCCTTTCTTTCATAATCATCATGTGCATTTTTAATTTCTCTTTTTAACAACCGCCTCAAACGCCTGAATTCATTGTGAGCATTGAGAGATGAAGTTGTTCTCCATCTTAGCAGGTAAGTATTCTTTAACTTAATTATGTTTTTGATGTGGCTGCCAAACCACGGTGAAGACGTACGGTTTGTTTTGTTAATTTTAGGTACTGATTTATCAAGTATACCGTATAATACCTCGTAAAAGTCTGCTACCGCATCGTCTACGTCAACACGTTCTTTAATGAAAGCCCAATCAGCATTTGCCAAATCCGTGTGTAGTAAGTCCCAATTAGCCCTCGAGAAGTCATACATTGCATCCTTGTTTGAAGGAAATGTTGATGGTCGATTTTCAGCTCTCACCTGCACTGCCACTCGCAGTGCAGGGTGATGTGCAAATGGTGAACATTCACGATTGAAACTTGTTTTCTATGTTTAGCTACCCAGAAGTTATTTTGGAAAAAAGGAAATTACAGCAAATTTCAATGCTACATTACGCCCACGAGACATGCATGTCTGACACAAGGGTGCCATTGAGCAACACTCGATAGGGTCTACAAACCGAAGTGTCATCAGGTGTATGTCCTCAGCTCCGCCACCACCGCATTTCGAAATTTCCTATACGCTATCATTTTGTGCTTATTTTGTGCCTTTTTGTGCCGCAAAAAGACAACTTTGTACTTAATATTATCGGAGTTATTATGGTTTCTTCTCGGCGGTGCTGGGGACATTCCAGCTCCGCCACCTCGGCATTTTAAAATTTCGTATACGCTATCGTTTTGTGCAGTTTTGTACCGCGAAAAGGAAATTTTGTGCTTTAATATTAAGGGAGTTATAGCAGTCTCTATTTGGCGGGGCTGGGGACATGCCAGCCCCGCCACTTCGGCATTTTGACATCTCGTATACGCCATAATTTTGTGTTCGTTTTGTGTCGTTTTGTGCCGCAAAAAGAAAATTTTATGTTTCAATATTAAGGGAGTTATGACGTCTAGAATTTTGGGCATGGCATGTGCTCAGCCCCGCCACCACTAAATTTTGAAATTTCGTATACGCTATCATTTTACGCTAGCTTTGTGCCGTTTTGTGTCGCAAGAAGAAATTTTTGTGCTTCAATATTAGCCGAGATATAACGTTTTGAATTTCGGGTTTGGCGTGTCCCCAGCCTCGCTGCCACTGAATTTTGAAATTTCATATACACTATGATTTTGTGTCGCGAAATGCTTGTGGATATGCCATTCTCGTGGCATGTAGTTTCCGAGTATGACAATTTCTTACCAGAAAAAAATGTTTCGAAAGTAAATTCACTACTCTCAGATTAAAGTTTCTGACTAAAAGGAAAGTGTTATTTAAAAGGAAGAATCCTACGAAATGGGCGCATTTCGCAATAACAGCACGTATTAAATTGGCATTTTTGTTTGTAAATTCAGCTAGTAACTAAGGTATGTAATTAGTGCAATGGATTTGAATTTCTAACGCAATTACTACTAAAATAATAGAGAAAATAAAAATTTTCCGGCTTTAAATATATGTTTATATTTTTATTAACATAATAGGCATGATTTGTAGCTCATCGTGCTTTATACGAATCTTCTAAAAAATGGATAGATTCGATACTTCTAGGCGTATCAGTATCTTAATACTAATAAGAATACTTATCGTCAATCTGTTCGAATAAACTGCAAATATAATAAATTCAAGAAACACGCACAAGAAACCACTTAGTAACTGTTTCAGAAAAATAGTATATTCAATCGGCAATTGTTTCACAAAAATATTATATTCAATCGGCAATTGTTTCAGATTTTACTCCATTATCAAGATATATAATGCAAAATCAAGAACATGGACAACTATTTATACACGGAAACTGGACTGTAATAACTTGACTAGCGTCTTATAGTGTAATTGCTGTCATAAGCAGTGGACAGCAAGGGAATTCCGTAATATTATTAACAATATTCAGACCTTTCCTCTCCGCTTTCTTAATATATAAGAGATCACGTTTTAACTTCTTTCAACAGGAATATTTTTTCTCTTAACCAAAGAAAAGTAATTTTTCTTGGTAGCTGTGGTAGGAATTCGTTCTGCCTTGTGGCTGTGTTACGATAACTACCACTGAGTTTGCTGGAAGTTTTGGTAGTAACCGATTGAGAAACTAGTCCCCATACTCTCCAGCACAAGCTTCACTGTGAGCATCTGCGCTACTTTTCTTGCACATAGAATGATCAAAAAACGTCAAAGAGGTGTAATTTAACGATTTTTAGGTTGATCATAATTAGAGTAACCTAAACTTGCGGACTCGCATAGGCGTCGGTATTACGGGTTAATATAAGAATACGAAAAATTCATAAATAAACTAAACCGGTAGAGAAGCAGGCATGTAGTGTCGACCTTGAATATAAATCATGTCAAACCGCGCTGAGAGAGATTTCGTTTTAGTACCGGTTGAGCTGTTGCAGAGATTAGTCGAACGGTCAAGGTTATGTACTTACGTGTCGCTTTTGAAAATATAGCTGGTGTTTTTTGTGTGTTGTAGTATTATACCAAGTACATAATTAGTGTATCGTTTCGTATAGAACTAATATTTACATACATAAGAAAACAATGCCTCGTAATAGATTTGCTACTAATGTACATAAGTATGTGTCACTTTTTCCCCATTTAAAATATGACGGTAGTGCAGTTTTTGCTTAATATGCAATGTTCGTTTGGCTGCATTGGACAGAACTGATTGCCAGAGGCATGTCAATGGTATTAAGCATATGAGAAATGCAAGAACTGAAATGCCTTATACACTATTCCTCATACATTTATTAATTATGTTTACCTCTTGTAATCTTCCGTTGTCGTTGGTGAGAAAAGCAGCTTTTAAAACGTTTTGGCGACAATACGTTCCAAAGTACCCATTACCCTCACAAACACAATTACAGAATCATTTGCTGCGAATGAAAGAGATGCTAGAAAATGTGTGTAAACGTGATTTAATACATATAACCTGCGTGCTGCGTGCTTTGCATTTAGTTGGTGAAGTTGTTCGACAACATTACGGAAACGTTGATCGGATGACTGGAAGTATTAAAGCAGTGTTTCGTAAATCTCCTAAGCGTTTAAAAGAATTTCGTAAATTTTGTCCAGGTATTCCAGAACCTCCTGAACCAATTTTAACGCAATGGGGTATTTGGATAACAGCAGCTTCTTACTATTTGATCCATTTTCAACAAATTCAATCAGTTATAATGCGATTTAATCGGAATGAATCCAAAGTAATTAGAGAAAGTCAAAGAGAATTTAAAATTCCTCAACTTTTAGAAGATTTAACAACAATATGTACCAATTATACAGTATTACTAGATGCCATCAGAAAAGAACAATGTACTGAATTGTCATTGCAGGAATCATTAAACATAGTGGAGAGTGTAAGAAATAAATTACACACATTAAATGATACGCCAGGATTATGCGCTAGTCAAAAGTTGGCAGATGTTTTAAGGAAAAATCCCGATTTTAATACTTTAGAGACCGTTTATAATAAGTGTAAGAATAGTGAACATTTAAGTGATTTTGAAAAACAGTTTCTACATGCAAATGTAACTTCCTTAGATGTGGAGAGATTGTTTTCTATGTATAAGAATATTTTTTCTTGTCGACGCACAAGGTTTAAAGAAGTAACTGTGGAAACATATGCAATGATGCAAGTTTACAGTAGTTCACATCCTGATGCCTCTAATTTGTTGAATAATTGGCAAGCAAGTTTATTTATGAATTTTTCGTATTCTTATATTAACTCGTAATACCGACGCCTATGCGAGTCCGCAAGTTTTGGTTACTCTAATCATTATTCATAATTCTGTCTACTTACGGTAATAGATAGCACTAAAAGATGCAATAGTTTTTATAAATAACTCATTAATCGATAGAAATGAAGGCATAATGTGAAAATAAAACACTGAATTTGACAGGCAACATAAATTTCACCGATCAGCTGATCGATCAGTGATCTCCCTAGGAGAAATCCCGACGAAAGACGTGGCAACAGCACTGGCTCCAGACAAGGATAGTTTTATACAAATTATTGTAAACTAGCAAAAGAGGGTTATACTTCATAAGACCCAATACTTCGAAACCAGGATGAAACGCTCTATACAAGGAATCCTATTATTCAAAAAATTCACTTTCTATTGATTTCTGTTGGCTTAATTTGAAGTTGTATAATATATTGAAATATTTTCCTTACTATATAATAACTTTGTATTGCAAAATATTGAAAGATGTACTGTTCACCAATTCACCAGAAAAAAATCAGCTAATTTTTCAACACAACTTGTTCTAACTAATCTACTAACTAAATTAGATGCACGTTAACTGTATTCGTATTGCATTTCATAAGCGACACTTCTGGGCGAAATATTAGTTGCTAGAAAAGTCTACTTCGCTAAAGAAAATTAGCTTTTGCTCTATTAATCTTTAATTTTAATTAGGAACTTCATTTATTTACATTTTACTATTTTACTCGAAAACAATTGTTACTAGTTCACCAAAATCTGTAATATTCCCTTAAAGGTGACTCCAAAGAATATGTCTCATAATAATGAAACGAAAATATTTCCATACAAAATATTCATTTTTATTACCACTGACGCACCAGTTCCCACAAGAATTAATAAGACCGGATACTGACCGAAGTCAACATCAAATACTCCCATACAAAAAGGATGCCACGTCCCCTTTTAAAGAGCTGAAAATGAACAGAGACGAGAAAAAGGAAGTGCCGCTTTGACAAACGCGGAAAAAGAAGTTTTTGGGGTACCTTTACGTCCTTTGGATCCCGCCGATCTTGTGTCCTCCTTTTCATCTTTTGTCTTTTTCGACGTTAAAATGAAGGGAAACATTTCGAAAGACTAGCCCTGAACTTAATATAATTAAATCCTGAACACAATGAAAGCGAAATAATGAAACATCCCTTCTCTTAATTATAAAGCATGAAGGGTGATTTAATTAAGAGCAGATGGATAAACAATTAAGTTATTTAAACATATATTTATAATTTAGGAAATTAAAATTAACTTAATTGGGAAGAAATTGCCAATAGTACGATATAGTATTTGCTTTCTTTGAAATCTTGAAAAAAAATGTGACTGCGATACAAGCTACCTTAAAATTAAACTTTAGCATGACATGGAATTTGTCATGTTTTAATGCAATTTAGGCGGTGGGAGATATTTATGTGGTGAATGTTTGGTAAACTAGAAAAGCAGATTTGCATTTTAAATATAATAATAATAATAATAATAATAATAATAAATTCATTTATTCCATAATGCAATAGCATAGAATACGTCATCTTAGTTAATATAAAAAATTGTAAATATAAAAATAAGCGATAAACATAAAACAAATAGTACAAACAAACACATACATGTATATAAATATAAAGAAAATTATACTATACACGGTGCATTTAAAAAATCTTTGATAGTATAAAATGTTTGACTAGAGAGGTATTTTTTTAATGTTATTTTAAACTGTACTGATGGCATTTGCTTTAGTTCCTGTGGTAAGTGATTATATATTTTAATGCACTGCCATACAGCTTGTTTCTGAACCTTAGTCAAATGTGTTTGGGGCGGGAGTAATTGATTATTAACTTTGCACCTAGTGCTGCGTTCGTGATCTATTTCATACTTTTTAAAAATGTCATTATAGTGCTGCTTCACAAATATTGATGATGTTAATACATACATAGACGGTAAGGTAAGTATATTATTTTCTCTAAATACCGATTTGCATGAGTCCCTAGGTTTTAGTTGGAAGATGGCTCTTATACAAGCTTTTTGTAATACGAAGATCCTGTTGAAATTTGCTGCATTTCCCCAGAATATTATTCCGTATTGTAGCCGAGATTTGACACATGCGTGATAAACATTTAATGCGGTATCGACACTTACACTTCGCGAAATCACTCGCAGACTGTAGCAGAAACTATCCAATTTTGCAGCGAGATCCCGAATATGGGGGCCCCCAAGATAGAGCGCTGTCAAGCACCACACCAAGAAAGCGAGCATGGTCCACACAAGAAATTAGTTCGTCACCACACTGGATTACTAGTTCTTCTGGCGCTATTTTAAAAGGTAGAATATTTGTCTTGTTTGCGTTTAGCATTAAGTTGTTACTTTCGCACCACTTCTGCATACAACTAAGATTTTGTTCTAGAGCCTTTTTTATTTTTTCACATGTTTTCTCTCTAAAGATGCATGAAGTGTCATCAGCATAAAGAATTGCCAAGCCGTCAACGACTTCCGGTAAGTCGTTGATATATAGCAAAAACAAGAGCGGTCCGAGAATAGAACCTTGTGGTACACCAAACTGGATAGTTCTCCAAGAAGATGATATTTCTGTACCAGCTGTATCGTAAGCTACCACCGCTTGTTTCCGACTTGTTAAGTAGGACTCAAGCAACTCTAAAGACACGCCTCTGACGCCCATTACTTTCAATTTGTGCAAGAGAACCTGATGGTGCACGCAGTCAAACGCTTTCGATAAATCCATAAATGCACAGGCGGTGATTTCCTTGTTGGCCACTCCAATCAATAGTTCCTCCAGCAGTTGAAAAGTCGCTCTCATAGGAGATCGTTTCTTTATGAATCCATTTTGATTTGAATGCAGGACGTCGTGTTTGATCATAAATTTTGTCATTCTGTCATATAAAACTTTTTCTATAACCTTGGAGATGTTCGACATCAGTGTAATAGGTCTATAATTACCAATGTCATCCCTATCTCCCTTCTTGTGAATAGGTCTAACAACAGAGTATTTTAACCTTTCAGGAAACTTGCCAGTTTGGAATACTGTATTTATGATGTGAGCCAGGGGAGGCGCAAGATGTTCGGCACAACTTTTGAGTAAGGAAACTGGGACACCATCTTCGCCAGTCACCTTAGTATTATTGAGGCTACCAATAACGCTCCTAACCTCATAGTGGTCCGTCAAATACAACGCTAAAGACTCAGGTATGTATTTAACCCTTTCTGTTATTATTTCGTTTTCTTGTTTGCTGTATTCACCTAGATCTATAAAGTGGCTATTAATACTGTTTAGGATCTGTCTGTTGTTGCTGTCATTAGCGCCGAGGTCTCTTAAATCGAACGACTGTTCCCTTACAGATCCTCGAATCTGTCTAACAACATCCCACGTTGCCTTACACTTGTTAGTGGAGTTATTTATATGTTCTGTATATGAAGCTCTTCGTGACTGCTCGATTTCCTGCTTCAGTTGTTCACAAAAGACATTGTACGTATTTTTATCTATTTTATTCTTTTGTAGTTCTTCGTACAATTGTCTTTTGATGGCACACATATTTTTGATTCTATCAGTTAACCACCTTTTCTCCGGCTTAAATATGCAATAACAGTAATCCGTTTGCTTTTAACAGAAACAACAACATTTAACGGACGACATTTCCACGTTACTAAATTGTAAAATGATGTAATTTCTAAATTGTTTTACATGTTTTCTTTCTTGTATTACATTAATTTTACAAACTAATGAGTAAAGGTGTGCGTGAACATATTGCACTATTTGTAGAGATTCTTCTAACGACACCGCAGGATTTTGTAATTTTTCTATTGCATCTGCTAGCCCGAAGTAATTGTCGTGAATGATTTTTAAATCCATTTTAACCTGATTATCTTGAAATTTCGACTGACTTTTCTGGATAGCGGCAGCATCCTTTGTATCGAATTGTAAAACCACGTTCTTAATATTGTCAAAATATTTATGATAATAAAACGCGGCCTGCAACCATGTTCCCCAACGAGTTAGAATAGGTTCTGGTGGCTCTGGTATACGGGGGCACAGTCTGTGAAATTCGTGAATACGTTTCGGTGATTTGACACTGCTTTGGTATGCGCTATTAAAGCGTCTACCTCAGGATAACATTTTCTGATACTATCCGCCACAAGATTGAGAGCATGAATTTTACACGTAATGTGTAACAAATTAGCAGAATGCTTTTTAAGAGACCGGCCTACAGAAAGCATGTTTCCAGCACCATCACTCACTAACATCAAGAGTTGGTTTGTTGAAAGTTCAAACTTGTCCAATGTATTTAACACTAACTTTGAAATTACTTCGGCAGTACACCGTTGTATTCGTTTGGAGACTAATAGGATTGAAGGTGCCGATTGATGAGGTTCCAATTTGCGTGTCATTACATTAAGAACAGAATGTTTCTTCCGATCTGCTGTTTCGTCGACACATAACCACAATTTTTGATCTTTAACGCATAAACGCATAAATTAAATATAAATTTTTCATTGTCTCGTGCGCAATTTCTTCTTGAGACATGCTTTTCACTATTTACGTGTCGTAGACAATGTTGTGTGGACCAACACATTAACGGGATTTTACAGATTACACATTTAATTTTAACACCCTCATATATTGTCTGAAATTTCTGCAATAAATTTTCGAAGTAATACTACCGTTCCTCTCGGTCCGAACTGATTCTACGCCGATGCGCGGTACCGCTCGTGGCCAGCGTTAATTATGAGTATAGTTTTATTAGCTTATACTGTAAATATACCTTCATCATCGGTAAGGTCTTAGTTCTTAGATTCTCCCAAATAATTTTTCAATATTGCATTCTGGAAAACGTACAATTTGTTCAAATTGTATGAAATAATGCTTTTGTAATCGCTCCAGTTATACGAGGATGGAATGATTAAATTGTTTTACATTTAACATACACCTAACTCGACATGGAAACACAGAGAAAGTGTATCTCACGGACTTGAAACTTTATGGGTTTATAGTCCGATCTAGTGTAAGAACAACGGTAACTATCTTAGCTGCCCAATCGCTCACTGGCGGGCTGTAAAGCACCCCACCCTCAACACTACCCTTCGCTGTTTGACTGAGTACCTCAAAAACTGAGAGATATAAAAAAAGAGGTAATACAGAATTTAAACTGTTTTACATGCTCTTAACGACGACGTAAATATCTTCTCTATAACGAATATTTATTTAGGGAAACAACATCCCACCCCTTATTTTTTTGCAAATTTCCGAACTTTTACATATTACAAAAATATAGAAGCTACGTAGAATTTACATGTATATATATGTATGTTAAATCTGATGTTTTCACGGGTATGATATGAACCTTGTGGTTTTCGGGTTCTATCCCGCGTAGTGCGTTGGTCATTAGAATGACCATTGTCAGGACGTTTCGGCAGAATCTCATCTGCCATCTTCTGGTGATCTGCTCTGTGTAGTACGTCGAGTAGAACTGCGAGTGACTCGTCCGGCTCCCGCTATATATGCCTGTGTGGGCGGGTTCTTCGGTGGGGTGGCGGTTTTTATTGGTGCGGTTCGGTTGTTCTTCGGAAGAGTTTCTTCGTCGGCACGTGTGGTCTGATTTGGACTGCCGGTGTTTCGTTGTGTCCGCATAGCAAGTAATGGACGCCAGGAGCTTGGAAGTCGTGTGGGATCGTCCCGTTTGTTCATACTATGCGATCTTTTTTCTATTTAAATGGCTTCCCTTATGACTCTTTGGTGGTGTGAGCTTTCGTTTGCGATGGTTCTTGTGCCGTCAAAGTCAATCTTATGTCCTGTGTCCAGAAAATGTTGCACTAGTGACGAACTCATTTCGAGTTTCTTGACTGCATTTCTGTGCTCTTCCTTCCGGACACTAATTCGGCGGTTGGTCTGCCTGATGTATGTTTGTGAGCACTGGCCACATGGTATTTCATATATTCCTTGGTTTTCCAAATTGATTTTGTTCTTGGGACCTTGAAGGGCATTTCGCATCTTTCTGCTCGTTGTGAATGTGGCTTTGATGTTGTGTTTCTTCATTAATTTGCTGATCTTGTCTGTGGTTCCTTTGATATAGGGTAACACTATTTGTTTGCTGGTTTCTTTCTCTTCCTTTTCTGTTTTTTTTTGTGTGTATTTTTGTTGTATTTTGGTGTTTAATTATTTTGTCTATGGCCGCAGGGGGGTAGTGGTTCTGTACTAATACGTTCAGAAGTATGTCCATCTCCGTTTTCTTGCGGCTTTTGTCTGCTAATAACGCAGACCTTGATGTTAGGGTTTTTATAACTGACTGTAGCTGTGCGGGGTGATGGTGAGAGTTCCCGTTTAGATATCGGTTGGTGTGGGTTTTCTTGCGGTAAACGGTATGTCCCAAGGAGTTGTTTGGTTTCTTGTAGACTAACACGTCTAGAAAAGGCAACTGATTGTTCTCTTCTACTTCCATTGTGAGTTTGATCCGATTGTGGATGTTATTTAGGTGTTGTAAAAATCTTTCCAGTTTGTCTTTCCCGTGCGCCCATACGACAAACGTATCGTCCACGTAACGGAGCTATACTTTTGGTTTGTCTTCTGCTGTATTAAGGGCCGTTGTTTCAAATCCTTCTATGAACAAATTGGCTACAACTGAGAACCACGACATACTGGTCAGCTTCGATGTAGTGTCATTATTCACACAAGTCCCGGTAAATGAAGCACTGCGCATAATCAAAACAAAACATAATCCACCACATCACATAATACAACTCACAGAACACTGCTTACAAAACACTTACTTCTCATACAATAGACAAAAATACCGGCAAATGGAAGAAGCTCCGATGGGCTCACCATGTTCGCCAGTTGTAGTCAATTTGTTCATAGAAGAATTTGAAACAACGGCCCTTAATACAGCAGAAGACAAACCAAAAGTATGGCTCCGTTACGTGGACGATACGTTTGTCGCATGGCCGCACGGAAAAGAAAAACTGGGCAGATTTTTACAACACCTAAATAACATCCACAATCCAAACAACTCCTTAGGACATACCGTTTACTGCAAGAAAACCCACACCAAGCGATATCTAAATGGGAACTCTCACCATCACCCCGCACAGCTACAGTCAGTTATAAAAACCCCAACATCAAGATCTGCGTTATTAGCAGACAGCAGCCATAAGAATACAGAGATGGACACACTTCGGAACGTGTTAGTACAGAACCACTACTCCCCTGCGGCCATAGACAAAGTAATTAAGCACCGAAATACAACAAAAATACACAAAAAAACAGAAAAGGAAGAGAAAGAAACTAGCAAACAAATAGTGTTACCCTATATCAAAGGAACCACAGACAAGATCAGCAAAGTAATATGGAAACACAACATCAAAACCACATTCACAACGAGCAGAAAAATAAGGAATGTCCTTCAAGGTCCTAAGGACAAAATCAATTTGGAAAACCAAGGAATATATGAAATACCATGTGGCCAATGCTCACAAACATACATCGGGCAAACCAACCGCCGAATTAGTGTCTGGAAGGAAGAGCACAGAAATGCAGTCAAGAAACACGAAAAGAGTTCGTCACTAGCGCAACATTTTCTGGACACAAGACATAAGATTGACTTTGACGGCACAAGAACCATCGCAAACGAAAGCTCACACCACCAAAGAGTCATAAGGGAAGCCATATAAATAGAAAAAAAACCGCATAGTATGAACAAACGGGACGATGCCACACGACCCCCAAGCTCCTGGCGTGCATTACTTGCTACGCGGACACAACGAAACACCGGCAGTCCAAATCAGACCACATGTACCGACGAAGAAATTCTTCCGAAGAACAACCGAACCGCACCGATAAAAACCCCCACTCCACCGAAGAACCCGCCCACACAGGCATCCATAGCGGCAGCCGGACGAGTCACTCGCAGTTCTACTCGACGTGCTACACAGAACAGATCACCAGAAGATGGCAGATGAGATTCTGCCGAAACGTTGTGACAACGGTCATTCTAATGACCAACGCACTACGCGGGATAGAACTCGAAAACCAGAAGTTTCATATATATATATATGTATATATATTGTCATTCTTATTGTGTATACGCAATGCGCATCGTAATGTATTTCTTAACTTACTTTTTAAACAGTAAACTCTATACTCACATTTTATTAATAATATCATTTGATAACCACCTGCGTGTTTTCTTCATTACTGTAAATAGAGCACATCAGGTATTATTTTTTTACACGAATAAGGATATTTATATGTTTTTGTAGTATATAAAAATTCTAAAATTTGCAAGAAAATAATATTTACGCCATCGTTAAGAGCATGTAATACAGTTTAAATCTTGTCTTAACTTTTTTTGATATCTCTTATAGTTTCTGAGTTATTGCGTCAAACAGCGAAGGGCAGTGTTGAGCTTGGGGTGCTTTACACCTCGGCAATGGACGATTGTGCAGTTAAGATAGTTACCGTTGTTCTTAATCTAGATCGGTCTATAAACCCACAAAGTTTCATTTAAATCGGCAAGATGCACTTACCTGTTGTTTCCTTTGCTCCCAATTTGGAAAATTCATGCGGTCTGTTGCGGTATAAAATCCCTGCTGTGTAGCTGTGTAAGTTAGTCCGCTAAATATCGTTCTATCTAATGTTTGTCGCGATAGATGGCGCCACTTGTTGTGAGAATATTTGTATTTATTATTTCAAAATCCTATTTTCCTGTTGTTATACGCTAAATTCCAATTTCTCTACATTTATAGAGCCTTCTTAGTTTTTAAACATCCTTAGGTAAAGTACCAAAGCAGTCATTTCATATCCTCACTTCCACCTGTTGCAATCATGTGATATTAGCGTTGGTTTTCGGGAGAACCTTGGTTGAGCTGTGTGTTTGGAAAGAGGTATGTATAGTAGCTTCGGACGTACAAGTAGCACATATTTTGTCGACACTTTGTTGGAATACCGTTTCTCGGATCTAAGGCTACCTACCTAATCAAGTATCGTATCGTTTCCTGTCGTAAAATTCATCCGATGGGGAATTCATAGTACCGAGCTAAATGCTTACGTCATACCGCCATCGCGTAAGAATCAGTTCAGTTTCCCGTTCGAGTTCTAATTTTGCTAATCTTAATGTCTCCTTTCGGGGCCCTTCTCTAGCCCTAAGAAGCGCGCGAGCAACGCAAAGTTTCCCACTGAACGGCTCGTGAACTACGGTGAGAAGCTTCGAGGAGCGGCTCGTGGTTATGTTTGAAAGCTTTATACTATAAGGTATTTTTAGTGCACTAATATATTCCATTCTGTAGCGCTTCTAAATTTTATTCATGTTTTTGCAACAGTTCATTCACTGTCCTTATTTTATTTGGTCATATCGCTACAGAACGGATCCTTAGGAACGTAGTATATAAGGTTAAGTTTTGTATAACGTTCAATTTTGCGTAACCGTTATTCCCGCATATTTCTCGAAAAAACGCTATTACGTCATCGCTTTATTTTACTTATTTACTGGTCATTGCTTTTCGTATTTTAGATATACTTACTTATCTATTCATTGGTTTGCAACCATAATCACTACGAACTTGTACAGTTATTTGTTTAAGTATGTTTCACGTTTGTCCTAAGTATATGCTCACATTTTTTTTTAAATTTTTGTTAAACATTGTTGTGTGGTTTTCTTGTACTTACTGTTTAGTAAAAGTATTTTCAATGTACAGAGTGACAGAAAATTAATGTCAAATCATATTTGTAACAATATTTGCGTGACCGTTCAGGTAATCCGTTATTTTCACACTCAAACTAACCTAACTTTTATTATTCGATATCTTGCGACGAATTTCCCTATTTTGGCGTCGCTAAACTACAGGGCGGTCCCTTTACATTACTTAAACAGGGTGGCACTTTTCAACTTCCACGCCATTTTCTTCTGGGCTAGGGCAAAGGGAACCGTACCCCATATTCACCATCGTTTCGAATGTATAAAAGTACCCACCATATTCGTTTTCCCGAAAGGTTTATCATCCTTCCTTTTCGCGCGATACTATCGAGATAGGCGTTTCAAGTTTGCTTGTGTAGAGTCCAGTCCTCTTAGCATTGACTGTCTGAATAGAGAGCATCGGATTGATGATTAGCCTATTGCTTGCCTTGGAATACTAAAGCGTTTTGAGTTAAGCTTAGTGACTTATTATCCTTGGCCCAGTGGTAACAGGGCCTGTTTCTAATTGTGACAGGATTAGAATCTGTGCATTCGAGTCCTACCAAGGCCAAGTAGCTGATTTTTCTAGCGGGTCTGATGCAATCTAGAATCATTCGCTTGTTGGAGAATAATTAACTGCGTTTGACCCTTGACAGTAACAAAACCATGTAACACTATATGCGCACCATTTACATCCTAGAAGGCTTTTGTGATTATGACAAGCTAAACAACTTAGAGAAAGAGGGGATCAGAAAGATAATTTTGGTAATTAACCGCAAACCCAAGATAGATACATTTCAAAAATATTGAAAGCAATATCATTAGTTTATTAACATTCTAAAATGAAGTAAACACACTTAATGATCAAATTTAAGAGTATTTAGAGATACTGAGCCTACTTTTATGAACAAGAGAACCAACTTCAGCTGAAATGATCCTTATATAGCATATTAAATCCCGTCTAATCCATTCCAAGGGCGGCATTTATTATATAATTTGATATAATCCCCGAATGCATTGTCTCGATGAACTGAATTAATGATAAAGTCAGGCGCGCCGGTACTAATGTCTGGCACCCCAAAATCTCTTTCGGTATAAGAGTGCGTAGTGAAGACGTCTAACAAAAATTCGACGAGAGGAAAACCGCGCCAAGTCGTCGCACAGCGTGGCATAACGGAGTGTCACGTTAAGCCGATTTAGGAAATCGTCGATTTCTTCTCGGTCCGCATCCACGGTACGTTCGACTTAAGAAAATCCCTTATCAAATCTTCATCACGTCAATTACTCGACGGAAATGTTAAAAGGAACATTAAACAATTTTTAGAGTGGGTTCAACGTTGATTTGCGCTGCATTTAGCTGTTATTTCGCGTATATGTATTTGAAATCCGTAGCACATCGCATTAAGATGTTTTCCATATAAGGGTCAACCTCCTCACACTACAGCTAGGCGTAAGCATATAAGCTCCTTAATCACATGTATGCAGAAGGATGCCCTGCAGTCACGCACTCAAACTACTCGGCTTTTGGGAGGGGGACGATCTCGAGGAGTCTCTACAACATGTACCAACAAGAGATTCGCCGAATTTCCCGCCTGGTCCAACGTCCTCCTCGAGATATCGCGTAAGTATTCAACGATGCTAGGAATGGATAAGTAATCACGAAGTTGAAAATTTCGAATGTACTAAGGTAATAACGTAATCATCCTAATCATTTTGTTTTGAAGGACTTCAAGCCGGTTGAGATAACTCGGAGGAGCGGTCGACCAAGCCAAAGCGCTATATGTCAAAATAGGCCTAAGGCGGGAAGTGTAGCCCAACGATTTGATATTTATGTCCAAAGAGCTTTTCTTGCATGTTTCTGGCTCGTAGATATTTTGTTTGACCCAGTTAATGTGGAGACTCC
The DNA here is from genome assembly GCA_029619315.2 of Dynastes maya. NCBI lineage: Eukaryota > Metazoa > Arthropoda > Insecta > Coleoptera > Scarabaeidae > Dynastes > Dynastes maya. The sequence goes on from JAROYE020000008.1 coordinate 5,592,681, forward strand.
AAGTAAGGCGCTGGTCTATTAAAAGTCACAAATATTTTAATCTAGGGAATTGTCATTCCGTCAACCGTCAACAAATCGTATGCAGGCCTGCGAGAACGCGTGAACCTGACAGTTGCGCTCTTGTCTCCGTTGGCCCTTAGTTTTCATTTGGCAAGCCACTCGACCAACGAATCCAGCGGGCTCTGGAGTCAAACATAGAAGGTTCTGCGGGATACATCCGCGGTGAAAACAAGGAACAGTTTCGGTCCCAATAATGTCCCTCGGGGAACGCCGGATAGGAGTCATCACTTAGACGAAACTGCTGAACTGGATCCAATCGAGAAAATTCGTCACCGCAGGTACGAAGTCGTCAGGGCAACCAAGCTTCGGCCAAACCCAAACTTACTTATCAATCAAAAGCCCAAGGGACATCCAAAACCATTGCACTTGCTGTCTCCTTACGTTCAAACGCGTCCCTGATATGTTCTATCAGACGAAGCAACTGGAAATCCACGGACAGCCCAGCTCTAAACCCAAATTGCTCGTCCGGCAGGAGACCCATATTTCGTTGCACAATCGAGTTAGAATTATTGCTTCGACGATCTGGGACAAAGAGGACAGAAAACTGATGGGGCGGTAGTTCTGAGGAAGAGCCGAATCCTTCTCGAGTTTGGGTATGGTCACAACGACCGCATGTTTCTAGATGGTAGGGTAATATCGAAGTCGGAGGATTGAGTTGACCAACATGAGATAGAAGCCCGTCGCCGGAGGAGTTAGACATTTTAAGTTTCTGTTCGTAATACCGTCATACCCAGGAGCTTTATCGTTTTTAATATGGATTAGGTAGGTCTGAAGTTCCTCCAGGGTAGCCTCATCAAGGGTCGAATCCATCGATCCCGGAGAGAGTCACTCTCACTTCTTGCAAAATATCAGCGTCATTAACATGCTCTTAAACGGAACAGATGCCTGCTATGTAGGCGGCGTGTAGCTAGGCTTTTTTCGAGCCAGTATTGCTCTTTAACGCCTTAATCATGTTCCAGAGTGACATCACCAGTAGCGAGTGACCCGACCTTATTCTGCTATTGTTGGTTACGAAACTCGGCAACTCTCCGCTTGACCTGCTTGGACAATTGATTTGCATTCGATATTTCAGGCAAAGAGTGGCACGTGCTTTTTTAATGGCTCGTCCCTTGAACGCAATCAATCGCTTAATAACCATTGGAAGCCAGCTCCTTGATGTTTGGAGAAACTGCTTAGTGGATCCAACAATCGAAGCTCCCAAAATGGCAGAGAACCTGATGGCTGCCTGCCCGATTTGCTCATGATGATTTCCATCTGTCAAAAGTAAAGTTTTGTAATATTTATTAGCAGAAGTATCGCATTTCCGAATTAACTTAGATTATTATTATATTTTTTAATTGAATAGAAAACAAAATATGGAATGAAATATTTATACTATTGCGTGCCCCTTGAATAAAAAACTGAAGAGCTGCAACGAATTTGGTATAGGATCTGTTTAGTGCCGAAGACTTTATGGAACAAGCTATGGAATCGAAAAAAATATTAAACGTACTTTTTTAAATTAACGACCTAATTGAATTAAGTTGTCAGTTAAGTTGTTATCTTCAAACTTCAAACCATTTTTCTCTGTGGACACACTGGAAAATCCTACGTAGAAATTTTAGAATTTGTTCTAGATGACTTTTTAGATAATTTGAACTTGGAGCAAAGGTGGCTTTTCTATTTTCAACAAGATACCATGTACTCAAATCTGCATCCAGAGCAGAAGTTTCATAGGAGCAAATGGATTGGTACCAATGGTCTAATTAATTGCACGGCACAATCTCCCTCTCTAGTCCATCTTCGACTTATGGTATGTCCACTGGTGATGATTGCCAGTTCTGGGCTCATCTTTTCGGCGGTCTTCCTCTATCTCTTTTTCCAAGTGGTATTTCATCTATTGCTATTCTTGGCAATCTATCGTCCTCCATTCTTCCTACATGTTGATTCCATTTCTTTCTTCTGTCTTTTATGAATTTGCCTATGTCTTGTATTTCACATTTCCTTCGTATTTCTTGATTCCGTACTCTATTGTGTAGGGTGTGTCCTGCGATTGTTCTTAGGGAAGCCATTTCTGTTGTTCTTGCTATCTACTTAGTTTTACTTGTTGCCGCCCTGGTTTCAGATGCATAGGTCATAATCGGGCGCATTACGCTCTTATATACCATCACTTTGTTTTCGACTGTTATGTATCTGTTTCTTCATAGGATGTCTTTTAAGCATTCCGACATCCTTGCGGCTTTGAATGTTTGCCTTTGTACTTCCTTTACGATATTTCTATCGCTGCTTATTTCCACACCTAAGTAGGTGAAGGTCATAACTTGTTCAATGTTGTTCTTTTCTATTTCTAATCTGCACCCGTTTAGATTTTTTGCAATTGTCATGCATTTAGTTTTTATTTTCGATACCTCTATATTATATCTCCTCGCGGTAATAACCATTTGATGCAGCATCCTTTGGAGATTGTCTTCACTGTCGGCTATTAAGACCACAAGATATTAAAAACGCAAAAATAAATTATAATTCTGGTTACATAATGAACTCAAATGATAAAGTAAAGGCTACTTGGAACTTAGTATCTAAAATAACTGGTAAAACTCATACAAAAAATAGTATATTGGAACATATACAAATGGAATATAGTACAGATGATAATTTACAAAAACTGAATTATATCAACAAATACTTACTGAACGTATGCACTGACGTGAATAAGAATAAAATTAATAACTTCCCAACTACTGTATCTTCAGAGAAGTGTAATAAAACATGTTATATGCTACCAACCAACTCAAATGAGATAGTTAATATCATTGCTGAATTAAAAAACACCTCCTCTGTTGGACATGATGAAATACCAGTGACGCTACTGAAATCATCTGCTGCTTATATTGCCGAGCCACTAGCTCACATAATTAATCTAAGTTTTCAAACATGTACTTTTCCAAATTATTTAAAAAAAGGAATTGTAAACCTTATACACAAGAAAGGCGATAAAAAGCAGATAACAAATTATAGGCCAATAACTTTATTATCGAATATATCCAAGATATTCGAAAAAATTATACACAAACGGTTAATGTCATTTCTGGAAAGATATAATCCCTTGAGCAATAAGCAGAGTGGCTATCAGAAAGGAAAGTCAACAGCGACAACTATATATCAAGTTTTATCTGAAATTCTGCAAGGCGTGAATGATGGTGACCATGTGGCTGGTCTATATATAGATCTGTCAAAAGCCTTCGATAGTGTTCATCACCACACATTAATTCAAGAACTCGAGGATGCAGGAATTCGGGGACAGAGCCTCAAGCTTCTTCAGTCGTACCTTGAAGGAAGAATGCAATGTGTGAAGGCGCAGAGTAATAGCGGTGAGATACTTACATCATCCTGGGAAATAGTACGAAGAGGAGTTCCGCAAGGATCGGTCCTTGGACCTATGCTGTTCCTAATCTACCTGAACAGAATGCCGGATATACAACAAGACTTTGTGGCACTTTTCGTGGACGATGTGTCAGTTGTTCTGAGAGCCGCAGACCTGAACACCCTGGAAAAGAAGATTGTACAAGCACTAGATATAAATGAAAGGTGGTTTGAAAATTATAACCTAAAATTAAACATAAAAAAGACTAATTTAATTAAATTCACAACAACACAAACACATACACTTACCGTAAAATACAAAGACGAGGAACTCAGTTCAATGCTAGTACTATGTTTCTCGGGTTAAAAATTGACGACCATCTAAATTGGAAGACACACTTGGATTACATCGCTACCAGGATCGCTCCATTCAGCTACGCTCTGCGAGTGATCGCCTCCTCAGTGAACGTATTCGCGAGCTTATGTGCGTATCGGGCATATGTGGAGGCCCGCCTCCGATATGGGATAGTGTTTTGGGGAAACGGCAGTGATGCTGAGCGATTATTTGTTATCCAGAAACGTTGTATCCGAAGCATGTTTAGTCTAAAAAGTAGAGACACTTGTAAGGACCTTTTTATCAACCAGAAGATACACACACTTACCGGTTTGTATGTTATTGAGTGTGTAATGTTTGTTCGCAAGAATTACCACACCTTTTTTAAACAATTCGAACTTGCCCATGCATACCCCACTAGAGCGACAACTGTAAGTGCTTATATATCGGGACCAAGACCTAATTTGACGATAGTCCAGAAAAATGTTGTTTTGCAATTAATTAAGATTTATAATTGTATACCCCTAGCATTACGCCTTTTGAATAACCGACAGTTTAAGTACAAATTAGAATTAATATTATACAAACACTCTTTTTACAGCTTAAAAGATTTTTTCAATTGTGGAATGTTATTGGAATAGCTCTCCATTATTTTATTATATTTTTTTGTTGTTGTTTTGTGGTGTACATGTATTATCTTTTTGTATATATTTGACGTGTTCTATACTATTAAGTATCATAGAAACGAATAAAGAACTAACTAACTAACATCATCGACGTAGCATGTTATACTTACATTGGTGTCGCCCATTCGGTATCCTTTTGTTGTCTTTATTTGGTGTACTATTTTATCCATTACTACATTAAATAGCATGGGACTCAAGGAGTCCCCTTATCTTATACCTTTAGTGATTTTAACTTCGTCTGTGTATTCATTTTCTACTTTCACTTTTGTTCTTGTATTGGTGTACGTTTCTTATGGTATTTCTGAGCACCGTTTTTTCTTCTAATATTGCCAATACGTCGCCTAACTGAGTTCTATCGAATACCTTGCATAGGTCAACAAAGCACATGAAGGCAGTTCTTGTTAATTCAATAGCTTTTTCACATATTTGTCTTAATGTGAATGTTGCATCTGTTGTTGACCTATTTGTTCTAAATCCAAATTGTTCTTCATTTAAATTAATATAATTGTTTAATTTATGTAGGATTATTTTTGTTGTAAGTTTCAATATTGTGTTCAGCAACGATATTCCGCGGTAGTTCTCGGGGGTGAATTTATCTCCTTTTTTAAGCAGAGGAATAATGGTGCTCGGCTTCCACTCTTCGGATACTATTTGATGTTGAATCCCTTTTTGTTTTAATTTTTGTAGTTCTGTTATTAAACTTCCCCCTCCGTATTTAAATTGTTCATTTACAATACCATCTGTTCCAGAGGCCTTCCGTTTTTTTAACTATGCCAATGCATGTTCAATATCCTCCTTTGTTATTTTTAAATCTATTTCTACTTCAGACTGATTATCTTCTTCCGGTGGGCGTCCACTGTTATATAGGTTTTCGAAATATTTCTGCCATTTTTCTTCGGTAATTTTGCTATTACGATGTAGTTCTTTCACCTCCTGTTTTCTATTTCCATTTTCCATATTTTAGTCTGTACCCAGGTCAGGTCACCTTCCATACCTTTTATAAAAGACTCCCAATATTCTTCCTTTATCTGTATTATTCTCATGTTATTATTATTTATCTGTTTGTATGATGCTTCAAGGTCTTCTGGTTTTCCTATTGATTTACGTTGTAGATATGCTTTTGTTTTTTCATCGCTTAATATTTTTATTTCAGGCCTGCACCATGGGGTTATGTTCTTGGTGGAATTGGTTTTTATTGTTCTCTTACCACAAGCTTCTTCACTTGCTGCTTTGATGTTTGTTTTCAATTTATTCTATGGTTGTTCTATATTATCCTCTAGTTATTCCATTTTCATGTATTCTTCTTTTGAGTCGATCTACGTACAAACCGCTTATTTTCGTCTCTTAGTCCTTCAATGTCTATCTTCTCTTCTACTTCTGTATTTTGTTCCTATTTTGGAACGCATGTTAATCTTTGTTTGATCACTCCCTATGTTTGCGAAGTTTAACGTTTTACGTCCAGAATCTGTCGTGAATGCATTGATCTACTCGTGATTATGTAATCCAATATTGATTGGTTCACAGGTGATCGTAGAAAGTATTATTTATTCTGAGGCTATTTTGTGCACAAAAGATTATTAGTAGTTCGCCATGGTTGTTTAACACATCTTCGTTGAACTTCTTTCTGTTTGATCCCATGTATTACTTCTTTTCCTATGCGCGCATTGAGATCTTCCATTATGATAATAAGCTCTCTTACTGAGATACTGTTTATTTGATCTTATAGAATGTCGTAGAACTCACTTCTCATTTATTGAGGTTTGTTTATGTATGGGGCGTACACACCTACAATATGTAGTCGTTGGTTTTGTGTTTTAAGTATTACCTTAATAATTCCTTCGCTTATATAAGATATGTCTTCTAAGTTATGTTTCTATTTGTTATGTATTAGAATTGCAAACCCGTCACTCGCTCTTTCACGTTTCTCTTTTCCGCTATATGCCATTATGTACTCTCCATGGTCTCTGGTACCTTTTCCTTTCTTCTTCGTATCTGTACAAGAACATATATCTATTTTTCGTTGCTTTTATCCATTCATTATTTCTTGATCTCTCATATTCCATGACAGTACATTCCAGGTTGTCATATTTAATGTGTTCAATTTCCAGTATCTCTTTAACCTTGTTCCTCGTCTTTTCGTCTTCATGTTTGACCGTCCATTTCCGAGGCTTTTGTCGGTTCTTTTAGCACTATGTACGTTTTTGCGGTGGGTAGGCCACTGGCCTGTTCTATCAACCCTCCGCCTTTTCCCGGGCTTGGAACCGGCAACGGCACTTACTTAGCTACTCAATCCACTCAGCTCGTGTCGCAGGCGGCATAGAGGAGACTATGTTGAGAAATAAAATTGAACTTATTTCTGTGTTAGGCTGGAAACTCCTCAGGCTACCCTCGTGTAATTTTTGTGAATTTGGGAACAAAAATCATAATAAGAATTTTTTAGCTTTCATCAAGGTGAAAGTTTTGGTTTTTCTCAATAAGTATAAAGCCAAGTTTAAACTATTCTTATTTTAAATAAAGATATTGAGAGAAAAGAGAAATGCCATACAATCTAACATCAATATTTTATACAAAAAAAGTATCTAAAAGAGATATATTTTACTTTGAACCCTTTACCTACATACTAGAACCGGCAAGACCCCCATGCATAAAACACCCCAATTTATGAACCCAAGCAAATACGAATTTATATGGCCAAATACATTTAGTGTTATTAACAGAATGTTTTACACGAAATAGCTGTAAGCAAAAACGTATCCCCTTAAATAAGGGTCTCCGACTTTCTACTAATAATCTTAAAGGAGTTTGCACTAAATATTACGGGAGAGGTGTGAGCAACGTATCCGTTTTAATGCCAGGGGCAGTATATTTGCTTCTTACCGCCCTTATTTTCACCAGCCGGGTGATCTCTCCGCTTTGGCGACGTAGAAGAGTCATTATAGAGGGCGCGCTGGTGTATCTAACCTCCTAATACGGTTTAGCCTACGGTAGGAGAGATATTCTTAACCTTAGCCCTGCATAGTAGCGAAGTGCTGTTACTGGTACAGTATTTTCTTACGGGCTGACACCTCTCGCCTTCATTATTAACAGAATCCGAGGAATAATTCACGGGAGATGCCGGAATGGAGAAGCAAGCAGCGCATTACACGAAGGATATGATAATTTGGTTTCGCGCTGAATGTCTTCCTTGCTCCTCCGTCTATGATATCTCGAGATATTCCCTTTATTTGTTCTACGAAGGTATTCTGAAATTCATTTCTCAACATCGTCTCCTTGTAAGTCTATACACTTTTTCCAGCGATACTTGTCCTTCCAAATGGTAGTTGGCGTCTTTTTCAGGAAAATAGACGCTTATGAATGTGATGGACACCTCATTTGATGAAAATCGCTATCTTCCGAGCGAAACTTTGAGCCTAGGAGACAGAAAGTCGCTCGAGGCCCGATCTGGTGGTCTAATTCGAATCGCAATTCGTGAATTTTTTGCAAGAGCCTAGAAATGCGAATGGGATTTGGTTCTATTTGTTATATATCGACTGAAGATTTAGGACTTGATAACGCAGAACCAAAAACGCATTCGAATGAACATTTCCAAAACCCTCCTGAAGCAGTTTAAGCGAAATAAGTCGCAGTTTTGGCGTCGATGAAGAATCGTAGATGAAACTTGGATACACCAGTACACTTCTGAAGCCAAGGCACAGTCAAAACAGTGGACTGTGGAAGGTGAATCGGATTCGAAAAAGCAAAAGAGTATGTAAAATAGTTCAAATCTTGTCTTAATCTTTTTTGCTATCTCTCATAGTTTCTGAGCTATTGAGTCAAACAGCGAAGGGTAGTGTTTAGCTTGGGGTGCTTTACACCCCGCCGGTGGACGATTAGGCAGCTAAGATAGTTACCGTTATTCTTACACTGGGTCGTGTCGGTTTATAAACCCACAAAGTTTCATTTAAATCAGTGAGATACGTTTACCTGCGTTGCCTTTTCAGCAATAGACTATCGCGGTGTAAAATTATATAATAAATTACATGACGTTTTTAGCAAAACTGTAAAAAAAAATTATTGAGTCATGTTTTCTATAACGTAAATGAGTGTTTAATGTACAATTTTAATTAATAATTGTTGTCCGCAGTACCAATATATGTATATTTATGTCTTGTTCGCTACTTTTCTGAACTAGTCTTTATCTATATATTATTTGTTAGCTATTTTTTTCTTCTTTTTGATTTGTAACGTTTATGGTTATTGACCTATTATACCATTACTTATTGTTATCATTTAAGACAATTATGCATACAATGCATTTCTTTTTTTTTATGTTATGATCTGTGACGTTCTCCTGGTTTGAAGAACAATGCCGCTAGTCGTCTGCTTCGGTGTATCTTTCTTGCGAAGAGGGAGGACCAATTGCTTTGCTTAGATGTATAAAATAGTTATTATTTGTTCGATAGCTCAGTACCTCTCGAAATGAAACGCAGTACGTGTGTTTAAAAAAAATTACTAAAACAGTTCCCCTTATTATTACATAAAAAATGTAAGGTTTCCCTTGTGTACATATTTTGTGGGGATATACGCGGTGTGGCAATTAAATAACCGGACTGGTGCTACTATTGGCAAACAGCGAGCACGCCACGGCAGGTTTGAACATGTCTGTGCTTGTAGATGCTTCCCCACCCTGAACTCGATGGGCACGGTTGTACGTCGCTCAGTCTCGTTGTAGCAATCGTCCGTTCAAGTCCTTACGCTAGCGTCGCGTCGGAAAAATGCAGAGTGTTCAGATCGAGCAACGAGTTAACCTCAAGTTTCTTGTGAAATACGTGGTTTTAACTACCCTTCGTGAACGGGTGAGAAGATGAAGACCCGATTTGTGGAAGGGCAAGTTCTGGATGTTCCACCAAGACAATGCGCTAGCCCATTCTGCCTTGTCTATGAAGGCGTTCTTTACGAAATCCGGTATCACCATGTTAGACCACCCACCGTACTCGCCCAACCTGGCCCTCTGTGACTTTGTTTTATTTCCTAAGGTAAAATCGGAGCTCAAGGGGACAAAATTTTACAGTGTGGAAGGGGTGGAAGCGAAATCGACGGAGGTTCTCAACAAGCTGACAGAAACGGACTTCCAGCACTGCTTTCGACAGTGGAAAATTCGTATGGAGCGTTGTAGGGATCGGCAAGGAGAGTACATTGAAGGGTATAAACTTTGTAATGTAATTGGTGATCAATAAAATGTTTTGTAGCACCAGTCCGGTTATTTAATTGCCACACCTCGTATATATGTACACTTGTATAAATGTGTCTTAGTGTATATTAAATCGCAACGTTTGTATCTGTGTCTTAAATTCGCAACGTATATTTGTATGTATAATTTTAAATGCACATAATACGAGTGCGAGGCATTTTGTTACCTTAAATGTGTCTTCAGTATCGCAACGCTTATTTTTACATTAATTTGCAACGTTTATATGCAATATTAGGGCTACCACCAAACTCTTTACGGAGCTCGAACGTCTGGTCATGGAGGCAGTAGTAGAATATAGCCGAAAACGACTACCCAGACGTTCTAGTTGTGATGAGTATTTGCTACGGTATGTTTCTTGTATGTATGCTCCGTTTCGCTACTACCTCCCAATAGCAGCGGAGGTTCCATAGACCAAACATTATGCGGGTAGGAGCGCTGCACTGTGCGTAAGCAAAAGAGCGACGGATGGCAATCGTGACATTTCGTACACTACGTTCTCCGACGAAGTTCCGGCACTGCGAGATAAGGGCACGTATACGTGCGTTATGCTTGCTCTCTTCGTGGTGATTGTCTGTTTCATGCCAGACCGTCTTGGTTCTCTGTCTAGTCTTCGTCTTATCTCGAAGTTTTGCAATATAATAGCGTACAGAAGTTGCGATTATTTGAATTAACACAGTTTTACATCAATTCTCACTTTGTGTGCGTGTGATTTTGTTATATTTATGTATGTTAAATGAATTTAAATTAGTTTTTGATGTTTGAAATATATAGATATATAATATACATGGGTTTATAAGATATAAAACAAAAGAAATGGTGAATTTACAACTAACACAAATGAAATATTAAATTTGCAAAGTAAAACAATAAATGATGGATTTAAAATTAGAATAAATGCAGTAACGAATTTCTTAGCGTAAAAAAAACAAATTAAAATGTTAAGCAGCCTTAACATGATCTGTGATGAAAGTAAATACTACTACTACATTCAAGAAATTCAAACGTATTATAAATTCAAAGGGTCTGTTAAAGCTTAGTAGCTAACACGTTCTACTGCATCTGTGAATATTTAAATTGTCCTTTTTAGCTTTTTTCACCACTAGAGCTTCTTTTTTTTCAATATTTTTGGTGTTTATTTAGTTAGTCCAAATTACTATGCCTCGTTATATGCATTCAAGGTGTAAAATGTCGAATAAAATATTATTATTATTAACTATTCAGACTACCCTTATATATAACGTTATATGTCAAATTTTTTTTTTAATAATTTCCCGCATTCCGTATGAGCAATATATGCGCTACTATCAAATGTACGTAATTTATATCATCAAAATTATATGACAAACAATTTTACTTGTTCAATATATTCGTAGAAAAACTATTTTTCATTACATTTTGTTGATATTGTTTGAAATATTAATCCTTATTAGAATATGAAATGAACATATGCTCAATGTTACCTAACGACAATACAATTATTCTTATTCGGAGAATACCGAAAATATCTTGTTTTATTGCCGATTACAACGATTTCCGATATTTCCAATCACCGAGCAAACAAACGTACATTTGCGAGGGCATTAGTGTCGCGAATGGTTTTTTAAAGTGAGAATTGTAATTCCGTTTGTTTTAATAATTAAATGTTACGGAAATTGGTCACTGGAATAATTTCAATTTAGCTAACAGTTATTTTCATAGCATAATCTATATTCATGGTGATTACTTTGTTGGAATATTCGTGTCTGCAGTTATAATTATTGGGGTTGATTTCGGTTTTTGTTTTGCAGGTGTATAGAGTGACCCAGTATTACAATTACTTGGATATGTATGTTGGACTGTTTATTGTGTTTCAGGTAATATTCATATCCTACTAACGATGAATAGCAGAAAATATAAAAAAGAAAGTGCATATGTGGTATTTATTTTATAATCTCACAACAAACACACACTACCTGTTTTAGTACGCCCAGAGAAATGGTTTTCATGCATCGAGAAAATAGATTTCCCTGCGAAAATCAGTCTCTATTCAAGAAGATATTTTTATTTCAAGGCTCTAAAAATGCATAATGTAAGAAAATAATTTTCTCGAAGTTTTATTTGCATTAAGGGGGAAATTCGGTTTTTTTGGCCAAAAACAAATTTAAAATTTAGGGTTTTTTTGCAGATACTAACTATTCAATTAATTTGAAATTGACACCATGTTTTATCCATGTTTTAAGAACCTACAGTTTTTGTTGTTAATTTTTAATTATAAATAGAGAAGTTATATATGACTGAATATCGCAAAGTTCTTCATCTACTGGTGTGCACGATATTGATCATCCAGATAATCTGAAACAGAAAAATGAAACGGCGTTTTACTTTATACACATGTAGTTTCAATTTGATGAACCAGAATTAAAAAAAATATATTATTGCCGAAGTTATTAATTTTCAAATCAAAACTATAGTTTTTACTATCAAAATTCGTCCATTTCTATTATGTAAAAAAAAATAATATGTAACCTATCAATATTCTGGTTCATCAAACGATAAAGTAATGTTTACTGAACATGCAGGCCAAGTTTGAAGGTTAAATGGTTACAGAAATATCATGCACACCGTCCGCAAAAATGCTGTTTCGAGAAAACAGCGTTTAAAGTTTTAAGTTTAGTTTATATAAATATATCAAGTACTTACATGATTATTCTGTTACTCACTTATTCCAGGGCAATATAGTGGTCCTTCCTCTTCTTCGTAGAATTGGGTTTGAGCCATTTGTTTGCTTCTACGCTTTGTCCGGGCTTCTCTTAAAGCCTCGCGGCTTCGTCGCGCTCGGGTCGATTAAGACTCATAAGTTCGAAGTTTTAAGAATTTCGAAATGAAATTTTCTGGAGATATTCCGTAAAAAAATCGATTTCAGATACAACGAATTTGATGTGTAAATAAACTCTGCCTAAGTGTGCTCTTAATTTTATTAATCGGGGCATCGAGATCTATATAAGGTAGCACATAAGTATTGCGGGTGTTGGAGATGTTATCAGTAAAGCTACGCTTATAAGTAGCGTTGCTCAATTTGCGCCAACAGCCAGTGGCGGACGCATAAAAGTTTACACAAAATAAATGGCCTGAAATAAAATATAATACGTGCTCAAACACTTACCGTCTTAAGAGTCTTCCGTGAAATCACAAAGTGAATAATGTCTGTTACATATCTGCGACATTAGATATGTTTCCACAGTTGTTTCGGCAAACCGAGTGCGGCGTGTATTTATATGCAGTGTGTATTAAAAAACACATCATCGGGCCAACTACAAGGATGTCCAATGAAAGAAAAATTACAATAATGAAAAAAGACCTTAAGTTAATAATTAAAAATTAAAAGGAGCAAGTAAATGAGCTAATGAAAAGGTTTCTTTTGTAGGTTATAGTATAATTGAATTATTTCTTTAATAATGTAATTAAATGGGGATCATTTTTATGTAGTTTAATAATTAAGGAGTTAACATTTAAGTTTATTTATCCCTATTTTATTATTATTATCTATTATATATTTTAGAGAAACTATAGTTAAATTAGTACATGTGGTAAATAGTAAAAAAAGAAATGTTGCATTAACCGGTACTGCACTATGCACGGACATGTACTGTTTTAATCAAGGTTAGCGCAATTAATAATGTGCATATAAATAATATGCAATTCTAAGTGAAAAATGCTTTATTTTATGAAAATAAAACTATTGATTTATATCTTAATATCTAAATGCTTTCTGGAATTAAGAAAACTATTTACTTATACTAAAAATCACTTTCTTCAAATTTTATTAAAGATTTTCTTGAATCAAGTTAACAAATGTCTTAAACAAAGAAATATAATTATTTCATTAGAAGTATATACTTCTCTTAACCCATTCGCTGCGTGTGCTGGCTCCTTGGTCATCCTTAGGGGCTACACAAGATTTTTTAAATAAGTAAGAACGTTGTGTAACGATTTTAGCCATTTGGTGTACTTGTATTGTAAGTATAATAATGTGTCATGGTCACAGGTGACCTTTTCAATAACATACGCCAAAAGGCGTCATACGCACATACTGTAATGTTCGTGGAATTGTGCGTATGACGCCAAATGGCGTTGTGTTAAATAAATTCCGTTTTTATCTGAAAATGGGAGATAGGCCAATAAGGAACTGTTAAATCAACATTTTATATTTTATTACTGCATACATCATATAGAAGTAACATAAACAAAGTCCTTTTGAGATAGATTAGATGAAAATAACACCATAACCCGTCAAGACACAGAGTTTTGCCTGGGTAATATATCTGTCGCATCTTATTATTCAAATAATTTAAGACTGGTCTAATTTTGTATAGACGATCATCAAGATTGGATTGGTTTGGTTCAGGATTTGTAGCAAAGTGGAGACACCTTAAAATGCCTAAAAACCGATCTCGACCCATTTGCTCAGAAAAGCACTTCAAATTGAATAATCGATGGATCTCCCAATAGTCCTGGATCCTATTCAATTTAATTGTCCTCATGTGGTACAAAAGTCCTATGAATTTAAGTAATTCTTCATTTGTTAAATCTTTCCACAAAGAAATTCTAGCTCTTTCGGGTCTACCCTTTGTAAGAAAAAGATTAACTGCGTACTCGTTGGTTTCCTTTACTATATTGCTTAGCAATTCACCGTCCACAAGTAATCTAAAATAATCGTACGGGTCGGCACTTGTGGGATGATTAATCAGCATTTGACTGGTTTCCGTGAATTGAAAGTGTTTCATATTTGTTACATCATCTTGCCATTTAGCAATATAATCTTCAGTTTGGGTTTTTTCTCATTAATCTTTATTCATCGGAACAATATCCACTACCAATAAAAAATCAAATGAAACATACCGGAGACATAATCATTAAACGTAAGTTACATCTTCGTCATTATCGGAATCGTACAGGTATTGCATCATTTCCTCATCCGTTAGATATTTGAGATTTTTCACAGAAATTTTAAACCTTTTTATACCAGATGGAGCTGGTTGATTATCGTCCATGTTACCCATCTTCTAATTTTGCAAGTCACGCGAAAAATTCGTCCAAATTGAAAACGGTTGCTGTTATAACGTAAAACACACCTTTGACGTGCACTCACACCCACTGCGTATTGAATACCGGTTAAGTAAATTCGAACGGAGCACTTACGCCAAATGGCGGCATGAGTAGCAGGCAACGAACCACGGCGCCGCCAAATGGCGTCATGCGCACTGAAAGGGTTAAACGGAGAAAATATTTCTTTCGATTTAATTATTGTATTGCGGATAACAGCTTTGATACAAGTAAACGTTCCTCTGTGTGTATTTTACTACCTTGAAGAACTAATACCGATCAAAAATAAATTTTACTAATCTTATATTTCCTTTCTATCGTAATTAAAGGGAATAAAACGTTATTGGTGTAACTATAAGGTTATCTTTACCAAGTTGATGCTACTATATCTCGCGATTTAATGGGAGAATAAAAACGATAGGGCTGTGAATACTTTATGTAATTACTCTAATAACTTTATGGTCCTTTTTTGAATTTCGTATAACAGCTAAAACTGAAATATATGTATCTTTATATGAACGGAAAAAAGCTAAAAAAAGAAATAAAAATTTGACCTTTATAAGCCAGGGAATGTGTATCAATAGGGGGATGCAGGTAGGTACAACATAATACGTTTGCACATCCGTATAAGGGGCGAGTAATAAAAAAGCTCTCGCATCATAAAAACATGAAAGCATCGTTAACAAGCGGGCAAGGTAACCGTATTAAAACGAAAACAAAATTATTGTTCCCCCTCATAACGCACGCGATCATAACAGTAAATAAATGCCCTTGATAAAATTTGTAAAATAAAAGCTACAATATAGCCTCTAACCCGACTTGCCGCCTTCGAAATCGATGAAAAAGGAAATTTACAGCTTCCTAGCCTGTGTTCTCCCGCTTTGCCTTGTTCATCTGTTTCACTCCTTACCTTTAAGGGGTTGCCTCTTTTACACCTTACCCATAAACCCTAGAGAAAGGGGAAATTCTTGCTTCCTTCTTGAAGGTGTACTACTGACCAGTTACTTAGTAACGTTTTGGATTATAATTTAACTGAACTGAGTTAAAAGGGCGGGTAGAATGGGACAATTAAACTCACTTAAATAGAAAGACTGCCACCTACTACCTATCATTCTAACTTAATCCAAGATTATATTTAAAGTTTACTATTTGTTTGAATCACCTGGATCACAATATCAATGGAAATGCATGACCAGTTCTGCAAAACAAAACTAGAGGAGGTGGCAAGAACCGCATGCGTAATCAAAGGTATCACCCTTTGCTTGGAAATTAAGTAGATTAGTCTTACTACGCACCATTTCTAGCATATAGTAAATGTAATAACTCGTAAAGTTGAGAGTAGAGTAGATCAACATTTAAAGAACAAACATTATAGCTGTAATATTTGCAAAGTTTTCATGTTTAGATAAATACTATACTTCTATCTGCCAAAATTTCACTCCCAATTAAATTCTCTTTAGTACATCGTTTGCTTAATATGCCTTTGACTAAACACTAAATGAAAATGAGCTTCAGAAAGGAATGTCTTCAAAATTGTTGTCTTTAATGGATATTCTGAAAACGTAAATTTTAATACTATTACGGAACTCGAGAATAAAATAAAAATTGTAAATGTAAACACAAAAGTATTGAAGGTCTTCAAAAAATCCTGTCTGGAGTTGATCTCGAAGCTTTTCTCATCAAGTAATAACCTCAAAAACCATTTAAGAAACCACAATGACCATGTAGACTACACCGATAGATCAATAATTTATAAAATTTCACCTAAAAGTTGAAATCAAGTACATCTTGGCAAAATCAAAGGATCAGAAGGAAAAGATAGAAAGTTTGACAAATCTTGTGTTGTCTTATATAAGCTTGAAACGAATCATAAGGTGGATGATGTAAATTTACTTAAGAACGTAAGCTGCGAGTATCACAAGAACAGAACATTTCGATCAATTCATATTTGGGACCCTTAAATTCTAGCCCTTGCTGCATCCAGTGTAAGTCTGGTATTGTAGTAGGGATGGTGGTGAAAAGTCTCATTGTTCCGCTAATGCAGTTGTTACCTGGACATACAATTGACAGAACTTTTACTAGCGAGAAAGGCTATATTGCTGGCTTTGTTGGGTGCGAATATCACCCTGTGTACTGCGCTTCAGAACGAATTCTTCCTGTTTTACAAGTCATAAGCCTAGTTACTTTTGTTAAGGCAAAAATAAACTTAAAATTACATTAAAAATGTTTCGAATAGATTATCAGTTATTTTGTAACTTACCTGCAGGGGTTTTACTGGGGTCGGTGCTAGTGTCATTAGCATTGGACTAAAGGTTTAAGAATTTATTCAATACATGTGTGAAGGCAGAAATAAGTTTTGAATCTTGAATTTAAAATTAAATTAAAAACATTTAGTATCTTGAAACAAATGAATATGCTTTTGATTTGTAGTTTTTCAAATCATATTGCTATTGTAAGTCTGGTTTTGTCTTTTCTTAAGGCAAAATAAATTTTGAATCTTACAATTTAGAATTAAATTAAAGACAGCCCTGCTAGAATATTAGTTATTTTGTCACTTACCTGCATAGCTCTTACCGGGGTCGATGTTGATGTCATTAGCATTAGACTAAAGGTTTAAGAATTTGTTTAATATATGAGGGCAGAAATAAGTTTTGAATCTTAAATTTAAAATTGAATTACGGACATTTAGTCGGTGTTGATGTCATTTGCTTTGGACTAGGGTTTAAGAATTTATTTACACAATACAGTTTGGTACACGAGACAGGTTGGGTGGAGGAAAGCCCTTCTGGACGGGCGGGAGAAAAAAAAAATTATTATTATTATTATTATTATTATTATTATTATTATTATTATTATTATTATTATTATTATTATTATTATTATTATTATTATTATTATTATTACTATTATTATTCTTACTATTATTATTATTATGACGTTTATTCACTATAAAGGGTTCTGTTAAATAGGTTACATCATCAAACGCAGCTGTCAATTGAGCACGTATAGTGTGTTCAGTATTGCCACACGGTAGATATGAAATTCCCTCTGGCGGGTATTAGTTATTTTTCGGAGCTTTCTTTCCTCCCCGAGCCTCCGATCTTCGAAGTGGTGGTATTAAATTATTTTTCTAAGTCTAACCAACGACAAATGTGGGGTAACGTGGGCAAAACTCCTCTTCTTTTCATTCTCTTCATTTCGTAAATACTCAAATTTAATGAAAAACTCTCCTAAAACAAACGACAGCATAAATTTGGAGGTATTTCTAACATTATTTCGTATATTAAATGTTTCGTTAAGGTATCGTCATTTATGTTAGGAAGTTTTAGTCTTTTAGAGTTGTCGTTGAGATTTTGTATCACAGAGTCGTCTATTTTGAGTCATCTAGTAGCGTCCCTACAGTCATTCGATAACGCTACTTCCAAAAATAACTTTGTCTTTCAAAATTCCTCATTAATTTATATTTGGATAGAAATCGTCAAAATTTGCTGTGGATAAAAGAGTCGTCATCGCGCTTAAAAGAAAAAAAGGAGGAAAGGTACGCTAACAAAATTTATCACTTCTGGTCAAGCTTTCATCGAGTTAACTCGTATTTTAGCTGCCCTCCTAGTTTAATGTGTCTAATATTGAAATCATAGAATAAGTTCAAAGTAGAAGAGAAGGTTGGAGGTTAGAATAGGCAGGTTTCCTGTGAATGTCATAGGAACATAGAGTTTATGTGACATCTTCGTAATATCAAGGTTAATTCGATTTTTTTTTTAATTTTAACTTTTGTTAATTTCCATTTACTGATGTCAGAATTCGTTTAAAATTGCCGAAAGGGTGTGTAAGAATACTCCCGAATCTCACAGTTCATTTAAAAATGTAATCGATCTACATAAATTCTAATTTTTTTGAACAATTTCCCGGGATTAAAGCATTTCAATTTGGCGCCCAACGTGGGGCCAAATTGATATGTTTTAATTCAGACCACATGTCCATCTCAAAAGTTTTTGTAATATGCTGCAAGCTACAGATACTAACTAGCATAACTTTCTGGAGCACTGTCAAGCTTCAAAGGGAGTATGTAATTGCTTACGTGTTTCACTCATGACACCAAGTCGCAAATCATATGCCATCGTTAATCCTGAATAGCCATTATAGTAACATTAACATCAGAAACGTTATTTCTTCAGCTTATTATTATTATAAATTTGTAAATTTATATTGTTGAATATTGTAATACTTCTCCTAACAATTGTTTATATAAGTATGGACAACAGTGTACAACTTCCCCTGTCTTTTGCTCTATTCGCTTTTGCATCCTGTGTTTCCGCATTGGATGTGGATAGAGGAACACGCGAATTGTTCCAGGGACTGTTCAACTTCCGCCTATGTAGCAGGTCAGACGAAGAATGGCGAACTTGGAAATCGCACGGGATTGATTTAATTTCTCCTAGCCCGAATTTAATGTCCGGGAAAATCTTAATGAAGTCATAGAGTCGTGATGGCACTAGTTAGTCCCGGTTCGCAACGGAAAGCACGTTTATCGCATTTGCATCTGGACCTTAAACGACCGTTAAAAATTCGAATTATACTTCCATCATTTAACAAGATTCGTATTGATGTTTTAAAGGAAAGAAATCGCTTACGCAAATACTTTGTATATATTGCTTACTTTGTCAGAAATAGTTTAATAGCAAATATATTGTTATGAGATTTATTTACTCACGTTAGAAAGTATTTTATTTTGACAGCTGATTGCATTTAGTTCCATTTTGTTACGAGGCGAAGTAGTGTTAATGACATCTTCCCTCCGAGTTCCCCCAGATTGGTTTTTCTTCTTTGTCTTATGTAGACAAGAAATATTTTCGTTAACAAAAACATTCCAGTAAACAATTTTTAGTGCAAGAAACGAAATTCACAAACGGAAAGCACAGATATATTTGTTCTTATCAAAATTATGTTATTCCATAACACAATTTTGAACCATGAAAGCGAAAGGTATTTTCAAGAATCTTATTTGATTTAAATCAGATAGCAAACTGAGGATCTGAATTAAAGAACAAGGCATAAACAAGTTTCGATAATACTTGTTTTCAAAATCCCACGATAAAACAAATTCAAATTAATATGAAACTATTTCAACAAAAAACTCAAATACTTCACTAAGTAAATCTATTTTGTCCTTTTCACATCAAAATTATTATCTACGGAACAATGTTTGAAGAAAGAAATATTTGGTTTTGAATCGAGTGCTGCTTCGAGCCCCAAATATCGAAAGAACGAACATCGAAGTACTTCAATTCTCTGAACAATATCCGTGTGCAGGTACCAAAATTTTCTATTTCGCCAAATAAATGAGAAAATTCAGTTCAATTATTTTTTTTTAAATTCAAAAACTCAAAAAAATACATTAAAATGTTAATATAGCTGTCGGTTAGGGATTGCGCTAGGCTTTTTGTCTACCAAAACTGTGTAAAAAAAATATAATTTATTTCTAAATTCATTCAATATAAAACACTATTCCTTGAACACCAAGAATTATCTAATTTTGTATTCATTTCGATTAGCAATAGAAAATAAGTAGATTCCACACATCAAGTAATTTATAAAAACATTAACCCTGAGTTATTAATTTATTTTATTCCGAGTTTTATTACAATTTTTGGTGCACAACGTGAGTCATTTAATTTTGCTGTGTCATTTCAAAAACAATTTACTTTCATTTAAATATTAATCGTGGTCTAAAAAAACAGTTTTATAATCTTGTATTCATATCAAGTTATAAACCGGTTTTCAAATTTTTTGTTAAACCTGTTCCTAAATCGGTTCTTAAAAATATAATAATAATAATAATATATAGTTACCACCTAATCAAAGAAATCGATAAAATGTTGAATTGAGTAAGCATTAACTTGGAGGAGACATAACTTTAGTTTTCGCTTAAAAATGTACACATTAGGATAGTCTTTCATTTCGTTAGGCAAAACATTGAACAATTTCGTTTCCATGAACATAAGACTTCTTTGAAAGGTTGACGTTTTGTGTGAAGGTGGCAACAGATAAGTTTTTCCTGTTTCTAGTACCATAAGCGTGTGGCAAACTCACACTAAAAGAGTCATGAAATTTAAAAACAAAACACAGTACTAAGTTATTATTTCTAAAAACCTCTTTACAAAAATCCCTCTGTCTCAAACCAAATAGTGTTCTAATCGCTCTTTTTTGTAAAATAAAAATACGATCTGCGTCAACGTGAGAGCCCCAATGTATAATTCCGTAGCACGTCCTTGAATAAAATTTCCAATAGTAAAATGATTTAACGGTGAAGTCACTACATGATTTTTTCAATTGGTAAAGCGCATAACATGACCTCGCTAGCTTAGGACATAGCTGCTCTACATGATTAGACCATTTTAAATTCTCATCTGTAACGTGGCAAAGCAACCTAGATCTACTACCCAATTCAAAATCAGAGCTGGCCAAGTTGAGTTAGTCGATTCCGTATTTCCTCTCATTAAAGAAGAGCATACAGCTAGTTTTTTTGGCGTTTAAAACCAATTTATTTGCACTCAACCAGTTACTGATGTCATCAAAAATCGAACTAGCTGCTATGAAGAGATCACAGGTGTTTGGCATGGAGACAATTATATTGATATCGTCGGCATATAATGTCACAGCAGCCGCACTACTCAGGCAATTAGGAAGATTGTTGACGAAAAGTAGGAAAAGTAGGCACAATCCTACCACCTGAGACGCAATTGCTACCGCTAACATATTGTTTTCTCGTTGAAAGGTAAGATTGCAACCACTTTAAACAAACACCATTGATCCCATACCTCTCAAGTTTGTAGAGCAGAAGAGAGTGATCCACACAATCAAATGCCTTAGAAAGATCTATCAGCATACTCAAGCAAGGCACCCCATTATCATAGTTATGATAGAGACGACTTATGAAACTAAAAAAAACAGTGTCAGTAGATTTACCTAGAGTAAAACCGTGTTGATTCTCATTTAGCAATCGAAAACGATGGAAATAGTTTATTATTCTAATATTAACTATAGTTTCATACAGCTTAGAAAAGACTGATAAAATGCAAATAGAATGATAATTGTTCATATCATTCTGATCCCCCTTTTTAAAAGTAGGTATCACTTTAGCCGTTTTTAATTTAGTGGGAAAGATGCCAAACTCAAGTGAGAGGTTGATAACAAGGCGGCATCGCTATTTGATTACAAAGGCAGAAAGTAGATATTCCTAATCACCCGTTCTAAATTAGTCATTCAATTTCGATTACCATTTAAGTTCTCCGAATAGACAAGCGATTGACTTCAATGGAACAGATCATTCGTCGATCCATATCATGCGGTTGAGGTCGTAAACTTAACCGTGACAAATTCGAAGCGACATCTATACAATCCCGCCGCCAATTAATCCAGAGAAACGCCTATCTAACGTCTAGATGATTTCGACAGACGCATCGTGCCAATTAAAAGCTAAAGAGTCGGTGATGAATGAAACACCATCGATATGCGAACAATTGCACAAGTACCAGGAGGAAGCAAAGCTGGTAGCTCCGACGGAGTATCGAATTTCAGACGGTCTGATCCTACGGTTGTACTGACCGATGTAATCCGTTGTTTGCCGGTTTGAAGATAGCGATTCGTTATCTTGTCAATTATACAGGAATAGCGCTGCTCTTATGGGTAATATATCACGACCACCACTATCAGTAATAATATATATGTTCGGGAAGTTAAATAATTATGCAACCTGTTTCGTACTGCGGACGAGTCTGCGCGGACGGCGTCTATATGTGATACATATTGCACGTTCGGTTGGGGTGACATTAATATTCATAATACTGCGTATCTGTTACGCGCCGTGGGTGCAAGGAAAGGCGTTAGATTAACGCGTGGTGCAGAGCGATATATGCGAATGAATATTTGTTGGAATGATTCCCTCTGGCAGTATGTAATACACATACATATTATTAACTGCAAATTATCATTTGATGGTATTCTAGCTTTTAGAAGGAAATTAATGTACAAAGCTATCTGCCAACTATTGCTAAATTTATCGTTAGTGAATCTGCAAAGTCGACTAACAAATGAATTTACTATCATTATTATTTATAGATTTTAACATATTTTGAAACAGAATTTAGTCTTAAGCGATCACGAACAGGTATAGATGGACCGTTTACATTTTCAAATACGGAGTAGTCCAAAATTCATGCAGTAGCTATGATAATCATTAGTCTGGGCAAACCGCGGTAACAGTCAGTGTAGTAGATATGTGGTGCGGAGTCGGCGAGTTCTATGTATGTATAGGCTGTCGTAACTTATTTCGTAATTGTACGCTTATATTTGCTTTAAAAATGTCGCAGTTAGGTACGTCGCGAAAACAACCAACGGCAGACACAGTTAAAAACTTTATAGTGGACATGCCGGACTTAATTTTTGATGGCGCTAAAATTCAATGTCTAGTTTGTACAATCCCTTTAATGTGTTGGTCCAGAAGCCATTGTCAACGTCGCATCGAAAGCAAACAGCGTTCTTCTGCAAAAAGTGGCATAACGGACAAGAAAAATTTACATTTGATTTATGTGTTACTCTTATTTTATGCAATCTATCGTTTCGTTTACTAGACAAAGAAGCATTTGTCTCCTTCTGGAATAAATATGCGGACTGTTAATTACCTAGTCGGACATCGACACGAAATGTAGTGCCATTTGCTCGTAAACATATAGAAAAAAGAATGAAAACGGAATTGAAAGATAAAAAACTGTGGTTGTGTCTGGACGAAACAACAGATCGGCAAAAACATTCTGTGGTTAATATAATGGTACGTACAATGAAGCCACATCGACCGTCGTCCTCCTTCTTACTTGCTTCCAAAAGAGTTATAAATTGTACTGCCGATGAGATTTTAAAGGTGGTGTTGAACTCATTGAACAAATTTGAAGTTTCAACTAAGCAACTTGCAATGTTTATGAGTGATGGTGCCGCAAACATGCGTTCTTTGGGCCGATCTCTTAAAGAACACAGTGGTAACTTCTTACATGTAACGTGTAAAATCCATACTCTAAATCTGGCGGCACAAACGGTTCCTACATGTTTTCCACTAGTAAGTGCATTGATTGCTAGTACAAAGGCAGTGTTTCTAAAGTCCCCGAAACGTACCCGACTATTTCACAAACTGCGTCCTGATTTACCTGAACCACCACAGCCGATTGTTAAACATTGGGGAACATGGTTGCATGCTGCGTTTTACCACAACAAATATTTTGATCAAGTAAAGAAGGTAGTTTTAAAATTCAATCCGAC
Organism: Dynastes maya; assembly: GCA_029619315.2. NCBI lineage: Eukaryota > Metazoa > Arthropoda > Insecta > Coleoptera > Scarabaeidae > Dynastes > Dynastes maya. The sequence goes on from JAROYE020000008.1 coordinate 5,616,724, forward strand.
AGAAGCTGCAGCAATCAAGAAAAGCCAGGAAATATTTCAAGATAGTCAGGTTAAAAGAGATTTACAAACTACTTACAACAATTACTTCGGACTAGCGGAGGGAATAGAAAAATTACAAAATGTTTCGATGTCGCTAGTGGATTCTGTTGAAATTGTGAATGATGTTCACGCACAGTTATGCTCTGTAGAAAGCGAAACAAATTGGTGTGTAATACGAAAATTTGAGAGTGTTTTAGAGAAAGACTCCGATTTTCTTATATTAAAACAAATTTGTGAAGGTGCGTATGAAGATGCATTAAGTTGTTTCAATGATTATTTTAAATATGCAAATATAACATCGCTAGATGTCGTACTCACTTGACTGAAACAGCTGTGGAAACATATCTAATGATTCAAATATTTAACAGATGTTACCCAGTTTGTGATTTCACGGAAGACTTTTAAAACGGTAAGTGTTTCAGCACGTTTTATAATTTATCTCTCACCTTCTATTTTATGTGTAAACTTTGATGCGCTCGCCACGCCTCTGGCTGTTATCGCATATTTGCCCAGGTTAATAATCATACTCCAAAGAAAATTGTATAGGTAAGGTCAGATTGAATATATCGGGTGCCCCATTAGTGTGTCGGAAGAATTTAGATTACTTCTCAATATAATTTTTTCATAAAGCTTTAAAATTGCCGGAAGCAGCGAGATGGGTCTGTATAACCATATGTGGTGGTTTATCTGGTTTTAGAATCAGAATGGCTTCTGCAAGTTTCCATGCAAGTGGGACATGTCTCAGTCTCAATGATGCATTGAACAAATAGGTAAGCATGACAATTGCTTTTTTTGGTAGCTGTTTCAGGATTTCTGCCGTTATCAGATCATATCCTGGAGTTTTTTTCGGATTTAACCCTTTAATAATTTTTGCTATTTCTCTTGGGCTTGTGAGATTAATTTCTGTATTTTCCTGTTCAATTTGATCCCAATTTATTACATCGTTCCCTTGGTTTGGAGTAAAAGTGTCTTCCAAATGTTCTGCAAATCGTTGAGCTTTTTGTTCATTACTTTGGGCCCAGGTCCCATCTTTGTTTCTAATAGGATAATTCTGTACGGCTGATCTTTTAAATCTTTTAGTTGTTTTCCAAAAGGAATAGTCAGTTCTCCTATCATTCGTTAGTTCTGATAGGTGTTCACTTACTTTCTCGTTGATGTTATCCTGTATGAGACGTTTTAGTTTCTGACTAACATTGTTTTATCAAGCGGATATCTTGTTTGCTGCCATTTCCGTTTTAATTTTCTTTTCATGAAAATTAGATCCCTTATTTCTCTTGGATAGTTGTTACTCTTATTTCTAACTGTTAAATTGGTGTGCTGTTCCATGCTGCAATTTTTTAGAGGGACTGTCAGATTGATCATTTTGTCTATTTCATATTTGAAGTTCTCCCAATCAGTCTTTTTATTGACTTTTTGTATGAGAGTTAAGAGTATGGGAGAGTGATCAGAGTTCAAGTCCCATGCTTCTCCTACTTGTATATAATTTGTTGAGATATTTTTAATTATGAAGAAATCTATGAGAACTGATATCTTGCTAGGGTCAGTAGGCCAGTATGTTGGTTTGCCTGATGATATGACTTTGCATTTATTAATATTACATGCTTGCAAAAGTTCTCTTCCGTTAGTCGTTGTGAGTCTTGAACCCCAATGTATATGTTTAGCATTATTATCACCACCAATTATATACCTATGTCCTTGACTATTTAGAAATCGACTATATTGTTTACATTTTATGTTGTGCCTTGGAGGGTAATATATTGCCACCACTGTCACTTAATGTTTTTTCATAATTATTCTAGCTGAGGTAGCCTGGATTTCCTCTGTTTGATATCTTACTTTTTGATAGTGCTTGATGGATTTCCTTATTATAATTGCAGTTCCTCCTTTTGCGGTGTTATCAGGGTGAAAGGTATGATAAACTTCATATCCCTTAAAACCAATAAAGGATTCTTTAGTGAAGTGGGTCTGTGATATAAGACATACGTCTATTTCTTCTAATTCGAGTATAGCTTGCAATTTTTGTTTATGTTGGAGCAAGCCAATGGTATTCTACTGCATTATTTTTAGTTGCTTAGCCATTTCTTTCTTTAGGAATCGCTCCTTGTGCGCGATATTCTAATTTAGAGATACATTCGTCCATTTTCGTAATTTTTCTAATATCTGTTGTAGGGTAGTTTCGACAGATGTATTTAGTTGTTTTCTATTTGATAGTTTAGCTGCTTCGTTCGGTTTAGGTTGTGATACTTGCCGTATATTGTTTACTATTTGCAAAGTGTTTTCTGTCGTCTGTAATTTACTGTCATATTTGCTCATTCCTTTGATTACGAGGCAACTGATTTTAGAGAAGAGAAATTATTCTATCACATTCAGTTTGGATTTCGTGAAATGATCACTATGACCATAGACATAACATTATAGAAAAATCTCTAGAAGATAAAAATCTACTCTGATTTCTTAAATGCGAGCATTTGCAAGTGTGATTGAAGACTAATGATACAAACTTAAACTACTGTTGCCAAACATTCTCGCAATTCTGATCGTATGTAATGAAAATTCTTTAGAATCAAACAAGAAGATACTACTCTGAATTAGGAAACAATAGAGGAGTAACTACGGCAGTGTATTAGGTCCCACCCTATATTTGTTATACACAGGTGATATTCCTCGTCTTAAACATAACACAATTGCCACTTTTGCCGATGACACATCTATCCTTGCAGTGCGTGATGATCATGAGGAAGCCATTAGAAAACTACAATCATCCGTAAATCAGCAGTTGGACTAAGCAATGGCGAATCAAATTAAATAAAAATAAGTCAGTACATGTTAACTTTACCAACAAAAAAGAAAATTACATACCAATAAAAATAAATAATACCTTGATACCTTATGCTAATGAAGCTAAGTACCTGGGTATGACATTAGACAAATCAAATACTGAAACATTTACTGGATGATCGGAAGAAATTCCAAGCTGTCCACGTACAACTAAGTGCTAATATAAAATCAGATACCAATATGGACATACGGCATTCAGTTGTGGGGTTGTGCCAAACAAAGTAATTTACAATGAATACAAACATTTCAAAATAAAGCACTAAGGAACATTGTTGATGCGCCTTGGTACATAAAAAATAGTGACATCCATAGAGATCTGAAGATGGATACTGTTAGTCAGACCATTCCACGATTTGCTAACAAGCACGAACAAAGACCTCATCAACATGTGAACATCGAGGCGATCCAGCTACTCGAATCTAACAAGAAGACTCAAAAGGACAAAACCCTTCGCGTTAGTGCAAGTGCGCGAATAAGTGCCGATAAAAGCATAGCATAGTGCAGAAGTCTACACGCCAACACTTGTGCAAAAAAAGTAATCAACTGGCACATAAAGAACATTAATGAATGGTCTTTAGTTTAATATATATTGTAGTGGGATATATATAAATTCCTCTCAAAATTCTAAGTTTATAATATCTGATAACTAATTTAAATTTAACGAGGACGAAATTATGACAGAAAACAATACTCTACCATTTTTGAAAGTTAAACTTGAGGATTTAGAATTAATGGTTTTGTTTGATTCTGGATCAGAAGTATGTCTTATATCCAACAAACTTATATCTGAAAATATTGCACATCTCAAAGGGAAAATTTTTAATATTAATAATGTAGAAATTAGAGCATCTACAGGAAACCTTTTATCGAAAATCAATCAATGCGTATGTGATTCATTAACTATAAAGGAAATATCATATAATTGTAAATTTTTAATTACTAATTGCTTAAAATACGATGCAATAATTGGTGCAGATTTTTTAAACAATCATGATGTATAGAGTTGGCCACGCGAGTCAACGCGCAGCGGCGTTCTTTCGATTAGGCCTCGGGTTCCACTACAACTATTGTGTGTAGATGTTTGCTGTCGCAAATACTTTCGCGTTCTTGTTAAATAAAAATAAAACAATGCGCGCTCAAACACTTACCATTTTAAGAGTCCTCCGTGAAATCGCAAAGTGAATAATGTCTGTTAAATATCTGCAACATTAGATATGTTTCAACAGTTGTTTCGACAGACCGAGTGCGGCGCGAGGAAAAAATGTGTTCATATGCAGAGAACGAACGTTCTACATCTAGTGACGTTATATTTTTAAAATATTCTTTGAAACAACTTAACGGTTCTGTTGACGCACCTTCACAAATGTGTCTTAATGTGCCAAAATCAGAATCTTTCTCTAAAACACTTTCATATTTTTCTAAAACACAAACATTTTTTGCATCTTCTATCGCGCATAGCTGTGCGTGAACATGTTGCACTATTTGCACAGATTCCACTAACGACACCGAAGGATCTTGTAACTTTTCTATTGCCTCCGCTAGTCCGAAGTAATTGTTGTGAATAATTTTTAAATCTGTTTTAACCCGACTATTTTGAAATTTCGACTGACTTTTCTTGATAGCGGCAGCATCCTTTGGATCGAATTGTAAAACCACGTTCTTAATATTCTCATAATATTTATGATAATAAAACGCAGCATTTAACCAAGTTCCCCAACGTGTAAGAATAGGTTCTGGTGGCTCTGGTATACGGGGGCACAGTCTGTGAAATTCGCGAATACGTTTCGGGGATTTGACAAACACTGCTTTCGCATGCGCTATTAAAGCGTCTACCTCGGGATAACATTTTCTGATACCATCTGCCACAAGATTGAGAGCATGAATTTTACACGTAATGTGTAACAAGTTAACAGAATGCTTTTTAAGAGACCGGCCTACAAAACCATGTTTGCGGCACCATCACTCATAAATTATGTGTGATGGTGCCGCCAATCTTGTGGCAGATGGTAATAATGGATTGAGCCTAGTAGTGCTAGCCAATTTAATGGGAAATAAGAATTTAGACGGATTGAGCCAAGTGCCTGCCGATCTAAGGGGTATTAATTGTTTGAACATAGCGCCAAACAGTCGTAGGTTGTATGAATGTGATATAAAGTATGAATGTTTTATAGAAGATTTATTATCAAAAAATAAATGTTTAATAGATGATACTGCATGTGTGCCACCAATATTGTATGAGCATAAGTTAATAGTTAATGAATCACTACCATTTAGGCCAAAAATTTATCCGATTCCTCGAGCTTTTAGAGAAAAAGCGAAAATTGAAATTACTAAAATGTTAAAAAACAATATTATTGAGAGAGCAATTATATCGTTTATCAATCGAAGAATCGAAAAACAATACGAGTTACCTGCTAATATTGATGCAATTTTAGTTAGATCTTAAACACAGCTTCTGGTTGATTTCTCTTCTTCGAGATTTTCTATTGAAGGTGTAACGTTTCAATTTAAAGTCGTTCCATTTGGTCTCACAACAACTACAAGTGCTCTTAAGAATCCTTCATCCGTTCCAAAAATTTTGTGCTCACTATGTAGATGACATCTTAATTTTCTCTGAAAATCACGAAGAACATTGTAATCATTTAAAACAAATTATTGAAACTTTAAGTCGAAATGGCATGAAATTAAGCTTAGAAAAATGTGAATTTTTCAAAAATTCCATTTCATATCTCGGTTATATTATCAACAAATTTGGTATTACTTTAGAAGAAAGAAGATTAGAAGAAACTGAGAATTTTCTTCGACCAAATAATGTCAAGAAATTACAAAGCTTTTTAGGATTACTAAACTGTTATAAGAAATTTATATCTAATGTATCAAAATTATGCTTACCATTATACGATCTTCTTCAGAAAAATTCCAAATTTAAATGGAACGAACGTCAAGAAACAGCATTTCTAGAAGTTAAAGATTACTTCTACCATAATCTTCTTTTAATTGATCCAAATTTCAAGCAACCATTCTTCATTAGGGCAGATGCTAGCGATAATGCAGTTGGAGGTGTACTTTTCCAGTACGATAAGGATGGTACAGAATGTCCAATTTCGTTCATTTCCAGGAAGTTGTCCACCACAGAACAGTAATATACCACGGGAGAAAAGGAGGTGTTAGCAATTGTTCATAGCATTACTAAATTTAAATTTTATATCTTAGGTCGAAAATTTATTGTACAAAGTGACAATAAAGCATTATCGTCGATTTTAAAAACAAGAATTTTGAATAATAGAATTTACAGATATTATTTAACAATACAAAATTTCGATTTTGATATTGAGTATATTACTGGGAAAGAAAATTTAGTAGCTGATATTTTTTCAAGAGAGTATTCAGACAAGAAGCAAGAAATTCTTCAAGGTCAGTGCAATGGTACTTCAAAATGTTGAGGATGATCTTTATATGATGGAAAACATACATTCTTATCAAGAATCGGAGGAATTACGTAGAATTTTTCAAGAAATAGCTAATAATAGACATTACAAGGACTATTGTTTGAATAATGATGGTATTCTAATGAAGCAAGTAAATAGTAAATCTTTGATAGTTCTACCAAAATTGCAAGCAGCCAGAAATTTTACAACATTTACATAATTTATATTGTCACATCGGATTAAAACGGGCTATATTTAGGAATATCCAAACCTCACCGATTTTGTTTAAATTTGGGTTATGTGTAGGTCATTTGGGGACAATCGCAAATACGTAAAAATTTTAGCTCGCTGACTTTCCAGAGTGTAGGTATTAGCATTAAAAAATATGAAAAATTGCCACCATCTTTGGAAAGAATCTACTGGGTTTGGTAACTTTTCTTGTTACAATGTTGGTCATACTTAGCCGTTGGTAGGGCAACAGGTAACCGTGCATCGATCCGGTAGCCATTTTCGTTCAATTCAAATCGTAGGATTTGTAGATTTGTGAGCGCATTACGCCAAGCTAAATAGTATTGCCATGCAAGTGGAAATTGCGCCATCAACCACTGTTGATTGGGCCTCATTTGAGGTGGCATTGGAAGTATACATAAAATCGCCTCAACAGTTAGGAGTGGAAGGGGTGATCGTCGAAATAGATGAATCCAAGTTTGGAAAAAGGAAATACCACCGAAGACATGCTGTTGACGGGCAGCGGGTGTTTGGAGGATACGAGAGGGGCACTGGCAAAGTTTTTATGGTGCCCGTCGAGGAGCGTGGCGCAAGCATGTTGTTGCCTATTATAAGGAGATAGATTCTGCCAGGCACCACAATAATAAAGTGATTACTGGCAAACTTATGACTGCCTTAGGGAAGAAAGCTATGAGCACCTGAAGGTAAGCATGGAACGTGTGCTGGATGCATGTGCCAAGGTCTGTGTGTTCCTGTGGTGGCCTGAGTTGGTCCGCATGTGTCTGTGTTAGTTGCAGGTGTATGTGGTGGCCTGCATGTTGCTGTGTTGGTCTGCATGTGTGTGTTAGCCTGCCTGTCTGTGTATGTTGGTCAGCGTGTGCCTGTATTGGTCTGCGGCTGTGTGTGGCGCCTTGCGTGTTGCTGTGTTGGTTTGCGGCTGTGTGTGGTGGCTTGCGTGTTGCTGTGTTGGTCTGCGACTGTGTGTGGTAACTTGCGTGTTGCTGTGTTGGCCTGCGTGTCTGTCTGTGTCGGCCTGCGTGTCTGTGTGTGTTGGCCTGCATGTCTGTGTGTGTTGGCCTACGTGTCTGTGTGTGTTGGCCTGCGTGTCTGTGTGTGTTGGCCTGCGTGTCTGTGTGTGTTGGCCTGCGTGTCTGTGTGTGTTGGCCTGCGTGTCTATATGTGTTGGCCTGCCTATCTGTGTATGTTGGTCAGCGTGTGCCTGTGTTGGTCTGAGGCTGTATGTGGTGGTTTGCGTGTTGCTGTGTTGGTCTGTGTGTGTGTGTTGGTCTGTCTGTCTGTGTGTGTTGGCCTGCCTGTCTGTGTATGTTGGTCAGCGTGTGCCTGTGTTGGTCTGCGGCTGTGTCTGGTGGTTTGCGTGTTGCTGTGTTGGCCTGCCTGTCTGTGTATGTTGGTCAGCGTGTGCCTGTGTTCGTCTGCGGCTGTGTGGTGGCTTGCGTGTTGCTGTGTATGTGTGTATTTTGGCATGTTGCTGTGTTGGTTTGTGCATGGCTGTGTTGGCCTGCGGGTGTATGTTGTGGCCTGCCTGTGTGTCTGCGGGTGTGTGTGCTATGGCTGGTATTGTATGAATTAATTTTGAACTACTTTGAATTTCCCAAGGTGAATATTCTTTTCTAATTGAAATGATTACAGGTAAATCACTCATTACATTTCAAGAATCTGGAGACTGGTGCTTATACCAAGACGAATTTGCCTCAACACACAGTAGTAGGGATCATTGACTTCAGCTTATGTTGCCGCGGGTAATACATCTCGCTTTCCACTCATCTCTATCTCGCTTTCGCAAACTCGTCGAATTGCCAGAATGCCCTATTTCCGGGGTCATTGACCTCTTCAGAAAAACCCCCAAAAAGGGCTTTTTTGGGCCTTTCCGCGCATTTTCTTTTTTATAAAACGCTTCATCTAGGCTTTTTACACTGTTTCCATTCAAAAAAAAACAAAATTCGGTCGGTTTGGATATTTCGAAATTTTTCCTTAAAACGTTTACATTTATTATTCAGGGAAGGATTTATAGCTAAGACAGATTGGAAATTAGCGAAGGCAGTGGTAAACCACTGTGATACATGCCAATTATGTAAGGTTAAGAATTACACACCTTATTATTCAGGAAAATCCATCGTATGCAGCAGTCCGTTGGATATTTTATGCATAGATTTCTTACAAAATCTTCTACCTTCTGAAGGATACAAAAACATACTAGTAATCATGGATCAATTCACAAAATTTGTTCGTTTTTATCCAATACATACTTGTAATGGTGCGATTGTCATTAAATGTGTAAAAAATTACTTTCAGACCATCGGAATACCTAAAACAATCATAATAGATAATGGAAAATGTTTTCAAAATTCTAAATTACTTACATTCTTGTTTAGACAATATTTCGTATATTTTTACACCCATTAGACATCCGTGCAGTAATCCTTCTGAAAGATCGATTCGGGAATTGACACAATATCTACGAATACTTTGTGCTGACTCACACGAAACATGGAATTATTATGTTCCAATTGTGGAAGGGATTGTAAATTCTATTCCTACATCAACAAGTTAAGTTGCTCCTATTGTTTTTTACACTTCTTGTAATCCTCCTAGACCTTGGGCATCCGATGACGAACTTAATGTACAGGATTTAATTTTAAAAACAAGAGAAAAATTAGATAAAATTCACATTAAAACACAAAATAAATTAGATAATAAACAAAGCAAACGTACTACATTTTACATTGACGATTTAGTCGTATTGAAAAAATACCGAATAAGCAATTTGAAAAATAAAATAGAAAAAAAGTTTCAACGGATTTATGAAGATCCCTTTGTTATAACAGATGTTTTGGGATCAAAAACCTATCTTTTATGTTATCCAAACACGATAATAACACGCGGAATTTTTACCGTTGATGTAATTTTTTCCTATAATTATTAATTAATTGTCATTTAATTGTTATATGACTTTCAATGGTTGTTTTTGACACATCAAAACATTTTCGGCGCAATTTCAAAATTCTGCGCGATAATGTTTTGGAGGGGAGTAATTGTAGTGGGATGTTCCAACGTGAAAGCGTATCTTAATATGTTGCTAAATTCATTCTAATTAATATTATATCAAAATTCGCTGGTATTAGATTTTAATAGAGTTTTATGCGGAACTTGAATTATTTTCGATTAATATTCGAGATCTGTCATTTAATTATTTATATTATTAATTTTTTATTCTAATAAAAAAAAAAGACTCCGTTAATGATATGTTACAGGGGAGAATCAAAATTTCAGCTTATTTTAAGTTATTTACATTTTGAAAACATTATTTGTAAAAATGACACATACACGAAAAACACAATGTATTTGGAAAGAACCGTCAAAATCCCTTACGTCATCTGTGACACCAAGTTCGATCTTCAAAACATCAAAATTAAATATCAAGTCGTTAGATTGGCAATGCTAAGGACGACGAGAAAAAACAGAAGTTAGCAACGAAAACAATTCTGACAGAAAACAAATATCTTTCGATTGATATTTAGAAATTGCAATATAACAGTTAAAATATCGACAAAGTTATCAGTGCAAATGTATTGAAAAGCGTTTTAAGTGGACCATAAATCATCACCAACGATTGTCAAGAATATTAAATCAGTTGGAAAATTTTAAGAAGTAATTCGAAGAAATTTCATTGGAGAAGCCGATCAAAGGGGTCCAAAATAAGAGGATTTTGCCAAGAAGAGGAAAGAAGGAACCATTAGGATTATAAACACACACACATATCAAACACCCGTTACTACATAACTGTAAGTAATTTAAATAGATAAATTTCATTTTCTTTTTTATAAGTGAAAAGCTTAAGATAAACACACAACTGATTATCTCCGTATTCAAATCTTTTAATTGTTATTTGTAATATATTGTAGTAGTGGATTAGGCTTCAATAAAATTGTTCATTGACCAATATTTGATCCGATCACAATGTCATACACCCTCTTAGGGGGGTGTAAAAAAAAAACAGATGACTTTTGCAATGATTTCTGGTTATGTGCACTTTCGATAATTACTTTTGGTTATATTGCTATATTATTATCCCCATTTATTTATAATTTCTAAGTTGCCATACAATAGGTAAATGTTTTAATAAAATTAGACAAGTAAGAAACTACCCAGTGGTAATTTCCATAAATTATGTTTGAAAATATAATTTAAGACCTAAATTAGTTAGAACTTTTGGACTTACTAACTACAATATAATATATAAAACCTAAAATTTAAAATCTAGTTAAGAGGTCATATGGTGTGTGACGCTAAGTCTTCGTTGTGCAGAAGGTTGTGTCATGAGGGTTAGGGCAGGTCTGTTTGGGTGAGCACTTAGTCTTATTGAATAGAGTCTGGAATATTCTTTTATTTCTAATTTAACTGATTTGATTTGAAAATCACGTGCAATGATCTTGTCAGGAACAAACCACGGAGCGCTTACAATAGTTCGCAATATCTTGGATTAAAATCTTTCCAATGTCTCAATCTTTGATGTGGATGCTGTACCCCAGAGTTGGATGCCTCAAGTCCATATGGGCTTGAGCATCACTTTGTAGACAAACATCTTGCTATTTGTTGATAATACAGACTGGCGACCAATCAACCAATATAGTTGTCTAAGCTTAAGGTCTAGTTGCTTCCTTTTCGTGAAGATATGATTCCTCCGTATCAGACGACTATCTAAGTGCATTCCAAAGTATTTAGCTTCATCCCACTGGAGAAGTTGTCGATTGTTAAGTGTGACTGGAGAACTCCTCTTCTGTTTACGAAAGCTACTTGGACTGATTTGACTTCGTTTGCTCTGATACGCCATTTGCTTAACCATTGTTCTACCTTATAAGGGTAGTCTTGCAGAATTTGTGTAGCGATATTGGTATCTTTGTGAGAAGCTAAGATAGCGGTGTCGCCTGCAAAGGTTGCTGCCAGATTTCTTTCGCTAGTTGGCAGATCAGCCGTGTATAGAAAGTAGAGCAGTGGACCCAATACACTGCCTTGTGTAACTCCAGACTCGATTTTGTAGATAAGTGTTAGTTCCTCTTTATAATTTACGAGAAAGTACCGATCTGCAAGGTAGGATTTAAGGATGACAAAATAAGGAAGAGGCAGCGCCTTCCGCAATTTGAATAGGAGGCCAGTGTGCCGAACCTTATCAAACGCCTGTGTTATGTTTAAGAAAGCTGCGGCGCAATATTTTTTGTCTTCTAGATCTTGTCTGATTCTTTGGAGCACTCGATGCATTTGTTCTATTGTAGCGTGTTGCTGTCTAAAACCAAATTGGTGGTCCAGGATTAGCTGGTGTTCCTCAGTAATTGGTTGTAATCTATCCTTAAGTAGCTTCTCAAAACGTTTCGTCATTATCGGGGGCAGGCTTGTAGCCCTATATGACTTCATGTCCTGTAATGACTTTCCTGGTTTCGGTAGTAACATAATTACTGCTATTTTCCACAGAGCTAGGAAGTAATTTAATTTTAAGCAAGCATTGAAAATAAATGTTAATAGTTTTTTGTAATAAAGTTTGTGATCTGTTCAATTGTAAACTTTTCTGGCGGTAACCGCAATTGATAAGGTATACTTAGAAATGCTATGATTTCTTGAAATGGTTGAAAGACTTTTTCCAAGTGTCTTGCGAACAGAGGTGCCTTCTCCTCACCACTTTTGGCCTACCGTCTATCCTCTCTGCGTATGGGTGGATTATAGGCTTGGGGTCGATTTATCTTCTTTGCCGCTCTCCAGAGAGAATACTCCGTGGCCTCAGTTGGTGATAAATTTTTTAAACAGGATTCTTTTGCAGCTATCAAATTGCAACATTTGTTAACATTTTGATAGTTGCAGACTGACGTTTTAAGACCTAGCCTGAAAACAGTTACAGGTTAGTACTTTATATGTTTCAAGGTTGTATAATGTGAAAATATATACAGGGTGTTAAATATGTCGTGCAATATTTATCAAAACATTAACGTTCCTTTTTCGATTTTTTTTGAATAGAACCTATATTTTCTGTATTGCTAGGAATTTCCTTATGGAATTACCTTAAAAATGTTATTTCCAGTATTTTCAAAGATATTACGCTTTTATGGAAAATACGTTTGTAGTATTCAATAAAATAATGTAATTTCTTTCTTAGCCGTTCTTGTAATTAACTAGAAAATTGAATCTTGATTATAGCGGTTTTGTTGCTATATTTTTAAGGATTCATAAAAATAAAAATAACATTTTTAACGTTTCGATAATTTTTTATCTTCTTTAGAAATGCTTGTTTTATTTTCTTCAAAATGAAGCATGCCAACGAACACAACACTTTAAAATTTCTTTTAGAAACAATAACGTTTTTGTACGTTACATTGTTTGATTTTACATTATTGTTATTATATACTGTCAGCTGTCGAAAAAGCGAATCTAATATGAAAGAAAAGATAACTCGCTTTTTCGACAGCTGACAAAATGTTAACAATAACTATTATAATAATATAAAATCAAATAATGTAACTTATAAAAAATGTATCGTTAAAAAAAATTAAGTGTTGTGTTCGTTGACATGTTTTATTTTGAAAGAAATAAAGCATACGTTTCTGAAGAACACAAACAGTTGTCGAAACGTTAGAAATATTTTTTATTTTTATGAACCGTTGAAAAAAATGTATATCAACAAAGCCACTAAAATCAAATTTAAATTGTCAAATTTGTGATATTCGATTCGGCGAAACATCTAATACAGCTATGATTTTGTTAATAATAATAATAATAATAATAATAATAATAATAATAATAGTAATTCCATATATTTCATAATACTGATACAGTATGATGCGTCAAGAGGAATGATGTGTAGGTATATGTAACTAAGTTTTTGTTTCAAAGAAATCATTAATATCGTAAAGGCATTTTCCAACCAAATTTTTCCAGTTCTTTCTCTTTGATTTCACTTGAAATATCATTATATATTTTTAGCACTTGTGTGATTGCACTTATCACATTCGCGGGGGTTACAAGTATGATTAGTTTCATATTTTCGCCACAGTTCACTGTAATGCTCCCTTACAAAGCATACACACTCGAAAATGTACAATGCTGGTAGAGTAAGAATGCCGTATTGCGTGAAAACACTTTTACAAGACTCTCTTCCTTTCAGTGTGAAAATACTTCTTAGACACGATCGAATAATAGATTGAATTACGTTTTGTGTTCATGTATGCACATTTTAGCATTGCTTTGACTAGAATAGAAGCAAAGTTTGAAGACCAAATTGTGCAAATTTGTACTGAATCCTAAGAAATGAGTTTTATCGTAAATTCAGTATTATAAAGAGAAAATTATGATAAACTGAAAAAAATACACCGTAATTTCTGAAAATTATTATGGAAGTGTTGGATAAAACATTAAAGAAAAGCAGTAAACAAGGGATCGCTACATTAAACCGTGTGAAAACAATGAGAAGGTAAACAATTTTAATTAAATTTTAAAGCTCTGGTTGCTGGATTGTTTTTTTTTAATAAAAGAAAACATCCTCTAAATTTCGAATTGTTATGAATAACGCTGGCCACGAGCGGTACCGCGCATCGGCGTAGAATCAGTTCGGACCGAGAGGAACGGTAGTATTACTTCGTCTGCGGAGCAGTACGGACATTTTCGCTGCCGGTCATTTGCGCAATTGTTTATCTGTCCTAGAAAAATTATGATTTCGTCAGCAAAACGACCGCGGTCGGACAAACTTCGAAAATTTATTGCAGAAATTCCAGACTTAATATACGAAGGTGCTAAAATTAAATGTGTAATCTGTAAAATCCCGTTAATGTGTTGGTCCAGACAACATTGTCTACGACACGTACATAGTGAAAAGCATGTCTCAAAAAGAAATTGCGCACGAGACAATGAAAAATTTATATTTAATTTATGCGTTACGTTTATCGCATGTAATATACCGTTTAATTTACTAGACAAGGAACCATTTATCTGCTTTTGGAATAACTACTCGGAGTGCAAATTACCAAGTCAAACATCGTTACGAAGAATTGTGTCATCTGCGCGCGAACATATTGAACAAAAAATAAAATCGGAGTTGAAAGATCAAAAATTGTGGTTATGTGTCGACGAAACAACAGATCGGAAGAAACATTCTGTTCTTAATGTAATGGCACGCAAATTGGAACCTCATCAATCGGCACCTTCAATTCTATTAGTCTCCAAACGAATACAACAGCGTACTGCCGAAGTAATTTCAAAGTTAGTGTTAAATACATTGGACAAGTTTGAACTTTCAACAAACCAACTCTTGATGTTAGTGAGCGATGGTGCTGCAAACATGCTTCCTGTAGGCCGGTCTCTTAAAAAGCATTCTGCTAATTTGTTACACATTACGTGTAAAATTCATGCTCTCTATCTCTCTGTGGCGGATAGTATCAGAAAATGTTATCCTGAGGTAGACACTTTAGTAGCGCATACCAAAGCAGTATTTGTCAAATCACCGAAACGTATTCGCGAATTTCACAGACTGTGCCCCCGTATACCAGAGCCACCAGAACCTATTCTAACTCGTTGGGGAACATGGTTGCAGGCCGCGTTTTATTATCATAAATATTTTGACAATATTAAGAACGTGGTTTTACAAATCAATACAAAGGAAGCTGCCGCTATCCAGAAAAGCCAGTCGAAATTTCAAGATAGTCAGGTTAAAATGGATTTAAAAATCATTCACGACAATTACTTCAGGCTAGCAGATGCAATAGAAAAATTGCAAAATCCTGCGGTGTCGTTAGAAGAATCTCTATAAATAATGCAACATGTTCACGCACAGCTATGCGCGATTGAAAACGCAAAAAATGTTTCTGTTCTAGAAAAATTTGAAAGTGTTTTTGAGAAAAATTCTGATTTTGGCACATTAAGACACATTTGTGAAGGTGCGTCAACAGAATCGTTAAGTTATTTGAAAGATTATTTTACTTACGCAAATATTACGTCACTAGATGTAGAACGTTCGTTCTCTGCATATAAACGCATTTTTTCCTCATGCCGTACTAGTTTTGCCGAAACAACAGTTGAAACATATCTAATGTTGCAGATATTTAACAGACATTATTCACTTTGTGATTTCACGGAGGACTCTTAAAATGGTAAGTGTTTGAGCACGTGTTATTTAATTTTTATTTAAAAGATGAGCGAAATTATTTGCGGTAGCAAACACCTCTATTAGCAGAATAACTCTAGTGGAACGCGAGGCCTGGTCGACTCTACGCTACTGCGCGGTACCGCTCGTGGCCAGCTTTAGTTATGAACATTACAAGATTTATGTTTATATTAGGGTGCCTGAGGTTTGACGACAAAGCTACACGGCTTGAAAGAAAACGAGTTAACAAATTAGCGCCCATAAGGATAGCTTTCTCAATGTTCGTCGAAAATTGCTAGAAAGCTTTCAGTTTAGGTGAAAATGTCACAATTGATGAAAAATTAGAGGATTTCAGAGGTAGATGCGCTTTTAGACAATACACACCCAGTAAACCAAGCAAGTATGGCATTCAAATATATACTTTAGTTGACACACAAGTGTATAACTTGGAAATATATGCCGGTTTACAGCCTGAAGGTAAATACAGGAGCCAGAAGATGTAGTGCTTCGATTGTCTAATTTAAGCAGAAATATCGCTGCAGATAACTGGTTTACAGTATGAAGTTAGTGGATGAACTAATGCAAAAACGGTTATCCTAAGTTGGTACTATAATTTATTTGATTTTAAATGCTGTAGATCAAGAGAATGATGGTGAAGGAGATCCGTTCCGGCGAAAAGACGAAGATGTGAAAATTGTAATGTACCTTCTCATAAACGAAAACTCACAAAATAGCAATGCCACAATCGCAAAAAATCAATATGTTTATCATTTGCAAGCATTTTGCTTTGATTGTGCCGGTATTCCTTCAAGTTCCCATGAAACTCAGCATAATTTCGATTTTTAGAGTAATATGAATAGTGATACTACCATCCTTGATAACTCATAAGAAAACGTAAGTAAGTGCATCTCAGCGATTTAAATGAAACTTTGTGGGTTTATAGACCGATCTAGTGTACGAACAACAGTAACTATCTTAGCTGCCCGATCGCCCACTAGCGGGGTGTAAAGCACCCCCAAAGCTCAACACTACCCCTTCGCTGTTTGACTCAATAACTCAGAAACTATGAGAGGTATCAAAAAACAGTTAAGATAAAATTTAAACTGTTTTATATGCTCTTTACGATGATGTAAATATTTTCTCTATAACGAATATCTATTTGGGGAAACAACCCCCATCCCCTTATTTTTTTGCAAATTTCAGAATCTTTACAAAAATACAGAAGCCACGTAGAATTTACATGTATATATATATGTAATTTTGAAAGATAATAAATATACCCTGCGGGCCTAAAGTGCCCCCCCCCCTCCAGCCGCGCATGCTAACTTTCGAACGACAGAAGCTAACGTTTTTAGAAAAAATATGTCGATTTTTATTTTTTGTAAACTAACTTCTGCCGTTATCAGCATTTCAATTGTATTTTTCGTTTTAGCGGATGTGACGTCAACTTTCTTTTTTTAAGTAGAACACCCTACATATGTTTATATTTTTGGAAAGGTAATCAAAAAACGAATCCAACGATGGCATATATGTTATACTTCAACTTAAGAAATATTTTAACTTGGTTTGTTAATTGGTCTTTCTCCTTTACTTTATTGTAATTAATTAATTGTGGTAGGTTTGTTTAAATTTGTTAGTTTTTGACAGGCAATGTGCCTAAGTTTCAATTTTTTACATTGTTGATGTTACAATGGGCTCCGCATGGATCACATAAGATAACCATCAAGTACCTACCTTTTATATTTGGTAAATTTGGCAACTACACAAAGTGGAACATAATGAATACTGTTCTTGTATAGCCGGAAATATTATAACTTTGCGCTAAGCATAAATAGTATAAAATTTACAGGACGAACTGCTTTAACAAAAGATAATATGATTTAAATTATTGTACAATTTGTTGCGCAACCATGGCAAATAAGCTGACAGTTGTTGCCAGATTTACATAATATTAAAATTGAACCAACAATTTTGCATGGTTCGTGCCGAAGCCATCATAAAAGTGACAACACAAAAAGCCCAAAAAATAGACATTGTTTATCAAAAACTAACACATTTAAACAAACTTACTATAATTAATTGCAATAAGGTTCGATAAGGTTAAAAAATAACAATTAACAAAACAAGGTAAAATAAGAGAAAATAATAACGAGAACAAAGAAGGAACATAAGACAAATGCAGAATATGATGACAATAAACAACAAAAATAATTTACGCTTTTAGCTCTTTAGATCAGTCTGATGTCACAAGAAACAATTTGGCGCTCTTTTCTAGCCAACTTTGCATAACAACGGAAACAGATTACCAAAACATTTATTGCTGCATATCGTCATATTTCTTAAGCTAAAGTATAACATATGCGGTATCGTTGGATTTGCCTTTCAATTGAATTTCAAAAAACGTAAAAATGTACATGGCGTTCTATTTAAAAAAAGAAAATTTACAAAATACAATTGAAATGGTGATAACGGCAAAAGTTAGCTTACAAAAAATAGAAATCGACCTACTTTTTCTAAAAACGCTAGCTTCTGTCGTTTAAAAGCTAGCATGGGGGGACACTTTAGGTCCGCACTGTACAACTTAAAATTACACCAACCTTATAATTAATGTATTTCCATAGAATCTGTCCGGAAACTTCTTCAGTTACAATCTTCAACTCATAATCAATTGTCATTGCCAAGGTTCTTCAATCTATTTAAATACGCATGGTTTAAAAGTGGATACATCGTCGAACGGCTACCACATTTTAAAGATCCTGTAAGATTTTGCTTCCAGAAGAATGCAACAATGAGGTATTTGCGGGAAGGCTGTGCTTATTTGTTGTGCATGGTGTAAACAATTCAGGCGTTTTCAACATTTCTACACGGATTACCTATCATTCTTACTATGTATACGCAATACGCACCGTAATGTAGCTTATTTTTTAAACAGTAGTTAATAAACTCTATACTCACATTTTATTAATAAAATCATTTGATAGCCACTTGCGTATTTTCTTCATTACTGTAAATACAGCACATCAATTATGAATTTTTTTGCACAAATAAGAATATTTCGTGGCAGATGTAATATATATGTAATATATATATATGTATGTAATTACTATATAAGTATATTTCGTTTTTTTAGCCGTTCCTTGTTTAATAATTTAAAAGATTTTATTTCTTGATTGTAGCGGCTTTATCGTTAAACATATTGTAGTTAAGAGTTAATTAAAACATATAATTTTAACGTTTCGAGAATGTTTATTGTTTTCTTTAGAAATACATGTCCACAAATTTGCATCTAAGTAGAAATATTTTCTTGCTCTTGAGTGCACTTAGGTTTCTGATCTTTTTTGTCAAGCTATTGGCTGTGTATGCTTATACTCTGTAGTTTGTGCGGATCAGCGTGTATGGTGATTTTTCGTTGATGTCGACAATCGTTTTTCAATCGGGTTGATTCTTACTGTATAAGTATATTTCATTTTCTTAGCCGTTCCTTGTTTAATATTTTATTTCTTGATTGATGAGAACAAGAAAATATTTCTTCTTAGATGTAAAGTTCTGGATATGTAAAATTATAAGTTTCAATTAATATATTTAAGGATAAAGCCGCTAAAATCAAGAAATAAAATCTTTTAAATTATATGTATATATTGAAATATCTTTCTCGGGGGGTTTTTCAAATTTTGTAAAATTTTCTAATTTTAAGTTGAATAAACGATTCTTGTAAGTTCGGGGGTATTTCACATAGATTGTCCATGCTACTCCAATTTTAGCATATTTTAATTTTCCCAACGTCGAGTAAAAGAAATTACAATTTTAAGAGCATTTAGTTAAAAGTGAACTGACATTTAATTTCCTGGGAACGAGAATGTGTGTATAAACAAAGTTAATAACTATACATGAAAATGTGTTGGTTGTTAACTTCTATACTTCGTAATGTAGTAAAAAAACTTGAATTTCACAAAACAATTAAGGGGATTGGCGTTAAGACACACGTTTTGATTCAACTCACAGTCGATCTAAGATTGAGTGAAAAATATGGCGGGGTGCGTTCACCCGCCATCGATTGTAATGCTAAGAAGTACGTTGTTTTGATTTCATAAGACAAAGTTTGCATTTAAACTGAAATAGACACCCTTTTACATGATTTCGATTCAAAATGATATTATTCTGCAAACATTACTACGATACTGTACGAACAATGCTTTACTAACTAATAATTATGCTTGATTATGATTTCAGTCTTTGATACTAACATGTGTACACTGCAGCTTTAACTCGAAGAAATCCACTGACAGAGGCTTTAAAAGATGTCGATTCTCAAATATTGTTGTCCTTTCTTTATCCTTGTGTGTATGTCCCTGGGTTTTACATTATTTTTGAGTAAATATTGAATAGAAAAAACTTAATGAATGAGTTATTTGTCGCATTACTCCACACCATCGTCATTACCTGGACTTATATTTTAAATATAATGTCCTCGCTCCAAGGCCAGTTGGCTGAGGGGGGATGGTAACGAAGAAATTTCCAATTTTCCCCTCAAGAGGGACATTTAGTTACCAACGAGTGGCCAGCTTGACATTTAGTCGTTCCGAGGTGGCAACTGGGAGAAGTTGTTGTTGTCGTAGATACAAAGTTGAACATAACTATATATGTATATATGTATACATATGTATGTGTGCGTAAATTCTAAGTAGCTTCGATACCTTTGTAGTAAATAAAAACTCTGAAATTTGCAAAAAAATAAAGGGATGAAAAAATGTTTACGTTGTCGTTAAGAGCATGTAAAACAGTTTAAATCTTGTCTTAACTTCTTTTTTATATCTCATAGTTTCTGATCTATTGAGTCAAACAGCGAAGGGTAGTGTTGAGCTTGGGGTGCTTTACACCCCGCCAGTGGGCGATTTTGCTGCTAAGATAGTTATCGTTGTTCTTGCACTAGATCGGTCTATAAACCCAAAAAGTTTCATTTAAATCAGTGAAATGCACTTACCTGGGTTTCCTTGTGAGTGATATTCAAATTTATTTGTTATTTAGTCCAATAAAACATTTACTTTACGATAACTGTCGACACATGTAATCTCCTTTACTACTAATAATTATTGCTTATTAAATATTTTCAGTCTTTTGAATACTGTAATCATGTTGATACACTGCGCTTTAACTCGAAACGATGTAACTGCGCCTGACAGAGGGTTAAACATGTCGGTCTCTCAGAATATTGTAGTCTCTTTCTTTATCTATGTATGTATGTACCTCTGGGTGCTTTACATGTTATTTTTGTAGTTTTATTTCATTTCACTATGCATATAAGAAGGCTATGGGATATTATATTGGTTATCTTTCTTGTAAATTATCACGTACAACGTACCTAGTCTTTTATTAAGAAAGAAAAGCAGATATTATAGAATGAATACTAACAAACATCGCCGATATTACCCGCCGCTGAAAAGAAAGCAGAGATAAAGAAGTTCCCTTCGAAACGGAGCATTGTCTGGAAACTTGCTGAGATGTGCATCAACACCAACCCATGTTATTTGTTGTTGACTAATCCCGGTGGTTGTTTAGTTTTGTTGGCATCGCTGGCGGTTGTTTCTAACTAGATGCGGCAGAACACAACTCCGGAAAGCCGCGCGCCGTCCAGCAGTCTCTTTTCCCGTCCGATTTTAATTAATATTCTACTGGCACGCTGCGTATAATTTCATTATCGCAATACATACCGGAATTACGCGCGTTGTCTTATTAATAAACTATGACGTTGTATATGGAAGCGCATAATCACGCCAGCTTCGTGTTTTTAGCGCCATAATTTAAATCTAAAGTTTAATATAACTTACTTAATCACGGGCGTCTGGATGGGACGCGGTAATGGGGCCCTTTTTCCTCGTAAATTTACATACGGCAATTGAGAGGACCGATGAATTTTGTAGGTCACGTGTGGACGTATATACACGTTGTGTTATATATGTGACGTTTATCTCAAGGGTAGTTAACGAAGTTTCCCGTTTAGTCCGGCGATAAGTTTATAATTGCGTATACATGCATTCAAATACACAGAGGGACACATATATCATGCATATGGTCCTAAAACCTGAGATAAATAGCAATACAGCGTGTCCATCTAGTGCGTGGACGGAAGATAATTCCTTTCTTGTGCAATTTAGAGAAAAAGTTTTCAAGCAAAAGGCATTCAAAGATAAACGTTGCATGATACAAGTTTGGTTTTTGAAATGGAACATCCTGTATATTATTACGATTTTAGATAGAACTCTTCAATCCATGGCAACTTTCATCAATATTCCCTATAGCTACTTATCTTAGTTTTTGAGATAATTGATATAACTTGAGATTTTTACGAAATGTTCATTTCTTTAACGGTTGATATCTTAAACGCCTTACACTGAAGGACGGGCACGTCATAGGAAATCTTATAGAAGAAAAATGTAAGAATTAGATACGACGGAAAGAAAAGACATATGTAGTCCGGCAGTTGACAGGGAATACCTTAGAAGTAAAGAATCGTATCTCCATTTTTCTATTAAATGGAGATAACACCTTTTTCAATATACCCGCAGCTGAAATTTTATAGTGGCAAAGGACCGTACGTTTATTATTACTAGTTTCCAAAATATAACGCTTAGAAAAAATCGTATCGTATATTTTCAAAACGGTAAAAAGAGCGGTTTTGCGCAGTTCAGTTTTCAATTCAATACTAGAATGGTAAACAATCGTAATTCCACTGCTTGTTTTTGTTCGTAAAATAGAATGAGAAATCATGTTCTCAAGAGGTAAAACATTAGTAAATCTTGCAAGGTTAGCATCCGTGAGTGATATAGTCTGTTGAATTATCAACAAAGCAAGGTGAGTTGAAAATCGTTTTAATAATACTTTTATTCAAACAACAACAAAGTTAGGTTAGGTTGGAAGTAATGGCTAAAAATGTTTAGTTGAATACGTTAGGGATATCTGAGACAGTTATTAAAAACGCATTAAAATAAATCAAAAAGAGAAGGCTTGGCATCACAAGACATGCGAGGAAGACACGTACCAAAAAATAAATTGCCCGAAAATAGAGAGAGCGAGAGAGCGAAATCGCGCTCATATTTAGTCTTTTCCAGTTTACGAAAGCGAGTATAGTCGCAACAAATTGAATAGACGGTACCTAGGAAGTGAACTTAACGTAGATAAGATGTATAATCTCTACAAAATCAAATGTGAAGAACAAGATCTTCAAAGAGTGAGATTGCAAAATCGGCTATATCATAATGTTTTTGCAACTGAATTTAATATAGGAGTTAAACTAGCCTCGAATGACACTTGTGATATGTGTGATAGTTTCAAAATGGCGTTACATGAAAGTAAGTCAGAAGGAGAAAGAACAATCGTTCAAGAAAAAATTGATTCACATTTAAAAGATGCTGAAACCCGCTATGGTAGCAAGAAAAGGGACAAAGTAACACATGAAATTGCACCAGCCTTACTAAAATGGATTAACGAGGTTTTGAAGAATTTTGATACAGAAACATTAATTACTTGGTCAGATAACTGCCAAAATCGCAACATTATGATGGCTGTAAACTATTTCCACGGAAAGTTCCACTATCATCATCTAGATCATCGGTCGATACGCCGGAAGTCAGATAGATGCTGAGGCAGCATGCAATGTGTCTTCTGGCGTATAGATCGATGAGCTAGAGAGTAGTTGTATGTTAGATTTAAGCGAGATTAGATATAGAAAAACAAGTGTATAGGGACTAGATAAATATACTGAAGTGAAACGTGTATAGGAGTACGCCTTTGTAAGAGCTACCCCCCAAACCTCCCGTATGGTAAGTGCTAAGCTATGTATACAATTTATTTAAGTTAGCGATTTTACGTGACAACTACAACTGGTAAGTGTTGGAAGTACCGTAAGCGATTTCTTAACTCTTCCGTCATGGAACCACCTTCCTTTTCAATTATTCTACCGCTTACAATTTTCGATGCCATTTCCAAGGATCCATAACAGTATTCTAACATGCGTGCGTTTATAGCATGTAAGTAAATGTGCTGACCATCTGAAGCTTGATAGAAATAGAAATATTTAACTTGGTTATTGAGTATCTTCGGTTGAGATATATCTAAATCTTCCACAGTAATATTATCATGCTCTACCACAGAGTCATCAGTATCTAAATTCTCGCTAGTACTTTCATTTCTTTCACGATTCTTTATACTCTGTTTCGAGTTATCCCTTTGATTCTCACTAGCAACCGGATATAATACATCGCATTTTACGTTATGCCTTTCTGAGTCTAATTGGCTAAATTGGACACACGCATTGAAATAAATATTAAAAATCAAGCTTGGTAAGCAACTATTTTCTGTTTCATGTGTCACGTCGACAAAAAAAAACGAGTTTAATCCAGAAAGCGCTGGAGAAGAGGTTGTCTTCAACTTCAAGCAATGAATCGTTGGCACGTTAGAAGGTGTCCACTTCATCATCAACATGAACACACGGTCCGGCTTAAAGGGAGCGGAAGGAAGAAGTGTTGGTGGTCCAGGAACTCCGTCTGAATAAAGTAGGGTGGAGATGGGCCGCACACTTCATTAAGCTTCGACCAGCCAAAAGGTTTTCATGTACTAAGGAAGAAGTATGATTGGCTCAGAAACTCGGTCTGAACTGAGTAAGGTGGAGATCAGTCGAATACTTCATGGAACTTAGACCAACCATAGGAAGAATGTTGCTAGCTCAGGAACTCCGTCTGAATTAAGTAGGGTAGAGATGAGCTGCACATTTTAGGACTAATCGTGCGAGTGGCAAAGAAAGCGTTCCGAAGATTGCCACGAAGATACCTCTAAACTTCAGTTGAATGGTTTGAAAGAGTTTTCCGCTGGAGGATCCATGTAACGGAAATAGTTCAAATAGCGTCCAATAATGTTTCTTATTGTTATCCATCCAATAATTATTTTTTCTTTTTGTATTTGTATTTGTAATGTACATTTTCAAATAACTAATAGGATAAGGAATAGATTAGTAGAAGTGGAACTTTGGTGGTCATATCTTTACTCTAACCTTAAGTATACCAATATGCTGGAGCATATTTTGCAAAGGAGAGGGTATTGCCACAGAAAGTACTACTATCATCATCTAGATCATCGGCCGATGCACCGGAAGTCAGATAGACGCTGAGACAGCATGCGATGTGTTTTCTGGCGTATAGATCGATGAGCTAGAGAGTAGTTGTAAGTTAGATTTAAGCGAGATTAGACATAGAAAAACAAGTGTGTAGGGACTAGATAAATATACTGAAGTGAAACGTGTATAGGAGTACACCTTTGTAAGAGTAACCCCCCAAACCTCCCGCAAGGTAAGTGCTAAGTTACGTATACAATCTATTTAAGTTAGCGATTTTACGTGACACTATTTCTATCTCCTGAATATTTGTCCCTTCTTGAAATCAGTAAACTATAAGTTTCTTCTAAGAGGTCATTCCCATATGGAGGCAGACCACATTCATGCTCTTATGGAGCGCACCATGAAGAAACAACATATAATGACAATAGCTGCTGCATGGGATTGGCAACAGTTAATAAGATCAACTGGAGCCACAGTCTGGAACATGGATGGAAATGATTTTAAAAACTTTGATATTTTGTATACGACTTCAAATTCCCCATTTGTGAATCGAAAAATCAATACAGAGAAAGAACGTGTTCTTATTTCATCATCAGTATGGCTACAAGTGCGTCGCCAAAGTCCTGGCGTACTTGATTTGAATAGATCTTCCAGGAAAAAAAGAGTTGCCTACTATCTGCAAAACTTGCAAAGGTATAAGCATGAAAAAACACCAGCATCTATTGAACTTGAGTGGATACCTCTCCAGTTTCACGATTTTTACGGTAGTATGAGAATATGCAGTTAGGAAGTGCGAATTATAATCATTAACCTGGGCAAATATGCGGTCACAGCCAGAGGCGTGGCGAGCGCATAAGAGTTTACACATAAAATAGAAGGTAAGAAATAAATTATAAAACATGCTGAAACACTTACCGTTTTAAAAGTCTTCCATGAAGTTACAAACTCGGTAACATCTGTTAAATATTTGAATCATTAGATATGTTTCCACAGCTGTTTTAGTCAAGTGAGTACGACGTGCGGAATAAATGTTTTTTAACGCCGAAAGCGACCGTTCGACATCTAGCGATGTTGTATTTGCATATTTAAAATAATCTTTGAAATAACTTAATGCATCTTCACACGCACCTTCACAAATTTGTCTTAATATAAGAAAATCGGAGTCTTTCTCTAAAACACTTTCATATTTTCGTATTACACACCAATTTGTTTCGCCTTCTACAGCGCATAACTGTGCGTGAACATCATTCATAATTTGAACAGAATCCATTAGCGACATCGAAACATTTTGTAATTTTTCTATTCTCTCCGCTAGTCCGAAGTAATTGTTGTGAATAGTTTGTAAATCTCTTTTAACCTATCTTGAAATATTTCCTGGCTTTTCTTGATTGCTGCAGCTTCTGTCAGATTGAATTTTAAAACTACCTTCTTTACTTGATCAAAATATTTGTTGTAGTAAAACGCAGCCTGCAACCATGTTCCCCAACGTGTAATAATCGGCTGTGGTGGTTCAGGTAAATCGGGACACAGTTTGTGAAATAGTCGGGTACGTTTCGGGGACTTTAGAAACACTACCTTTGTACTAGCAATCAATGCATTTACTAGTGGAAAACATGTAGGAATCGTTTGTGCCGCAAGATTTAGGGGATGGATTTTACACGTTACATGCAAGAAGTTACCACTGTGTTCTTTAAGAGATCGGCCCAAAGAACGCATGTTTGCGGCACCATCACTCATAGACATTTAAAGTTGCTTAGTTGAAACATCAAATTTGTTCAATTAGTTCAACACCACCTTTAAAATCTCATCGGCAGTACAATTTATAACTCTTTTGGAAGCAAGTAAGAAGGAGGATGACGGTCGATGTGGTTCCATTGTACGTAGCATTACATTAACCACAGAATGTTTTTGACGATCTGTTGTTTCGTCCACACATAACCACAGTTTTTTATCTTTCAATTCCGTGTTCATTCTTTTTTTATATGTTCACGAGCAAATGGCACCAGATTTCGTAGGTAATTTACAGTCCGCATATTTATTCCAGAAGGAGACAAATGCTTCTTTGTCTAGTAAACGAAACGATAGATTACATAAAACAAGAGTAGCACATAAATCAAATGTAAATTTCTCTTGGTCTCGTATGCCACTTTTTGCAGAAGAATGCTGTTTGCTTTCGATGTGACGTTGACAATGGCTTCTGGACCAACACATTAAAGGGATTTTACAAACTAGACATTGAATTTTAGCGCCATCAAAAATTAAGTCCGGCATGTCCACTATAAAGTTTCTAACTGTCTGCCATTGCTTGTTTTCGCGACGTACCTAACTGCGACATTTTTAAAGCAAACATAAGCGTACAATTACGAAATAAGTTACGACAGTCTACATATACACAGAACTACTCGCATACAGGATCGATTTAGTAGTGACGCACCACATATCTACTACACTGACTGTTACCGCTGTTTGCCCAGACTAATAATCATTCTAGCTTTTTGCTTTGTAACTTTTTGTAAATTGATATGATATATATACGTTCTTTTCCCTTTACCTGTTTTTTTCTTTAGAGGTAAATAATCGCAAGTGCCTTAATTTTCATCCGGTACACCATGTATTGATAGTTGTAATAAAATAGATGTCAGTTATCTTACTTGATTGAATGAATCAAAAAATTAAATTGCTATGTTTGTTTCATATATATAAAAAAAAACAAAATTCCTTCACATTAAAACTTTAACCTCGTTTTCTCTAAACTATAAATAGTGGAGATACCATTCTTTACCTCTAAAGTACAGATATATAAAACACATCAAATAGTTAAAAAATAATGCTTTTATTCTGAGTAAATAACAAATCTAAATAAATAACTATGTTCTAAAGAAATTAAGTAACTAGTCTAATCAAATAACTATTCTGTATAAACTTTAAGCCAGCTGCGGAGAAGGCTCTTTCCGGTTCCACACTTGGCTTACAGGTTAGTAAAAAATGTGTATTTCCCTCTTATTTTTTGCGCTTCAAAATAATTTATTTCTTTTTCAACTACTGGTGTTAAATTTTTATTTTTACCTTGCATTAGAGTCTGTACTTGACAAGATGTCTCGGTTTTTTACGTTATTAAGAACTGCAGTTTATCTTTCATAGATAGCGTAGCTGATGTTGAGGGAACTGTCTCAACTAAGATTAAACATCCAAAGTCTTTGGAATCAGAATCATTAGTTTCTGATAATTCAGTGTTAGTGTTTCATTTTTATCCTAAATGCGCTCAATTAATTTTACAATTATCTTCGTTATTGCAGATTTGTTGGTCTTAGTAAAAATTCCGTAGTCTTCATTGAATTCTTGAAACTATTACCATAAAGGAATTTCAAAACATCAGAATAAACAGTTCGTCTTTCCTTTATACGTGGTATTAATGTGTTTTAAGTTCATTACTTAAAAATTAATTTTGCGTCGTTTGCCCATCAAGCATAAATTTCAACGTAACAGCGGCGACATACAAATTAACATTTTCACAATATAGTGTATCTAATGCAACTTTTGTTGGTTGTAATGCTGATATTGTATTAAAAAGCAAAGTAAGCTCGTTATCAGTAAAACTGGTATCTGACTTCAATTCTATGAAACTCTCTCTAACACAGTTTATAATCTTCGGAAAACACTCTAGCATAATCAGTAAGCTATTCCAACGTGTTTTAGAATCCATTATTAATGAAAGTTCTCGACCAAATTCTTCTTTTGCAGGTTTTTGTAATATATCATCATTTTTTGTTGGCGATTTGCGACAGATTTTGACTACTTTTCGAACCTTTGTTATCAGAGAATTTAATTCTATATCATGTATAGAATGTAATTGGGAGTCAGTAGATACGTTTTGTACCATTTGGAAAGTTTCACCGCCAACAACGGGCCAGTCCTTGAAACAAAACCCAGAGAGTTAGAAGCATAAATGAACAAAGCGTAGATACGAGGAGGTACCCAAAAGAAACCAAACTGATGCTGTGGTGAGCGGAGTTTTTATAGTCCTGCGTTTTGCCCCTTGGAGCGTATATAGCTACCATTCCCGAGTCAGTAAGCCAAACGTCGTCGCTAGAAAAGGTTCCGTTTGGCTTGTGTAAATTTTTTAGTGACACTTGTTTTGTGTGCTCGTCGTTTTTGCAATGGCTGATTCTCGTGAACAGTGCGCGGCCGTAATGTTTTGCCACTTGTTCGGAAAAACTGGCACAGAAATTCTTGAGATGTTAAAAACGGCCTACAAGGATAATGCTATTAAGAAAACTCGAGTGTTTGAGTGATGTTCTCGTTTCAAAAGAGGTGAAATGTCAATTGATGACAATCCTCTCGCTCTGGTCGTCCTTCCACGGCCCGAACCGATAAAAATGTTAAAAAAATTCGCGAAATCATCCTAGAAGATCGACGACGGACCACTGAAGAAGTTGTGCAGCTGTCTGGAGTCACCTCAGCGAATTTTAACGAAATATTTAGGGATGAAAAGGGTGGCCGCCAAATTCATGCCTCTCTGCTGATTGCTGGACAAAAACGAGGTCGAGTGGAAGCATGCTATGCTTTGAAAGAAGAAATGAGCCAAACTTTTTTTCCAAGGTCAGCGCAGATGACGAATCATGGTGCTACGGTTACGACCCCGAAACGGCGCAACAATCACTCCAGTGGAAGACTTCAAGTTTGCCTCACCCCAAAAAACCTCGTCAGGTGAAATCAAACGTTAAAACAATGCTCATTTGTTTTTTCGATGTGAGAGGAGTCATCCATTTAGATTCTGTGCCACAGGGTCAGACAGTTAACCAGGCTTTTCACCTGAACGCTTTGAAAAGATTGCGCAACAGTTTGCCGCGGAAGAGGCCTGATTTGTGGCAGTCGGACGACTGCTTTCCTACCATGATAACGCTCCCGCTCACACAGAGCACAAAAATGCCATGACCCTGCGACTTTTTTTTATTTCCCCGAATGAAAAGAGACACGAAAGGAAAGCGTTTTGGCAACGTTGCTGAGACGAAGAAAAAAAGGACGGAAGCACATCACAGAAGACGAATTTAAAAAATGTTTTGAACGATGTAATAAAAGATTGGACAAGTGTATTAGCTCCGATTGAGAAAACTTTGAAGGGGATTGAATGATTTTTGTTACAAAATTAAATAAATATATATTTTTTTAATTTTTATTTAAATGAAATTTATACTTACCTTTAGATGTTACTGATGCTGCTTCCACAGAATATTTTATGGCGGAATTCCAGAGTTGCTTTCCTGAGAAAGACCTAAAATACAACGTAAAGTAACAAGTAACGAAGAAATCACAAATCTACAAAATTTATTAGACGCCTGGGGTACTGTGGCAAGCGTAACAAAAAGTCAAGAAGGTTATCAAATATATCTGCTACTAAAACTTGAGTATCTGCAAAATATTACGAAAGACAAGCAAAAATTCAACAAGGAATACATCCAAAGATCTAGCAATAACACCAAAGCTATATGGGATATCATTGACAATGAAACTAAACGCATATTTAGCAAAATAAATGAGATATTTACAATGTCGACTACAGATATGAATAAATACTTCAGTAATGCTGGAGAAATTATAACAAATAGCATAAGTACAAATGAATCGGCCTACAAACTCGTTCAGAACGTCGAATTGAACAGTGAACGCTCTTTATCTCAACCCAATAACCCCTGAAGAGAAAAAATCTTACAACTAAAAGCAAAACGCATTGTGGATGTATAGGATGTCTCAGTATATTTTTTAAAGTATGTGAAGGATGTAATAAGTAAACCACTGGCGATAATTTTCTATAAATGCGTCCAAAAATGAGTACTTCCGGAGCAATTAAAAGTCGCAAAGGTCCTTCCCATTCACAAACAAGACAACATAAACTCGTGTTTTCAATGATCTTTGAACAGGCAGTAGCAATAAGACTTACACACTATTTGGAAGAGAATCAGTTTTTATGCAAACAACAATACGGCTTTAGAAAAGAATCTCAGTAAACACAAGAATTTTAGCAATAACAAATTACGATTGCCGTGCTAATGATGATAATACGTATACCGACATAAATATGCTAGATGTTAGCAAAGCATTTGATTCGGTGGATCATAGTATTCTTCTATAGAAACTAAGGTTCTCTGGCTTACGAGGAAATTCATATGACATTAAAATCCTATCTCTCAGAACGTAAGTCACCGCTTGGAACGATAGCATCTCCGAAGAATTGACAAGTAACTATGGAGTGGCACAAGGATCGATAGTAGATCCACTTCTATTTTGCTATACATAAACGATCTATCGTCAAACATTGTTGGTGCAGAAGTTTGCCTCTATGCAGACGACCCATCACTTATACTACGGACAAAACAAACGACAGAGCTGGAAATAAAATCTGCCAGTGTTATTAAAATGGCCCAAAGGTGGTTTGCTGCAAACAGATTAAAAATGAATACAAACTGTGACGAACCGTTAACTATCCGCACTAATTTAAAGACTTCTAATCTAAAAGAAAAGAGTATAAAATTATAACAATCATCTTTTCTAACAAATCTTTAAATTACCTTGCAATTTTATTAAATTTCTATTTTGTAAGTTCAACTTTTAAACTGTAAATTCATTTTGGAAAACCCTGTACGTTATTTTTGAATACCAGTGTACATTTTTCATTAATCAAACCGATTGAAGTTATGTAACGAATGATTTACTTGTACGCGTCACGTACAAGGCCACATTACGTCATAAGCAAAAAGTGCAACGTCATGCTCAAAAATTGTATATAAACCGTCCAGATTTATATTTTAACAGACTCGCCGGCAAGTCGGCGGTGACGCTGACTACAACAAGCTAAGTAGGGTCCGGAAAATATCCTTCGAGTAGTCGGATTCTCGCCGACAACCGTGGAATATTTTCTAAGTCCAGGTAGTATCCCTTGGGTAATAAGATTTCTCGCCGGCAACCAAGGAATAGTTCAATCATACCCGTAGCGACAACAATCAGCTGCAAAGACCTCTGTTTAGATTATTACGGACTTGAATAATCCGCGCAATCATTTGACTTATTTCTTTACTTCAAGAATCTAAGATCGAAAATTCGTTTTGCTAATA
Source organism: Dynastes maya (assembly GCA_029619315.2). Taxonomy (NCBI): domain Eukaryota; kingdom Metazoa; phylum Arthropoda; class Insecta; order Coleoptera; family Scarabaeidae; genus Dynastes; species Dynastes maya. Next base: position 5,648,611 of record JAROYE020000008.1, read on the forward strand.
CCCGTAACGAACATTTGACCGTTGCATGTAATAAGTAGTTTATGCAGACCCCAACCATTACACTACCTGATATATTTTCTTAAAAAATTATCTTTTCTGTTAGATATTGGAAATAGATACGACCGAAGTAGAATTTCATGTTATCTTGATTTAATTTGTATATTACTTTTCTTCTTTTCTGACGTTACTTTGTCAAGAACGTTTAACTGCATTTGTAAATAAAACTTTGCTTGCTCACCTCTTTTTACTCCGGCACTGAAATCTGGACACCAAAAGCACCCCGGTTGATACCGCGGCAGAAACACTTCAGAATTCCCAAAACTGTAAACATAGTTAAATAACACCCACGTGTATTAAGTTTTAAAGTAATCTAGGTAATTTTTACAGTTCTTAAAAATCACATTAACACTTTTGGCGACATCTATGAGCCGGATGCACCGACTAACTTGCTGAGTCTGCAAGTACGGTGACCCGTAAGCATTTGGCATTTCACAAAACATTTAAGTGACGTTCTATTTCCATCCTTGTCATAAGCATAAGATAAGTTAGATTGAAAGAATTTCAAGAAGAACTGTTTATTCACAATTTGGTAAATTTTGAAGTTACCGAAATAGTCCAGAGGCAGCACGAAACGTCGCAAAACAAAACTCAGAATATAGCTTCTTTGGTCAAGAGCTTGACCGCACCCTCCCAAAGAAAGTTCCTGGGAGTGGTTTTGGGCTCCGGTCTGAACTGGCCGCAGCATGTCAGTCACCTATTAGACAAACTTTCCTCTGCAATATTTGCAATTAAGAGGCTAAAACAAGTAGCCACACATACTACTGCCAAAGTGACTTTTCCAAATAACATTCTCTACTCAGCTATGGGATGCTCTTCTGGGAATTGACAGCCGAAGCGAATCAGGTATTCCTTCTTCAAAAGAAAGCGGTGCGGGCGTTGCGTAACCTTAAACACATCGCAACATGTAGAGGCCATTTTAAGACGGAAGGAATACTTGCGTTAGCCACATCTCACTATACATACTTGTAACTGTTTGCTACATTCGCAGTAATATAACGAAATTTGACATGAACGGTTATAAACATACCTATGATACACGCTCCCGACAGCAACTTAGGACACCATTTGTTGGTAACGATATATTATCATAAGGCTACCACGTAATAATTTGATTTTGTTAAACAGTTGAAAGATGAGGTTCCAAATCTTGTTGGAAATTTGTGGAATTGAAAGTTACCAACATATATTTCATTACTACACGCAAAGGGTTTCCTCTTTCAAGAAATTCTAACTTCTTGCAAAAATCAGTTTCTATTCAAAAATATAAAATGTATAATCTAGGAAAATAATTTTCTAGAAATTTTATTTGTATTAAATTAATATTTTCTTGGAGTTAGAAAATCAAAAAAGTCCAAGAGGGAAAAATGTTTCTTCCAAGTAAATCACTTAGTTTTAAGTTAAGAAAATATTCATATTACAATAACCGGTATCTTTTGTTTATGAAACGTACGTTAAAGGTTATATCATTCTATAGGTAACTATAGCATCTGTATTCCGGTTTCTGTCGCTACTTTCTAGGACAGCATGACTATATCCCTTGACACTAGATGGCGCCGGAATATATTTCAGTGCGGTTTTTGAAAATTAGTGGCATAGACTGAGAGATGAACAGCAGAGTCACGATGGAAAATAGTTCCCATCGTGACTTCCGCGTATTAAAATTCCCCTTATGATATTAGAAATAGCCATAAATAAATTGTAATATACCGCAAAAGCTTCAAACTCTCAAAACTATCCAACGTTAGCTATTTTACACGAATCTGGAAATTATTTATTTCCCATTTCGGAACAATTTAACAGTTATACACCCCGTTTAACAGGCATCATAAAGATTACACGACATTAACACGAACAGAAGTAGTTATATGTATGTATGTGAGTGCCATGCAGGATATCTTGCTGTTATCTTTTGGCATGTAAAAGTGACATTAAAGGTTGGCATTATGTTCGGCGCGCTACGCGAAGCATCTATAGATAATTAAATATATTATTACGTTCGCCCTTTTAGGTCTAAAATACATTCCAATGTCGAGAATACATTCTATGATGGTTGTACGAACAATTGCCAAACAGCAAGCAAACTGTAGTATGTACTTTACATAATTTAAGCGAATGTTTATGCTAGCTTTGTTGAACATATTTGCATTGTCTTTATTGTACTGTAGCAATGGGAAATTTAGGAGTACCTACGTGTAATGGTCTTGACTTTTCCAAATGAGACTAGAATGTGCTTTCAATAATAATGCCGGTAATACAACGAGAGGAAATACCGTTTGTTAATACAAGAGTGGTTAGAGTTGAATAAATATAAACAGGTTTAGCGTTGTACAAAATGTATACAAAAAGAATGCTGGGTAATTTTGCATACTGGTAATCTTGATCTAAACGTTACATATTGCGTTGGAAAGTGATATTTAAACTAGAATTTAGAGCAATGTAAGTGTAGATTAAACAAACTGTTGTAACTGTTCTTTTTTTTATTGAAATGGAAGACTCGTTGTGTTATATTTATTTAAAGTTGAACGTGTAAACAATATTTTGACGTGATATATGTACTGAAACAGTTCACTAAAACCCTAACCACAACACTTAATTCGCACTGGACGCACGCTTCGATAGCCAAGCTATCATCATCAGCAGCAAGACTGAACTGTAGTTCAGTCTTGCTGCTGAAAGATGATAGCTTGGCTATCGAAACGTGCGTCCAGTGCGAATTAAGTGTTGTGGTTAGGGTTTTAGTGAACTGTTTCAGTGTTCCAGTGCCACAGTTTTAGAGTATCCGTTTAGTGATATATGTAAATAAGGGGAAAATAACTTTAGGTACTAATACATTTGCTAGCATGGCCACTACGTAGCACTTGTGTCTTGTATTACAAAGAAGTGAAACATATGGAATATTTCAGAAAATGTGTATTGTTTTTTTAAATATTATGATGTTTAAATCGAGGTACTGTCTCTGCGCTACATAGGCGTGCGCCTTCTTCAGTAAGTACAACGCAAAAACAAATAAATCGAATAATAATAAGAGAGCCAATTAAGAATTGTAATATCTGAAAAGTTGTGAAACACTCAGCTCCTCAAGCAGCGTTATCAAGTAGGTTGGCAGGCTGCATCGGAATTACCGAACATTAAAAGTAGAAGCACCATTATCAGTATTATCCCCCACTGGATAAGAGTCGTAAAAAGTTGACAGCATTAGATATGTTTCCACAGTTGTTCCGTTGAACGATGTTCGCTGTGGTGACAAATGTGTTTATATTTTGAAAAAGATCGGTCGGATGTGATACATGCATAATTAAAACACTCTTTGAATTTCAGTTAATGGATTAGTCGATACCCTATCACAAATTCGTTTTAATATCATAAAATCGGAATCTTCCTTTGACACACTCTCGAACTTTTCTAAAACGCGATCATATTTTGCGTAGTGTGTAGTGCGTAGCAGTGTATGTACTTCGTCCACTATTTGAAGAGACTCCACCAACGACAATGCTCTCTTTTGTACTTGTTCTACTGCGTCGTGTAGTACTTTATAGTTGTCACGAATAATTTGTAACTCTGTTTCAACGGAAACATCTTGGCATTTTGTCTGCCTCTCCTTAATAGCTAGGTTCTGCAGGATTGAATTGTAGAATAACAGCTTTTACTTGCTTGAAATATTCAGCATAACAAAGAGCCGCCTGCAACCGTTCCTCAACGTGTAAGAACCGGCTATGGTGGTTCATGAATATCAGGACACTATGCGTGAAATGATTTAAGACGTTTTGAATATTTGAGAAACGCCTTTTTTGTACTTGCTATTAATGCATCCACCTCGGGTGAACATTGTCGAACAGTTTCTGCCGCAAAATGTAAAGCATACATTTTACACGTAACTCGTAAATACTTGCAACCGTGTTCAAGAAGAGAACGGCCTACCCAACGCATTGTCGCGGCACCATCGCTCATAAATAAAGCGTGACAAACGGTACGATTGTACGGAGGGCTGTATGTACGTATGCGGATGCAGAGTTCAGTAATGCGGTAGACATTGAGGAGTGGTGTCGTTCGCTTATTTATCGGATTCTCATTGTGTGTTTTCGAAAACATGCTTGGTGTCCCTCTTGTATCGTATGTGAAGAAATATATTTCCGTTACATTCGTTGCAAATTTTGTGGTATAGAGTTGCTAGGTCGCACGACATTTGAATGTAGAAGTCATATTAAAAGTAAACGTCATGTATTGAATTTAAGAGAAAAATGATTCTTCGTAATGGCAATTTATTGTTGAACTTTATTTTCATGTTGAGCACATGCAACATCCCACAACGCCTAGTAGATAATGAAAACTTTCGTCTTTTTTGGGATAAATATGTTGCATCATGGAAGCTACCAACAAAAAGACAATTGCGGTACAATTTACCATATGTGCAAAGTACAGTAATAGGCTGTATAAAACACGAGTTGAAAATTCAAAAAATCTGGCCCACTGTGGACGAAACTACTGATGCTCAGAAACACAGCGTGATTCATATTGTGGCGCGTCCTTTGAAATGTAATGGTCCAGCAGCTTCCTTGTTGTCAGCCAGTAAAAGGATTGAAAGAACTGATGTCGAAACCGTTGTAAACATAATAAAAAGTATGCTAAGAGAATTTGGTATCGTAGGACCCCAAATCACCATGTTAGTTTCTGACGGAGCCGCAACAATGCTGAAAGCTGGTAGAATGTTGAAAATGTGCTTTCCGACTCTTCTTCACATAACATGTCTCATACACGCATGTCATCTCGTAGCAGAAACAACTCGAAGCAAGTATCCTAGGGTGAATAAACCCTACCAAACAAGTGTTTGTGAAATCTCTTAAACACATCCACGTATTCAAGCAATTGTATCCGCAAATTCCGCTACCACCTCAGCCTGTATTGACGCGATGGGGAACATGGATCGAGGCATCCTCTTACTATCACTAATATTATTCCCAAGTGAAAGATGTCATTTTCAAACTTAATTCTTCTAATTCTCAAGCGCTTCGAGAGTTAGCACCTTTTTTCCGATTCGGACGTTGAAAAAGAAATAGATGACATTTCCACAACTATTCTGTAGCGACACAAACTATTTCGCAGTTAGAAAATACTCACTTGTCTATACAAGACTCGTTAAATAACATCAACAATTTAGCAGCCGCTCTAGAAAGCTTGACGGATCCTATAGGACTAGATGTCGCGCAAAAATTCCGTGCAGTTTTAAATAAAAATCCGGATTTAGAAAAAGTTCGATCTATATCTGGAATTCAAGACTGCACAGAAGAGATACAGGAGTATTTGTATTTCGCAAATCTTACTTCATTAGATTAAAGTGTACGAGAACATTTTCAGACCGTCGTCGAGGCCTGACCGAATCGACAATAGAAACATTGCTTATGTTGCAGTACTACGCGGCGTACCATGGCAGTCGCACATTACCGCAGTGGTGATCGATGCGTCAATAAAAGGTAACAATCTATTATTTTTTTATTAATACTGTGTCTACTTTTGCGCGGTACGCCCCGGACGGTTCCATTAGTTTCTCGAACATTATAAATAGTACACGCACACCGATCAACCGATAATAACCGAACGTCCACTCGATTTCTTGTATGTACATAGGAAACACAGATCCTTTCACGGCGCCTCTGCGGGTGCAACCGTTTGTCACGCTTTACTCATAAACATCAACACTTGACGTGGTGAGACTTGAAAGTTTTCTAGCGTACTAAATATCTTATTTTAATGTAGATTTGATTTTCTTTTCCACGTCTTCCCGTGCAAATAAAACATGCTTACGTGCCGTAGTTGGCAACTTCTCGGGGTTGTACTTATACCAAAAGTTCTGAAACGGTTCTTTTTCGAGTAAGCGAAGTGACAAGTTACAGGTTATCATCAAGACAACCTATTTCTGTGTTCTTCGGTATTTACATGTTTGTTACAGTCCGCCTTATCCCGGCACATCAAATGTTTCTCGCACACTTCACAAATTATTTTAGCACCATCGTAGAACAAATCCGGAAAGTTACAAATAAACTTATTTACTGTGTTGCTTTGTTCACATTACACATTTTAAAATAATAATTATATATTTATATTGAATAACACGTAACACAAAACACAACGCACGCTCTGGTTTCCTAAACTGAACGAAAAGTAAATAAGCGGACGCGACAAAACGAGAATCGAATTTTGCATACAGCCCGCTACTCCGGTGAAACGCCTATGCATCGCAGACACGATTATCTTGCTCCACTGATGTTGATGAGCGAATGTTAAACAGTTCTTTCAAATTTTAAGAAAGAACGTGTTAATGGACTTCTCTTGTTGTAGCTCATTGATAATTTGGTGCATTTAGGACAATTTAGATAGATGATCTATCAACATTTAGATTGCCTGCACCAGGACAAAGCTTAACAAACAGACTGCCTAATTGCGTATAAAGTATGTAGTAACGAGGTCCGGTTAGGTTCTCTCTCGGGCAATATCCGGTTTATCCTTTAACTGCAATGGATAAAATAATTAGTAATAATAATTAATAATCAATTTAGCGTATACGCTTAAAGCTTGCAAGGATTATTGACAACCGGATAGACGCATTAATATTATTTATGTGACAAATATACTAAATTGACATGCTAGTAGAGGAAAATAGAACTTTGCAGGGACGTTTAATGGAAAATCCCATTGAATAATTGAATAGCTTATAAGCTTACAAAGTAAGAGAGCAATTAATCTTCTGTAAATCAAAATTTATATGTGCTTTTCGTTGTAAAGACGCGATAAAATGTATTCAGCACCAAAAATTTCTAACATAATTCCAAAAATACCTACAGGGTTGGGCAATACTTCCGTTATGATTTCAAGGACGGCTAGCGTTGAGAAGGGGGGTCCGCGAAGAGTGGAGAAGGAAGCGTTTGACTCGAGGGAACCTAAAGTTAGTCAATAGAGAAGATGTCGTGGTGAACGCGCAACGTGCATTTCGAACAAGCTTTAATTTGCCCCCCCCCTAGCTCCCGTTCCTTCAAGGCCAACAATCTTGAAGTGGATTCGAAATTTTAGAGCCACAAGTTCCGCAACTCAAGGTCCTGAAAATGCTGCGAGAGTAAGAGGTGCCATCTTCCGATCTCCACGGACGGCAGCCCGCAAGCACGCTGTTGCACTGGGCATGTCAAGTCGCTCACTACGCCGTATTTTGCACGAACAGCATTTTCACCCATACAAGATGGTGATCGTGCAGGAACTGTTTTCGAAGGACCTCGAAAACCGTGTAAATATATGTCGGCAGCTTCTTAACGACATTCCACCTGCCGATATTGTCTTGTTCAGCGACGAAGCTCATTTCCAGCTCTGGGGCACTGTAAATCGCCAAAACTTTCGGTATTGGAGTGACGCAAACCCAAGGAAGTTGCACAAAAGGCCACTACAGAGCCCTAAGGTAACCACATGGTGTGCCATAAGCAGTCATGAAAGCATTGGTCCCTATTTTTTTGAAGAGGGAGAAATGATGGTCACAGTCACATCTGGTCGGTACATTGACATGTTACAGAACCTTTTGGGACCAAACCTTAATGATCTTCACCTTGCCAATGTTTGGTTCCAACAAGAACAGAACAGACAGTTCACACAGCCCAACGGTCGATGGAGATTTTGAGGCAGATGTTCTCTGGGAAGCTCATTTCAACGGGTGACGTTCATTGGCCGACTCGATCACCAGATCTAACCCCTTGTGACTTCTTCCTCTGGGGCTATCACAAGGCTGAAGTCTACAAACACAGACCCCGCACATTGATGGCATTGAAGGCGGCCATTTGCCAAGAAGTCCAGCTTATACGGATCGACGTCTTACAACGGATGACGGAAAACTACCGACTTAGACTTCAGAATTGCATTGACAATGGTGGTCGTCATTTATCCGATGTTTTGTTCAAAACCTCTTACTGTTAAACTTTAAGGTTCATAGAATAAGTGGATATCAATAATTTTTTTTATTTTCTCTGACTTTCATTTGTTTTGGCTTCCCTGAAATCATAACGGAAATATTGCTCCACCCTGTATTTTTCTCTAAAATTCAACACTGCCATTGGCAGTATTTTAGAAGGTAACGCCTGTCAAGAGTAGATAGTGACAGCGATATCTTTTGTCTAATACGCCCAAAAGGTATGTTTTTTCCTTTTTAGTTTCTTAATATGCTTGATAAATACAGAAAAATATGCTGTTTTAAACGTTGTCAGTATTAATAACAATCAATGATTCCACCTACTTATAGAGTCCTTGGAGATTTTGTCCTTGGAGCAGTTTGTTGCACTGGTTGTCAACAAAAACTGATTTAATGCCTACACTGCCGCCCGTAAGCATTTGGACACCTCAAATTTCAGGGCAAATCATTAAATATTTAAACGAAAATATTAAAATATGTATTTGGTATTTAAGTATACAAAAATATACTTCAACAATTAACATTATTTATTTGACCTAAATTTTAGATTCGTCTATGTGACCGTCTTTACTTTTAACGATTGCGACACACAATCGGGGTATTCTTGCAATTACATTTACCAACCCCAAGAAAACCATGATACACTAGAAGAGATGGATCAAAATACCAAAAATCTAGAAATCAAGCTGATAACCCCAAAAGAAGTTGCTGAGGAAATCCAGAAAAACCTAAACCCTAAAAAAGCACTAGGCTACCTCATAACAGGTGAGATAATAAAAAAACTGCCTAGAAAAGCCATAATTAAGATAGTCTACATTATAAATGTAGCCTTCCGACTTAAGCATGTACCTGATGCCTGGAAGATGGCAGAATTTATACTAATTCCCAAGCCAGGAAAACCCATGAACTTGCCTTCTTCATATAGGCCGATTTCACTGCTGCCGGTATTAGCTAAACTATTCGAAAGGATGCTGCTGAAAAGAATGAAACCTATTATCGAAAAGAAGAATCTAATTCCAACACACCAATTCGGCTTTAGAAATAAACACTCGATGATTGACCAGGTTCACAGCATAACCCACTTCATTGAGAAAGCTTATGAAGAAAAGCAAACGTGCTCGGTAATATTTGTTGACGTAGCTCAAGCCCTCGACACTGTCTGCTTCCTACGTGGACATCCTTACGTCCTATTTAAGCGGAAGAATGCTTAGAGTAAAACAAGATGACGCATACTCCCAAATAAAAGAAATATAAGCTGGCGTACCGCAGGGAAGCGTCTTACATCCTGTACTATATTTATTATACAGTCTGGTCCTAAAGTCACCCCCCCCATGCTAACTTCTGAAAAACACAAGCTAGCGCTTTTAGAAAAAAATGGTCGATTTCTATTTTTTGTGAACCAACTTTTGCCGTTATCGGCACTTCAATTACATTTCCGGTTGGACTGAAAGTGACGTCAACTCTCTTTTTTTAATTAGAACACGCTGTATGTTTTTAGGTTTTTGGAAAGCTACTCGAAGGGAAAATCCAACAATACTACATATATTATTCTTTAACTTAAGAAATATGACGATATGTAGCAATAAAATCGTTTTGGTAATCTGTTTCTACCGTGTCTGCCACAAAAAGGTGGCTAGAAAAAAGCGTCAAATTGTTTCTTGTGACGCCAGACTGATCTGAAGAGCTTGTTGCTAAACAAAATAATCATAACAATTGCCAAACTGTCAAATCTCAATTCTAAAAGCATAAATTATCCTGTTATTTGTGATTATATCCTGCATTTGTCATACCTTTGTTAATTGTGCTCGTTATTATTTTATGTAATTTTAACTTGTTTTGTTAATTGTTACTTTATCGAACTTTATTGTAAGTAATTAATTGCGGAAGATTTGTTTAAATTTGTTAGTTTTCGGCAGATAATGTGCTTAAGTTTCAGTTTTTTATATTGTTGATTTTACAATGACCTCTGCATGGACAATGTAAGATAAGATCAAGTACTTGATTTTAATATTCGGTGAATTTGGTACCAATTGCCACGAAAAGGAATATAATGAACACTGCCCTTGTACAGCCGGAAATATTTGAACTTTGCCCTAAGTAAGCATAGATAGTATAAAATTTACAGGGCGAACTGCTTTAACAGCAGATAATATGATTTAAATTATTGTATAATTTGTTGCGCAACCGTGGCAAATAAAGTGGTAATTATTGCCCAAAAAGGCAGACACATTTTCTATCAAAAACTAACATATTTAAACAAACTTACCATAATTTATTAATTGCAATAAAGTTCGATAAAGTAAAGCAATAACAATAATTAGCAAAACAAGTTAAAGTGAGAGAAAATAACGAGAACAAAGAAGGAACGTACGGCAAGTGCACGATACAATAACAATAAACGACAAGAATAATTTACGCTTTTGAAATTGAGATTTGACAGTTTGGCAATTGTTATGATTACTTTGCTTAGCAACGAGCTCTTTAGATCAGTCTGGCGTCACAAGAAACAATTTGGCGCTTTTTCCTAGCCAACTTTGCGTAATAACAAAAACAGATTACCAAAACTTGCTGCATATGGTCATACTTCTTAAGTTAAAGTATAACATGTGTGATACCGATGGATTTTCTTTTCAATTGCGTTTCCAAAAACGTAAAAATATACAGGGTGTTCTTAAAAAAAAAAAGTTGACGTCACTTCCGGTGAAACTAGAAATGCAATTGAAATGCCGATAACGGCAAAAGTTAGCTCACAAAAAATCGATTACGATACGACAGGACAAATCGTCATCACTCAGTTCAGTTTAGCATTGGATATCGGATAGGGCGTGTTGATTTTATTGATATAGACATAATTATTAATTGTAGTTTTTAGTGAACATGTCGAATGCTAAAAAACGACCTTTTCAAGATTGTTTTACAACGGGAGTAAGATAGTTTGTAAAGTGTGCAAAATACATTTGATGTCAAATAACAAGTGGAACTGTACAAGACACGTAAATTCCGCACAGCATAGAAAACGAAAATTGGGCATGCCACCGAGAAGTGCATTTTTTTATGTAATTCCTATATTGATAAACTGTAATTTGCCACTAGGCTTAATCGATAAACAACCGTTGAAGGACTTTTGTTATAAATACAATCCCGAGTTGCGGTTGCCAACGGAGAAAACAGCACGTAAGCATGTTGCATTTGTACGCGATGACGTGGAAAAGAAAATGAAACGCATATTGAAAAAACAGTTTCTTTAGTTATGTGTTGACGAGACAACAGACTGTAAAAAAAATTCAATTGTAAATATTATGGTACGCATACTAGACCCTGGTAAACCTACATTACCACTGTTACTAGCCAGCCGAAGATTACAAGAGTGTACTGCTGCAGCAATTACGAAGGTTGTACTTAGTACGTTGGAAAAATTTCAAATTTCAAAAGATAAAGTGTTGATGTTTATGAGCGATGGCGCAGTGATAATGCGTTCGGTAAGCCGTTCTCCTCTTGAACATGGTTGCAAGTGTTTACATGTCACGTGCATGCTTGACATCTTGTGGCAGAAACCATTCGACAATGCTCTCCCGAGGTAGATGCATTAATAGCAAGCACAAAAAAGTGTTTTTGAAATCTCGCAAACGCCTACGATCATTTCACACAGTGTCCTGGTATTCGTCAACCACCGGAGCCAATTCCTATACGTTGGGGAACATGGTTGCAGACAGCTTTTTATTATGCTAAGCATTTCAAAATAGTAAAAGTTCTTGTTGCACAATTCCATCATGCCGAAGCTGCAGCTATTAAGGAGAGCCAGTCGAAATTTCAAGATATTTCCGTTGAAACAGATTTAAAAAATATTCGTAGCTGCTATAAAGGATTAGCTAACGCAATAGACCAACTACAAAATAGATCGTTATCATAATTGGAGTCTCTGCAAATTATGGACGGAGTGCATACACAGCTACTGACTATACATAACGCAAAATATAATCGCGTTTTAGAAAAGTTCGAGAGTGTGCTACAGAAAGATCCCGATTTTAGCACACTAAAACAGTTCAGTCTTGCAGCTGATGATGATAGCTTGGCTATCGAAACGTGCGTCCAGTACGAATTAAGTGTTGTGGTAAGGGTTTTAGTGAACTGCTTCAGTGTTCCAGTGCCACAGTTTTAGAGTACTCGTTTACACTAAAACAAATTTATGATGGTGTATCGAATAATCCACTGACTAAGTACAAAGAGTATTTTAATGTAATGTATAACATCGGTAGATGTTGAATGCTCTTTTTCAAAATATAAACTCATTTTCCCACCACGGCAAACATCGCTCACCGAGACAGCTATGGAAACATCTAATGGTGTCAACTTTTTGCCACTCTTATCCATATAGTTTTACTATTCCGTAGCCAAGGCTGCTTAAAAGGGTGAGTGTTTCACTACTTTTCACATATAATTATGTATTCTGTTATTTTTTTTCTTACTATTGTTTTTGTATACTAGGCAGGTACGGCTATGGCATGGCTCCCTGTTACCGGGCTCTATTGATCAGTATACTATTCAATAACGCTGGAATGTATTTCCTAAATACATTCTTTGTATACAAAAATCTAAAATCCAAGGGTGCCCAAATCTTATGAGCGGTAGTGTATGTGTGTTTTATACGACGCAGAGTTGTGTACATACATAATTATACATGGAGCATGCGTGCTTTGCATTTTTGAATCGTCTGTTTGTCAAGAGATCATAGTAATTGTGCCTGTCATACAGATATAATAATATTTCTTATATATACACAGGGTGTGGCGTTTAAACCGTCGGTTAAACGAATATTTGAAATTCTTATCTTATCAAATAAAAATATCGGTAACACTTTATTTCCGGTTATACCGGAAACGAATGTCAACTTGCTTACTATTCTCTTGGTTTCTGGGTTGGAACCGCGTCGTTATCGTAGCTTTAGCCGACGTTTCGTCAACAGTCATATGTGACATCTTCAGGGCTGTAACTGCACACTGACTGGAGACTTATTCATTCCGGAGGGGTTTATATAGGGCTTGTTTTGGGTCAATGAAGCGGAAATGTTGTGCGTCGATGAAGCGGGAATGTTCTGCGTTAATGAAGCGGAAATTTTATGCGTCGATGAAGTCAACTTACTTATTTTAAATAGAAAAAGATTTGGGCATCGCTAGGAAAAGTGTATAGACTATATAACTGAAATTGACAAGTGTTAAGCTGAAAATTTCTCAAATTGAAATACATTCTTTCTAAAACTTCGGTCGTCATCCCGACAGTTTCAATTATATGTTAGTTTATAACGACCGCTATGCTCCTAGGTGACAACTTTTCAGAATACCATCCTATAATAGTTATTTTCATAAGGTTATGTAAACACATTTGACATTTAACATATGTTTCTTTACCCAATACTTTCAAGATTGTCTGTACACACTTATGTAACGTGGTTCATGCAGATTGGTATATTATAATTAAATTAAAGAGAATGTAAAATATAAAAAAATATATATATATGAAAAGAAAAAAAAAACAAAAAAAAAAGAATAAAACAGTGACATTGCAAACATTTCGAACTCGGGTGTATAGTTTGCAGATTGTGGTAAGTATAAATTATTGCTTGGTTAATAAATATTGTATAAGCTGGTGTCTAATGCGAGAGATTGACATATTTACGTTCATAGTCGGTAGTACGTAGCTATCCAGTACTTTGGCTACATTGTAGGAGTAACTGCGCTTGAAAACCTCATTCCTATGCTTTGGAATTGACAAAAGATAGCTATAGCGGGTGTTCCTGGAATGCGATTGATATCTGAATCCAACATTGCTATATAGATATATGGATCTTTCATGTTTCACGATCTTTGCAAATGATAGTGCCGAATGTAAGACTCTCAAGTGAGCCATTTCAGTATGTCAGTATCCCTTATCATCTTGATAACACCTCGTCTACCCCGCATTGTATGGCTAAAGCGGGCGCAGCTATTCTGTACACGCTGTATCATCAACTCGTCGTACTTCGTTAGACAACTCGAATAAATTGTGTCCACGTAATTGAAATGACTTAATATGAGCGCCTGATACAAGATATGCCTAGTGAGCGTACGAAACAAATGTTTATGAGTAAATATAGATTTGAGAGCAAGCACTGCCTTTCTGATAAGATAGGAAGTGTTCTGTCTAAACCGCAGAGACGTGTCTATAAACAGACCAAGATCTTTCACACATTCAGCGGGTGCAATTATATTTGATTTGATGTGAATACCTAGCCAGGACTGCATAGATTGACGAGATGTTTTGGGTCCGAATATTATCATTTGTGTTTTCAATGGGTTAATTTGCAATTGATGTTCATCGCAATAGAAAGATAGATCATGCAAATCCTCGTTAATATTACGCTGAGCTTCAAGACATTGTGAAGGACTAAAAGATAAATATAATTGCATATCGTCAGCGTACATATAGTATTCACAATGCTTAATTGCAGGTGGAAGATTACTGGTGTATATCGAGAACAAGAACGGGCTGAGAATCGCTCTTTGTTGGACTCCTATAGAGATTCTTATTTTCCCACACAAAGACTTATTCAATATAACCTGTTGCATTCTGTTGCTTAGACAGGATTTCGTCAGGGACAAAGCAGATGGTTCCAAACCTATGGAGTCTAATATACGCAGTAAAATGTCGTGATTTACTCTATCGAAGGCCTTACTAAAATCTAGCAGCACGAGAACAGTAATTTCGCCACGATCGGTTGCTCGTAAGACATCATCCGATACGATGCGAGTCAGTGCAGTAGTGCAACTATGACCCGGTCTAAACCCGGACTGATACACGGGCAACACTTGCCTCATTGACTCAAGAGCTGTAATTGTTGTTCTAGACGTCGCTCAAATATTTATGAATTGTTCTCTTCTCTTTTAAATGCTTATGTAGCTATTGAATCTGATTTAGGTGTCAACCCGTATGCATTAAAATATTGTGAAAATATTGCATTATACGTAAATTTTTATGCTGCCGAATATAGAGTCTAACTATAGTAAGCATTTATAAATTTGCATTCAGGACAGGAGACTAAGTACTAGCGTAGCAGCCCGAAATGTCGGCTTAAGAGACATCAATCAAGGTACCACATACATAGAAGAGATAGGTGGATGGCCTATTTACATATTACCAGCGGTACCTACGCGTTGTACATTACAGTCCCGTAGCCACGGGAAAGGAATGAATGATGAATAACTTTCGACGCGACGCAATGTACAGTTTTTAAAGGAAAGAACGAAATTCAAATTAACCGATGTTGGCGACATCTGTACGGTTTGTTGTTTCTCGCGCTCCGTTCTGAAAGCGCGCAGCGAACTGTTCCTATACTATACAGGCCGTAATAACATACGAAATGAGACATTTTTCGAATGTTTCAGCGGCGGGTCGAAACGTGTTAAGCGCGTCTTATCTTGCGCCGCTACGCTTTTTCGCCCGGTGATGAATGATGCATCCTTCATTTTCAGTCGGTTGATGGCGGAATATCGCTTTTCTTTTATTTTATTTTGCGCCGGAGTGAGGCAGGCTATGTGTCTTCTTCCTGTAAAACGAGTATTGTTGAAAATTGAACGTAGAAAACTCGAGAGTTTCGAAACACTTTATTGCAACTGTTGCCTTATCGTAATAAATTTACGAGTTCATTCGAAAAATATGTTTGTTCTGTGGTGATAATCCGTTGTATATTTTTATAAAACTAGATGATTTCTAGAAATGACCTTGTAGTAACTTTTTATTCTGTATGTAGATAGAGTGGTTTCATTGCACACTCTCTTTTAATTTTTTTATTATTTTTAATTTTTTTATTTCTTTTGTTGGGTATTTTTATTTTTTACAGTCCATATATTTGTAGGTTCAGCAAACAGGGTAACAAGAAATTAAGTAAAGGCAAGGTGCTTTGATTATACTTTATATTTGAATGAAATATTGGGTTTCTTTATGCTAGCAAAATATATTTTTAGGGCAATCAAATTAAACCAACATTTCAAATAACGTGATATTTGTTTGCCCGTATTCAAACGTAGATTTTAGTTGGAGCTTTAGTGTACGAAAAGCATCTGGCTACATAATGTATGGTCCCAAAGTTTTCGGAAAATTTTCAAATAGTTCGTAGTTGTCGCTGAAAGTGAAGTGTCACAATTACCTTGTTTTAGTTATGGCAGGTAAGTTTTTGCGATCTGGTTCAGTAAAATGTGTTACAAGCTAGGTATTCCCAAAGGAATGTACAATCTAGTTGGGCGCACCCCCAAGCGTAATATAGTGGCCATTTATCGTGCGTTAATTTAATAATAATTTATTATCTATTTATTTATTTAAATATAATATACCATCAACAGATTAACCAATTACAGGGTAATTTCTATTCCTATATAAATTAAAATGCCTCTATTATGCATTTTAATGAAAAAGACGAAAAATAAAAGAAAAAAAAGCATTGTAAACATTGATAAATATGCATGCATAAAGAAAACAACTACTTAAAAAACGAAAGGAAAATTGCATGGTTACAATTAGACTAAGCATTCTCTGGCGCATTCAGGTATTCGGCGTAATTGTTGTTAAACACATCCAACGCGTAGTTGTGCATATTGTAAATTTTGCAAAGAACATGTACAGGAGAATTCATGAGGTAGTTTGTGTTGGCTATATCGTACATAAAAGTCTGTGAGTTGCGCGAGTTGAATCGGGGAATGTAAAAGTTAAATCTTTCTAAAAACACTGCGTTATCTACCATACCGTGAATAAGCTTGAAGAGATAACTTAACGCAGCCAATTTTCGGCAATTATCCAACGATTTAAAGTTAAATTCTTCAAGCAGATCGATATACGAAACATCAAAATTAGGATACTGTCTGTGCTTCATGTAGTTGTATTCAAATCCTGTCTAGCAGAAATCCCTGACCATCCTCTCAAATGTTTCCAGTCCAATAATCGAGACCAAATAAAGGCAACGGAAAATACCGGTAGGTTCCCAAAATATCCATTCAACGTGATTAATCCTAAATATGTATTACAAGATGGAAGACACTGCCGTAACTAACGTCTCAACAGTCAGGCCACAAGTGATGAAATTCAATGACCAAATGCCCGGAAATACAGCGGTAAATGCAATTCTACCCTATTCAGGAAATACGACATAGAGCACTGCATCGGGCCCCTTAAAGTTAAGATAACGGAAGATGCTAATCTGAGAATTTAAAATGGAGCGATATATGAATAAAATTGAATGTATATAAATGACCAAATAAAGGAAAACGTGTGATTGAACGCTCTACTCGATGGACACAGAACGCACTTAGGATCTGTCACTCGCGTGTAACATAACCAAATCAGCTGTTCTACTCAAAAATCCCTTCTAGATGTAAACATTTTCAATTAAAGTAGAAAATAATAATCAAGGAAGTATAGACCCTCAGGTAAAATAAGAGACTAATTTTAACTGTTTTCTAGATGTAGAAAAATTAACAATACTGCAAAAAGCAAATCGAATGTAGTATGCGATACCCACAGTAGCAGAAAGAATAACGAAGGGGTAAATAACTAAAAGGAAATGCCGCAAGTAAATATAATCTGTTGTCGCAGATTTTCTTGGAACATACATGAATATCGTAATTAGCTAAAATCTCAAAAAATTAATGAGGGCTACGAAGGAAGGTTAAACCCGATATATTTTAAAGGGAAAACATAAACAAAAGATTTAACAAATTAAAGTAAGCGGAACTACATATACAGTGTGACTGAGCTTGTCACCTAGGTTAAGAGAAAATAAAATGCAATACTTCCAAAAGTAAAACGACAGCTCGAGCAAACTCAAAAATAAAAGTCCGCACATACACTGTGCTTCAAGAGAAAACGTAACACACTGAAATACTTCACTTCAGTTTTTCTGCTGCAATAGCTTGGCTATTGAAACTTACGTCCAGTGCGAGTCAAGTATTGTGGTAAGGGTTTTTAGTGAAGTATTTCAACGTAAACTTTGTCCTTAAATTGGACAATACTCCCAATGTACGTCAGGCTCGGCCAATAGAAGAATTTTAGTCAATATTGGCCAGAAAAGTGTATGACAATGGATGCGAAGCTGGAAATGAAGACCAAGACGTCGCATTTTTCAAAAAATTCGAGAAATCGATTCTATTGTTGACCATTAGGATAATGGGACAAGTTAGAAAGGATTGAGGACTATTGAAGATAATGGCTCACTATCAATAACTTGAATATTAAGTATTTGGTGCTATATTTATTGTTAATTCTTGTAACAATTAGTTTAAAAAGTAAAACAGTTTTG
Organism: Dynastes maya; assembly: GCA_029619315.2. Taxonomy (NCBI): domain Eukaryota; kingdom Metazoa; phylum Arthropoda; class Insecta; order Coleoptera; family Scarabaeidae; genus Dynastes; species Dynastes maya. Next base: position 5,666,931 of record JAROYE020000008.1, read on the forward strand.
AACAAATTATCAATAATAACGATAGGAAGGACTGTGGGGTGCTATGGCAAACAACACAAGGTATCGGCACACTCCGTAACACACAAAATATTAATTAATTAATTCGGAACAGTCGTTGCAAGGGCTCCTGGGCAACTTCATTATCAACCGAATGACCGAATAAATCTGAGCGAGAAGCACAAAACAACTCTATTACAGTTCTAAGGGAATTTCACCAATCTATTAATTAAGAAACTAATCGCGGCCATTTTGTGTTGTCCACAGTGGTTAGAATCGGTCGTAATGTATCTATTAGTGTTTGTTTCCTTTCTATAGACGTTTATTTCAAGTTTTTTGTTGTCTCTAATTACTAATCTATCCAGGAACGGGAGTTGATTGCTCACTTCTACTGTAAATTTAATAGTTTCGAATTTTGAATTAAGAGTCGCGAGGAAATCTGGAATGGTACGCCTCTTAGTATCAAAAACCGCGAAAATATGGTCTACAACCTGAGCCAAATTCTGGGAAAATATACGATATACGAGGGTAAGTCAAAAATAACTTACACTTTTAGTTCTACAACTGTATTAAACAAAGATAGGTGTACAACAGATACCTTATTTTTCGATATAGTCTCTACCTTTAGCAATGCACTTGGTCTAGCGAGCCACAAGCTTCCGTATTCCTTCCTGGTAGAAGGTTTTCGGTTAGTCGTGAAGCCACCTTTGCACCGCATCCCCAACGTCGGTGTCTGAGGTAAATCGACGACCTCTCAAAACTTCCTTGAGCGGTCCAAAGAGATGAAAGTCTGAGGGAGCGAGATCAGGGCTGTAGGGAGGGTGTTCCAGGGTCTCAAAACCCAACCTGTTGATAGTTTCTATGGTGTTATGGGCCGTGTGCGGCCGGGCGTTGTCTTGCAACAACAAAACTTTCTTTGAGAGTAGACCACGGCGTTTGCTTCGAATTGTTGGTTTCAGCTTATTCGCCGTGACTGATGTTTAAAGAAGATGCAACCTCACCTATGGTAACTCGCCTATTTGCTGTAACCATCTTTCGAGCTTGCTGAATGCTGTCGTCGGTGGTCGAGGTTGACGGCCGTCCAGCTCCCTCTTTTTGTGTTACGCTCGTGCGGCCAGTTTCGAACATATCGATCCACAAAAAACGCTTTTACGAGATAAAGCACTGTTCCCGTATTGTGACAAAAGTCTCCGGTGAATTTCAGCACCTTTCACACCCTCTGACCACAAAAATCGGATCACTCCTCGTTGTTCCTCTTTAGTGCCAACTAATAGCGGAGCTGACATGCTTATGCTTGTTGTACCTAGCAGAAAAATGACGCGATCGTGATTAAATTCCGCACACATGACCACAGGGACGCCAACTCAACGCATGCGCAAGCAGCCGCCACTACGATAACCTTCAAAGCTTGTTATGGCGAAAGTGTAGATAATGTTTGACTTACTCTCGTATTTACTCATGAACAAGTTGGCTGTAAAGGGAGACAGCGGATTGCCCATCGCCGTACCTTCTACTTATTCATATTTACCCCCTATTTGAAAACGATTTTGGTTCGTGCAAAGCAAAGTTAGTCTTTTGTATTCCGCAATTTTGGCATCGTCAATTTTATTAAGTTTTAAGAATTCAACTAAATATTCTATGGTTTCTGAAATTGGTACGCTTGAGAAGAGTGAACAAACATCAAATGACACTAAAGCTTCCCCATCTCTGATTCAATATTATTAACCCTTTTTACAAAATCTAGTAAATTATCTACTTCTAGGCTGTCTACTTTGATGGGTAAATTTTTTTATTCGTTTACTAGCCATTTGGACAATTTGTACGTAGGTGAGTCTATACCTGGAGCTATTGGTCTCATGGATTTTCCTGGTTTGTAGATTTTTGGTAGGTAATACGTTTTTGGAACTGTTGGATTTGGGATTGAAAGTTTTAACTTAAAGTTCGCGTTGATGAGTTTTGAGCAATTTTTCAGAACACCTTTTATTTCTCTAATCATGGATGGTAACAGATTTTTTCTTAATTCTTTATTAGGTCTTGATGATAGCAAATTATTGACGCGATTGAAATAATCCGGCTTGTCCAAAATGACTATTCTGTTCCCTTTAGCTGGTTTTAAATAAAAACAATTTTTGTTTTTGATGCCTTTAATAGTCCCGAGATCACCTGTTCTTCCATCGCTCAAATTTTTCGAAATCGTAATTTTGCACGCGTTTCTTCCATAATTTTTCGTTGTGGCATCTAGGTTTTTAATAGCAATTTCTACTGATGCAATGAGGCCCTCCGTCGGAATTTTTGAGTCGCGAATACAATGTTTTAGTCCCTTTGTTAACAGTGCAATTTCAGTTTTATTGAAGGTCTCTGTTGATTGGTTACAGATCAGTGGTATCCTCTCCACGGAACATGCGGTATTTATACCCTTTTTGGAATAAATTTTGCGGAATTTCTTATTCAAGCAATGCATTATCAGTATCCACAAATTTTACTAAAACTTTAGGACCAAAGGCTATTACAAAATTGTTTGACCTTCACATTACTTTGTATCAACAGTAATCACGTTACTTTTCAATATATACCTACTGGATAAAACAGGGTATTTTACGTAATTAGATATTCCGCTGAATCCTACCGGAGACATTTTTCCAATTCCATGACGTAGGTGGTGGCCGAGGCACTAAATTTATATACATACTTACAGGACCATTTAAAAATTTGTCCGATAGCTCGAGGCGCTGATAGAGTTTTTGTGTCCGAGCGAAAATTTCCCATCGGATCACCATAGGTACTACACTGCTAGTCTCTCCGTTTTACAGCGTCGCCATCTATGCCGTCCGATGGGAAATTCAGTCGCTTTCGCTGCAACCGCGCAGCTGGACATTGAATTATAAAAATCCCCGGACAATTTGCACGGCGAGCGTGGTAATTACGTTTTCGCGTTTGTTTTCGTTGCGAGACGAGACCGTACCGCGACAATCCTAAATGAATATAATTTTCGCAATTCCTACCTACCTGATGTTTTTACATGGCGGCTTTCGCCTCGGTTCGTTGGCATCGGAAAAAAATTCCTACAGCGTAAATTGGAATTTAGCGCCACGGCGTCCGAAACTATTACAAAACGTGCGACAAACAAATCCTGATTCATTGAAGTTTAACAGCCGCTATTTCAACGAAATTTCTAGCGATGTTAGTAAATAGAATTAAGGATATCATTTATATGTCGATGATAGCATCCGGTAGTAAGTTTAATGTGTCCGATTTAAGTTTACACCGAGAAAAAGATTTGCTGTCTCAATAAATCACTGGTTCACTCAAATAATGATGTATTTGAATATTAATGCAAAAAAAAACTTTTTCTCATTTCGTAATTTTGAGCTGGCTCTTATACAAGCCACTGGTTCAGTTAGCTTTTGACATGGATGGTGGCTTCCATTCTTACCATAAATTTTAACGAAGCATATGAAGGAAATTAACTATTTATTCTGACAAGTGGAAAACTATACTCGACCAAAATGTATAACCTTAGCGAACAATAATATATCTGAACATAGAATATAAAATATAGGTACATTTCAACAAAAAAAAAGGAATAAATTATTAATTATTTTTATGGAAAGGTACGAAGCACAAACTAGTACTACTGCTTCGCATTGAGTACAAATTATCTTCGACCTTTTAACATTAGATTTTGTAGAACCACTTTCACGATCTTGTATTCAAAGAAAGCTAGTAAGCTAGTAGCTAATACTTTCAAATATTTTCTTAATTTTCTTTTCAGTACACCACTTTTTGAAGCCATTATAAACTGCTTCACATTGTCTTTTTCTGCATTTTCTGCGTACGCAACGAAACCATTCGTTTGCACATTCACCAGCTAGGAAAGACCTGGAAGTTAAACAAATAGGTCCCACATGAATTGTCAGATGATAACAAATTTAGCCATCTTAGCATTTGGTCGACAAACATTTCGCGCAATGATAATGAACCTTTTTTTAACCGGTTGTTAACTTGCCACGAAAAGTGAGTACTGCACTCAAATTCTAAGCGTTTGTATCATTGATTGTCTCCAACTGATCCAATACCACACACCCCCAAGGTTTCCTTGTATCCAAAAAAGATTGTATTGTGTGTTAGGTGGACAGCAGCCGGAATTGTCCATTATGAGCTGTTGGAAATGGGTCAAACCATCACTGCTAACTTGTATTGTGAATAGCTTCAGCGAGCGCAAGCAGCACTAATCCAGAAGCAGCTTTCTTTAATCAATCAGAAAGAAGTGCTATTCTTACAGGACAATGCCACACCTCACACCGCAAGCCTCAGGAAAAATTTTCTGAACTTGGCTGGGAAACATTACCACACCGTTGAAATAATCTTCTTGTGAAGTGATGAAACACATGCATTTTACTATTCTTTGTTTTTGAAATGAAAAGCGAGAGAGCTTCTATTCTAGTAGTAACTTTATTGCTTTAATGCATACTCTATTTATTACATGTTTATCATCAGATGTCTGCTTATCGATTACTCCGTAATACAATGTACCTTGATTTTCCTTCATCACCTTTTTTTATAGAATGAATGCGTAATGATGTAAGACATCAGCGGGCATTACTCCGATATACGTTCGCAATAAAAGCAATGTCAGCATCTGTCTTCTTGATGTCAATACACTACACCGTCTTTATTCTCCTGACATTTCGCCAAGTTGTTATCACCTTATCTTGTCCCTTGACAACTTTATGAGTCATAAGCAGTTCCTAACTCGAGTTGATGTAATAAATGCAATCCGTCAATTTTTTGATTCAAAATCGGTAGAATTCTACAATATCAACATACGAAAATTGGCGCCACGTTGGCAAAAGGTCATTAACTGTAATGATAATTATTTCGACGAATAATAGTATATTATATACAACTGCACTACAACTCCTGAAGGCATTGGGCTTTCACTATTTCTCTACACATATTCCGCATCCGCGCCCTGGTCCTCCAATCTTCCACATTCAAAACTCTCAAATTGTCCTGTACCGAGTCGAGCCATCTTATTCTAGGTCTTCCTCTTCGTTTCCTCCCTATTGGTCTATTCCTCATTGCCATTTTTGGTGCCCTTTCTTTCCCCATTCTCTCTAGGTGTCCTATCCATCTGACTTTTTGGGCCTTTATATATTATGTTCCTCATTATATATTAATTTACTCCTATTTAACCGGCATCTTATAATTCTTTCTAGTACCAAGTTGAACAATACACATGACAGGATGTCCCGCTGTTATTTTTAAAAACATTTGATTCCCTGCTTTCCATTCTTACTGTGCTTATCGTATCTTTAAGTGTCATTTCAACTACCTTCACTATTTTTTCCGGTACACTTAGTACTCTCATTGCCTTATACATTTCCTTTGGGTTTATCGAGTCGTACGCCTATTTAAAGTCTGAAAATGGCGTGGAGTGGGATCTTATACTTGTAACAATTCCTCTGTATTTCCTTAATAGTATATATCCGGTCCATCACGAATCTACCAGCTCTAAATCCACATTGGTATTCCCTCACTGCCCCTTCTGAATATGTTATCGAGCGCCTTTTTAGTTTAGTAGAAAATGTCTTGTAGAGGACGTCTAATAAGGTTATTCCACGGTAGTTCTTGCACCTTGTAATGTCCCCCTTTTTTAATATTGGGTGCAAAATAGCCTTTCACCACTCTTCAGGCGTTTTTCCTTCGTTCCACACAAACTTTATTAACTCATAGATTTGTATCTTCAATTTTAGGCCACCATACTTCAGCATCTCTGCGGTTATTCCATTGTCTCTAGACTTTTACCATTCCTAAAATTTCCAACCACTTCCATAACTTCTTGTTCTGATGGTCTCTGTACTATGCTTGTGTTTCTTGGGCAGGTATATTGATCTTCGTTACTTTACGTATCATACTCCTCCACATTCAGTTTTCACATTCACTTCTCCGCAAGACTTCTTACCATTTCACCATTTTTATTTTTTAGGTATAGAGGTTTTGCCACGTACTGTTTTTTCTCTCCTTGCGCTCTGATACAAGCTTCGTATCTCTCTATTTTTGTAACATTCCTCTATCTGTTTTACTTTTTCTCCACTGTATTTCCTTTTCTTTCCTATACACATTTGCTTAGAGTCCGTTTACTTTCGGAAGACACCAGCGCAAAGACGCATTTTAGGATTAGAAAGAGAAGTTGGTGCTAACCGAGAGAAATAGCTATGTATTTCTTACCAACAGTAAAACCAACAAACATTTACCTCATTTCGGCGTCAGTTGTTGATGTGTTGTCGTTGAATTCGTTTCGTGCTCTCTACTTTTAATATTGTTATTGGCGTACTATTTATTAAAAAATCGGTTTTTCTATTTTGAATTAGGGGTAATATTCTACTGTAAGTATTTTGTTTTAAACAGATTTTAATGAAGTTGTATTAAATAATTAAATTACAGGTGAGAAGGTCCGAATCATCGAACATCGCTAAGAAGAGACAAGTTTTGCATGGGTTGATAACTCTAACAATGGACTTAAGTGCCCTATATCAAAAGGGAAACGTTTAATAATTGTAAATGCAGGTACATTAGTAAAATTTCTTCTAAAATTTTTAGCATGTACTGTATATTTACTATTTTAGGTAGTGAACATGGATTTATTGATAATGCCTTGTTGATCTATAAGCCCGGCCAAAAAAGTGGAGATTATCATAACGATATGAACTTCATAAATTATAAAAGGTGGTTAGAAAAAGAGTTGATTCCAAATTTGCCACCTAAATCTGTTGTTGTGATGGATAATGCAAGCTACCACAACGTTCTCTCAGTTAAACATCCAACTACTAACAGCAAAAAATCAGAAATGATAAAATGGCTAAGTGAACGTGGCATCATATTTAATGGAAATTTGACAAAGGTTGAATTGTATAGATTAGCACATATGCATAAACCAAGTTACAAGAATTACACTATAGATTCTATATTTGCAAAAGATCGATATACGGTGTTGAGATTGCCCCCATATCATCCTGAACTCAACCCTATTGAAAAGATATGGGCAATTTTAAAGGGCAGAGTAGCATCTAAAAATATAATTTTTAAACTAAATGATGTCGAGGAACTCGCTAAAGAAGAATTTGGAAAAATCACAAAAGATGAATGGTCATATGTTTGTCGGTATGCAGTGAATATTGAGGAAAATTATATACAAAAAGAACACATAATGGATAAGCTTACCGATGAATTTATTGTAAACCCTGATGATGACAGTGACAGCGATTTTGATTTTTCTTCTGATGATGATTAAATTAAAATTATATTTGATATAGTTAATTTAAATATGTATATATTATCTTTAAATGTATAATAAATAAAAGTGTAATTACATTCCGATTACTCTTTTTTATTAAGTAAAAATATTAATTATTATAAACAACAGACCAAATATTTCTCACCAATTTTTTTTTTGAGCACTGAATATTCCTACTTTGCTTTTAAAGAAATTATTTAATACATAAAGTGAAGTGAAAAATTAAGAAAAAATACATTAATATACACATAAGTAAGACTTATGCTATTACTAAATACTATAAATTATATTATGTTAATACTATCAGAATCTAAATTTGTTTTGTATAAAAAATTACAATTATATACAATTTAATAACACGTTTAACCTTCTCGTATACTTTTAAAAAGCGCGCGTATTTTGGTCAACATATTTAAGACGGTCAATACATATCAGCTGAGAATTTTCGCGCAGCTTGGGTGTCTTCCGAAAGTAAACGCAGTCTAACTTGACATCTCATATCCTTATACATTTCTTCATTTATTCTTGTCTTTTCCTGCAGCAATCTCATTCTCGCTTTATTCTTTCGCCTGACTAACTCTTCACACTCCGTATCGAACCATACTTTGTATTTCTTCATTTCTTCGCTCTTCGCCGATTCCGCTATTTCCTGTATCACCTTCTGTATTTTCTTCCATCCTTCCACAATCTCCTCTTGTCCAATATCAAGGTTTTCGCATTGACTCTCACACGCATATTTTTGAATAGTTCTTCCATTCCACACGACTTTCTCACGTTTCATTTTATTTCTTTGCTTTTTGGTTGACTTGTCAACGTTTTAACGATCAATTTTAGCACTATTTTGACCATAAAATGGTCCGAATCCACGTTTGGCCCTCTTGCACTTCCGATATCTTTTATCAGTGGAGCATGTGTATTTTCAATCAACACGGGATCTATTTGCTTTACATATGTCCCGTTTGGTGTCATCCATGTGCCCTTGTATATTTCTTTTTTCTGGAGATACGTGCTTTTCTATTTCATTCCATTAACTTCACTCCATTCTCACTTGTCTCCTTGTGCTGACTAAACATCTCTATTATTGGTTTATAAATAGTTTCTTGTCCTATTTTCGCGTTGCAGTCCCCTATTAAAATAATAATAATAATAGTCATATTTATTCGTAATCATACCATTACAGAACATTGTCACATGGTTTTTAGCATGTACATCGTACAATAGTTAATTTATAAATAAAATAGATAAAAATATAAATAAAAGTATAAAGTGTATATATACATATGTATAAATAAAAAAACGCGATAAAATAAAACAAGTATGAAAACAAAAGGGACTAAAACATGTAGAACAAACAATCAAACAAGTAGACTAGGCGTTATTTGGCAATAAAGTCTGTAATATCGTAGCACTCTCTATCAATTAATATTTCCTTCACTCTATTGAATGGAAGATGTGTTTATTACTAACTTGATATCGTGTTTGAGGATTTTGGCAAATTTTGCCTCCTCTTCTAAAGCTTCATAGTATATCTCTTTTTCCTCATCACTTTTTTACTCTGTTGGAGCATGTACGTTTACTATGCTTATATTTGATTCCGTTCCTCTTATTCTCAGGTAGCACATCCTCTCTCAGACCAATTTAAACTACATAATTAAGTCTTTATATTCTTTTGTCTATTAAAAAATCTACTCAATCTTCTCGATTGTCCTCCACTATTAAACAGAATGTGACCGTCTATTTCTGCAATGCTTACTCTCCTCTGGTTTGTTTCCTGGCAGCGCTAAAATATTCACTCTTGTCTTTGTTCACTAACTAATATCTTCAGTGCTCCTCGGCGATTTGTAGTTTTAACATTCCATGTTGCCATGTTAAGCGTCTTTACTCCTTTTCTTTTATCTTTCATTGTAATTTCCAGGTTTTGTCTATGTTTGTCCTTACATGTTTTCCTTCTCCCATCCCTTGTTTCATTCGTCCCTGATCTATGCCCAAACTCGCTTCCCTGTTCATCGCCAGTTTCATCATCCATGTGTTCCATCCTCCGGCTTCCATTTAACTTTTTTGTGTTGGTGTGCGTGTAATCTTCCTCAACTGGTCCTGTAGGGAGTCCCTTTTCGGCGATCTTTCATCCACAGTTCTCTTTCCGTACCTTGCGCCTGAGTTCTTTTTTCCCTTTTTTGTATCCTCTTCGTTTCTATCCAGATCTTGTATTGTATACACTTCCCCATCAATTATTAATTTATTGTATATCATTTGCGCGTTTTGACCTTTCATTCTTGCTTCCTTGAGGTATGAGATTATTCTTTTTCTTTCTTCTTGTATTTCCTTCGGAAAGTCTTGGTCCAGCCATATTTCCGATCCCTTCAGATTTTTTGCCTTTTCATCTTTCATCTTTCTTTGTTGCCGTTATTGTTTTCGTTATTATTGGCCTATTCCCTTTTCCTGTATACTTCCCCATTCTTCCAACCTCATCAATATCGGCTTCCTCTCTTATGCTGGCGCCCATTGTCCTCATTGTCTCCGCCACTTTCTTCCTGGTATGTTAAGTATCTTCTTTGTCTTCGCCCACTACTCCTTTTATGATTATGTTCTTCCTTGTAAGTTCTCTTTCGAGCAGCTCGATTTTCTTTCCTTGCACCATGACTTTCTGCTCCAATGCTTTGTTTTAGTACATTATTGTTTCTTAATAAATGTTTATTTTACCATCAAAAACCGCACGAACTTAATTGGTTACCAGGATACAAAGGATCCAGAATTATTTTTTTCAGTCCATAAATCAAAGAATTTGTACGTCAACCATTAGATACCTTTTATCTAATAGATTGCAGAATATTACACACCCGTCTGTAAAAATTCCCTAGGTATAGTAGGAAAACCATTTGCAAAGGTTTTATTTTCTGGAACTACTGAAAATCGATTCTACAATATATGTAGTTCCCGACGTGATGTCTCTTATTGTTTGTTTTTAAAACGTATCTTCTGTCTTGAAAGGAACCAATTTGAGAACAGATAGAGAGTTTACAGGAAATGTTCAAAGTGTGCTCCGTTTCCACGATTCTGAAGTTGTATACGTTCAGAGAAATCGGCTAATATTCGTTAGAAATCTAACGCATCTTTACGTATTGTAGCACACGGAACATTTGCTGTATTATATTGATATCTACCTGAAGTATGTTTTGCTAATTGATCCTTGATAACATATTTGCAAGTAATTCGATACATGTATGTATCTATAACTTAAGGTATTGACACTATCGAGCTTTCTTTCTTCGACTAAATAAAAACTGATAGGAAATCAATTATTCGTTATTAGTTCTGACGGGGGTGAAATGATGCAGTATTTAGCAGCAGTGTTATGTGGAAGAAATGTATTTCTTTAATCCACGAGTAAAGGAAATCCATCTTAATTTAGCTGCATTTCTAACTAGATCGTTAGTGTTGTTCAGCCACATACATTGAGGTATGTTCAAGTAACGACCGCGTTATACCGACGCCTAATATAACAATTTATAAAGCCCCTTCTTTTTGGTCCCCTTTCTCTATATCGTGGATTTTGTTCAGTAACTAACAAGTAAATATAACTATCCTATGTTTGACAAGTGATGCCAGTCATATTTGTCAACTGCTAGCGATAACATTGAACAGGTGCGTCTAGTTTCTCTTAACAAATAGCCACGGAGAGATAAAGATTCCACAACGGGAACAAATTGTTAAAATTTATATACCAAACTGGGTGTTCTGTTCGCCAAGCACTTCACGCGTTACGAGAAACTTCTTGCGTACATAATCGTCCTGTTTAGAGAACAGTTCGACCTTTAGTTGTAAAATTTGAGACAACCGGCACTGTTGTTAATCTAACAACACCATCGATGAAGACATTGCCATTGTTTTTCGCGAGAATCCACCCCATTCAATTTCTCGACGATTATAAGAACTGGGCCTTTCATCGACGACGAATTTTGCGCCTGGATTTGCACCGTATGTTTGCAGACTGGGCTCTGGAGCAAATGGTATTTGGCGCTGCGTTTAGCCGAAAAATGTTCTATAGGGAGGAAGCTCACTTATAGATGAGTGGCTCTGTTAATAAACACTAAACTGCCGCATTTGGATTGATGATAATCCAATGGAAATTTAAGAATACCCACTTCGTTTTAAAGATACTACAGCTTGGTGTGGTTTGTGGTCCGAGGATATCATGGATCCTCATTTCTTCCAAGACGAAGAAGAAGAAGTTACAGATCGGGAAATTTACAGATTGCATTTCAGGTTAATAGTCCTTCAAACTTGTTGAAAAATATGAAGAAGACGTTGTCAAATATGCAAAGTTTAAAAAGTAAAAAGATAAAAATTTCGCAAACGTGTAAAGAAGTGGAAAGTATTTACTAAAAATTTTATTAAGAAAAAAGAAGAAGCGGCAACCGGCATGTTCATACGGACGTTAGCTGGTCATCCCACAACCAGCAAATATTTTTGTTTTTTCCAATATTCAAATACAATCTGTATCTTTCCTGATCTGTATGCTATGACGTTCCAACTTGAGTAATTTTATCAACCTTAGAGAATTTAAAACTATCACTTGTGAAAGACATCATACCATCGTAAGTGAAATTTGAAGGTTTTGCAATCTAGCGTAGTGGTGACGTTAACTGGCTGCCAAGGTGATTTGACGCTTTTCGATTTCTTTTAGTGACGTTGTGTGAAATCTTGAGTGACTGTTAGGAAACCACCAAACTTTCCAGCCTTAGGGCCATGCTGATTACTCCAGCAAGTTTCAAGGGTCAAAACCGTTTTAATTTTCCTGCCATTATCTATAATTTCTGGAGTAGTCGCCGAGTACGCGTCCTGAGCGAGCATACGCTTGCTAAATTTACACTTGACACTTGACGACATCTGCTGGTCAAAAGTGGAAATAGGTAGTGGTAGAACCCTCTATCGCTAACAGATGGCGCTAGTAGTACTTTCGATAGCGCAGTTGGTTCGAGAAAGTTCTGGTGTATTCCACTCACTTCGAGACGGCAGTAATTGGAGTATAAAAAGGCTAGCGGCGCGACCGCGAGTCAGTCTGGCTAGGGAAGGCGAAGGAAGCGAAACTGTCTGTTGTGAAATAAAGTAGTGCGTAAAGTAGTGTTGTAAATAAAGTAGTGCGTGATTTGACTCGCTGTTTTTGTGTGTGATTTACTAGTATGGAGAAGAAGTGAAAAATGGACAGTGAATGCAGAACATTCAAAGATCAATGGAAGTATCAATATTTCGTGATTGAGTCCAGTAATAAGGCGCTAATGTTTGATTTGCAATGAAACCATAGCCGTTCTCAAAGAATATAACATTAAACGTCATTATGAAACGAAACATTTTCAAAATTACTCAAAATATACAGGAAGTTTGCGGACAGAAAAATTTGAAGCTTTGAAGCGTGGATTGAAATCGCAGCAATCTTTTTTAATGGAAGTCAACACTGAACAAGAGGCTGCAACTCGTACCAGCTTTCGTGTGGCTCTTGAAATCGCAAAGCGTGGAAAACCATTCACCGATGGAGAAATGATCAAAGAATGCGTAATTGCAGTAGCCGAAGAAATGTGCCCCGAAAAGGTAAATTTACTTAAAACTGTCGGTTTGTCACCAAACACCGTGGCTCGGAGGATATAAGACATCGCAGAAAATATATCATCTCAACTGTCTGACAAAAGTGGACATCTTGAGTGGTTTTCTCTAGCCTTGGATGAGTTAACGGATGTGTCAGATACTGCTCAGATGTTGATTTTTATTCGAGGAGTAGATAAAAGCTATGGAGTGTATGAAGAACTTCTTGATATTGATAATATTCACGGCACGACTACTGGGGAAGATATTTTTAAGGGAGTTGAAAATGCCATTAATAAAAAGAACCTTCGATGGAAAAACATCACACGAATTATTAATGAATTGGACTTCTCGAAGACGTACAGCTGAAGCCGCAGTGACCATTTACGTGATAATGCACTTCAAATTAAACAAAATAATGGAAATATGTCATTTATACAACTTGTTTTATTTCAGTTCAAAGTCAGGATACACCTCTTGAGATACGTTTTATATCTCTAGCTAAATGAAAACATAACTTCATTCTTAAAATACATACGAAAGAATTCTAATTGGTGTGAAATAATATTATCCCAAATTAAATACGAAGACACTTCGCTGTGACGCTAGACGGCCAACCCTGGCATCAAACTGCGGTCTGAAAAGAAGTTTGTAATTTCGGATCATTTGTAAGGATTAAGTTATGTAATTTTCATATAATAATAGAATCTAAATCGTATCATATAGCTTCTTTTCTCTGTCAACGCATATTCAAAAGATTTCCACAACATTACCTTCAGGTCGACAACCAAACGGCGAAATTTATTTGTTAAATTTAAATTTAAATCCGTACCGGAAGCGATTGCCACACCCGATAACTAAACGCGGCTATTTTTCATTTAAATTTGTGTTTAATGCATCTCTCGTTTACATTACGGCGCGAAGGAAGAACAGTCAGGTAAATAAGCCATAAAATATTCATGACGGCGTTTGCAGCTTTCCATTGTGGAGCACTAGGGCTTCGGCTGGATGTGGATCCTCCCGAAATTCACGTAGCGTAACGTGGGATAGCGAAGGTCTACGGAGGGAGAGCGAGCAGAAGGGGGATTGTCGGTCGTTGCATCGGCTGTGCCTAATTGTCTACGTACGTTTTTAGCCCAGCAAAAATGGGGTAATTATACCAATTATGAATCTAATTTGAATAAAATATTTATAAACCTACTATAATGAGATCGAAATGAATTAAAAGTTGGTAAATGTGGGTCAGTATCGTGGCCTTGTGCATTTTTTATTCATTTAATCAATAATATTCGCATTTTGTTCTTCACTTCACTTCTATCTCGAATTAAAAATGGAATTCTACACAGATTCATAAGCGAGGAACGAGCTGGATTAACGTCAAAATTTGTTGATTGCCTATAAACGTAGGTTGTCAGTCAAAACTGATTTAATAGCTACGTATCTAAACAGAGAAAAAATATTGTGGTAGGAATAAGCGAATCCCATCAACTTACTCCACACCTCATTAGGAATTCGACAGGGTTTTCTCTTAGGACCGCTGTCGTTTTTTATATGAACGGGGGTAATCGCAAGTTGTTATCGAACCTTTCATGTTGGATAGCCCGTGAAGGGATAAATTGCCTATAAAAGAATTAACGAACTTTTTGTATACAGTTTATGCAGAAAATAGTATACTAGAAAACAAATTTTATAAGTTGGCACTTTGTCGTATGAACCTTTTCTATTTTGCATTTCTATGACTTACAAAAATTATTCTTTTATTACGTGCACATCTTTTAACAGCTACTGGAAACATCCAAGCTTGTGTGAAATGCAGATTAATCTCATTGGTAATGTTTAAATTCAAAAATCAAAGTACATGTAAGATATAGACGATGTTAAATGCAATAATATAACTTGTAGTCCACATGAGCTGCGAGAAATAACAGAAGGAATTGGTAATTTATTGCCTAAGAAATCAAATGTTGAGAAAGAAATTGAACGTTTCGATACTTGATGTACACAAAATAATGTTAAAATAGTATCTGAAAACATTTTGTTGGCATATTTGCAAATACAAATCAAAACAAGAACTTCTACTTTATGGTCAATGTACTCTGTGTTACGTTCATGTTTTAATATTTACTAGAATGCAGACATATCAAAATACTCTAAATTAAAAGCATTTTTGAAGCGTTCATCATTAGGTTACGAACCAAAAAAAAATTTAAAATATTAGACATGGAAGAAATTTAATGAATTTATTGGGAAAGGTGCCAACAAAATCTACCTCGCAATAAAAGTATGGAATATGCTCAGGATTTAAGTTTCACACAGATGTGCAGTGTTAGCGTAAGCGGTAGGTGTGTAGGGTAATTTCAATGTAGTTCGATCTCGACGTACGAGGCGTGAGAAATCAAAGCGTAACATAGTATGTTTGCGCTGCACGCCATAAGTTCAATTTACGCAAGATGAACGCCCCAATGTGTAAGTTCCCTTCGATGGAGCAATAAATATGCTCCAAGCATTTATCTTGATTTGAATAAGAAGTCGTATTATGTACATATGCGAATAGCGGATTGCTTAAATCACTGGATAGGTGTTGAATGTAGAAGACATTTAAAGGAAGTAAACGTCCATGTAGTGAATTTAAGCAACAGTATTCCTCACACTGGGCAAATTTACTCATACTTTATTTCTATGTTAAATGTGGCAAATCCCAAATTAGTATTAATATGAAACGGACTTCGTCTTTTTTGGGTAAGTACTTCCTCAGGAAAGCTGCCAACATTTATTAATTACGATACATATTGCCACGTGGCAAGGTTACAGTAAATGGAATGTTAAAAAAGTCAGTTAGAAATAAGAAAATCTCCTATGTGTGGATGAAACGACTGATGCTCAGAAACACAGCGTCATTCATGTTGTAGGCGTCCTTTAAAACGTGATGGTCCACCAGCTTCATTGTTGTTATCCAGTAAAAGGATTCAGAAAACTAATGCAGAAACCGTTGTCAAGATAATAAAAGATTCGTTGAGAGAATTTTGTATCACAGGAACCCAAGTCACAGTGTTCGTTACTGACGGAGCCGCAACAATGCTGAGAGTTGGTAGGATGTTGAAACTATGCTTTCCGACTCTTTTTCACATAACATGCCTCATACACACCTTGTAACAGAAACCATTCGAAAGAAGTATCGGATGGTGTATAAGCTCATAGCATCTACCAAAAAAGTGTTCATTAAATCTCCCAAACACATCCGTGTATTCAAACAATTGTGTCCGAAATTATCACCACCACCTCAGCCTGTAATAACGCGATGGGGAACATGGCTCCAGGCAGTATCTTACTATCAGAAATATTTTTCACAAGTAACAAATGTCATCTTGAAACTTGATTCAAATGATTCTGCAGCAGTTCGAGATAGTCAGCAACTTTTTTCCAATTCGGACGTTCAACGACAAATAGATGAAATTTCCATGAACTATTCTGAAGTTGCACAAGCTATTGAGCAATTAGAAAACAGTCACTTATCTGCACAAGACGCATTAAATTGCATAAACAATTTACAAGCCGCTCTAGAAAACTTGACGAACACTATAGAAGTCGATGTTGCTCAAAAATTTGGTGCAATTTTAACGAAAAATCCCGATTTACAAAAGGTTCGGTCTATAACTGAAAATCAAGAGTGCCCACATGAGGAAAAGGAATATCTGACATTTGCAAATCTTACTTCACTGGATGTCGAACGATAATTTTCGTTAGTATACGACAACGTATTCACAACACCGTCGACGGCTGAATGAATCGACAATGAAAGCGTTGCTGATGTTGCAATTCTACGCAGCTTAACAATATAGTTTTTCACTAATATTGAATATTACATACCTACTTTTATGCGCTACTATGCCGGTACCACCTTTTTAACAAACTCTAATCATCATTAACATCAATATTCAGGGATACCAACATTAAATGTAATAAAACGTTGCGGATCATATTCAAATTCATCTTCGACAGTGACCTGTAAAAGTCAGGTTAATTATTTTGTTAGAGATTGCTAAAATTTCTCAATTCTGTATACTTGTGAACGTATTACTCCACAAAATTATCACCGGGGCATATTTTGTATTAATAATTTTAATTATTTTTCTTATACCAAGGTGTTGCTAAGCTAAATGCTACTATTAACAAGTATTTATCATCATTTGCTCTTTCTTCCTCAAAAATTGTGAAAATGACATCTCAAAATCAAATGACCTTTTAAAACTATTAGTTCGGTATATGTGAATTACAAATGATTTTCGGTCTTCCTATGTGTGATTGTAAAAATCAGTTAACCTCTTTTGCGTCCTTGGTTATAGATCGGACGTCCGTAGGCGCGATAGAGACAGGAAAGAGGGTCAAAAGAGAGCAAACTCTATGCGAATTGCGAAAACAGGCGAGCTAGGTGGACGCGCGCGATCGACGTAGATCGAATGGTGGTTACTTCCCAATAAATAAGCGTATTTTCGTTCGAAACGGGGGCAGGTAAGGCATTCGGTAAGTCGACGCGATAGTAGAAAACATTATATCAGGGGCATCCATAAGTAATCAATTATTTTCTGACGCTACGCCGTGTTTAGCTTTGTTTCAACAGTGGAAGTGTTAAAGCGTTTTTTGTGTGTTTCTTACCTAACCTAACCTAGACTGTAATCATAATATGGCGCAATTAAAAAACATTTTTTATCGCTGTGGTTTGAAACGGCGGATTTTCAGCCATCCGAGGAGCATATTCGTGATTGTATGATGTTTAATTTTCATGCCGGAATGAATGCAACAGTTGCAACTAAGAATATTTGCGATATTTATGGTGATGTTTTAAAAGTAAACAAAAGTCGACGTTGGCTCAGACAATTTGCATCAGGTGATTTTGATGTCTCTGACCTCGTAATGGAAGACCTGTGGAATTTGATAATGAGGCTATACTAGGCTCTACATGGTCGACAGTGCAAAGCCATTTCCATGAAATTGGTAAGGTCTCCAGACAAGGTAAATGGGTTCCACACCAACTATCGGATACGAACAAGGATCGACATCGCACAATCTGTAGTTCACTGACACTAAACTAAGAAACGATCCATGGATCTACTGGAGATGAAAAGTGGATTCTTTATTCCAGTCCACGTCACTCCAGACAGTGACTCTTTGTAAATCAACCACTAGTTCCAACCCCTAGACCCACGTTAACGCTGAAACGGATCCTATTGTGCGTTCGGTGGGATTCCAGTGGCGTAATTTTTTATGAACTTTTACAACCAGGTGAATTGTTGAAAAAGAGGCCTGCTCTGGTTAAGAGAAGGAAAGTGTTGCTTCAACATGATAATGCAAGATTTCACGCAGCAAGAGTGACTCAAGAAGAAATCACGCAGTTGGATTGGGAAGTCTAACCTCACCCTCCGTATTCATCACGTATCGCTTCATCTGATCATCAGCAATTGATGATGTTCGATGACACCTTGGACACTATTTTTCATCTCAATCAGAGCAGTTCTACAAAAGTGGAATTGAAACTTTGGCAAAACGCCTTAGATAATGATGGTGATTGTATTTCAGATTGATAAATAAAACATTTTTTGAAAACTTGAAACTTGTATCTTATTGTAAAATAATTGATTACTTGTGGGTACCTCTGATATATTAATAATAGATCGTTTGCTTTCTAATTTTCATAACGGAATGAAAAAAAATTAATTAGTTAAATTACAAATCGCTTTAGTAAATTATTTTTACACTTTTTTCCATTATAATATCGATTTGTACAAACAACGGTATCTTGATGGGAAAATGCAATTTAAAATAATAACCAACAGACCTTTCGTTGTAATCTACTTGTTTGTTGGAATAACACAATTTCACCGCATTCGCTTATTCAATCAATATTCTACAATTGATTCGTTTGAATTTACAGAAGGCAGTACAAATATCCCTCGTAATAAGGGCATAAAAAAATAAACATAACCTGTCTATGTAGAAATATTAAAAAAAATAAACATAACCTGTCTATGTAGAAATATTACAGGTCACGGAACAATACGAAGACATAAATACATCATCCGTGTAACTTTTTATTTGCTTCGCAGTGTAGAAGATTCCTTAACAGCAGATCCTTTTTTAAAATTCAGGTCGTCATCGTGCGAAGAAACGAAATTTCACGTAATGGCATATCGGAAACCTAGAATCATAATATAATGTTAATATGATCACTGGAACGTTCTTAACAGAATTTCTATGAGCGAGAGCAGACGAAGAAAAGGAGAAGAGGAGGAACGGCAGCTTCTTTTCTCCTTATATCATTCGCGGAATTTGTGCATCTGGCTTTAGAATATTTTTCCTTCTTTTTGTGCGAGTACAGACGACGTCTGAATAAATTTAAACCTATTGTTATACATATTACATTATGTATAAACGCGAATGGGGTGCCGTCTTAAAGCATGAATTATTTTAAATGTATGCTGATTATTTTTATGGTTGTGGGTTGAAATGCTGAGTAGGCATAAAGCTTTATGATCTGCAACAAATAAAAGCGCCCATAAAAGCAAAGTACTGGAAAAAAAGGCACCAAAGCAACCACGTCGGATAACATTGTTATTGAAAGTCGAGATTATAAGTAGGATATAGATTTGTTATATATTGCTATAAGTAACAATTCTTTGTGTACTTGATACATATCCACATCAATCTTTAGTAAGTTTATTTCTCGGCACAATCTTCTTGTAGCTCTATAAACATACGGGCAACTTACAGAACTGACCCCCTTCGATTTCGATGAAACACTGGTATATTGGTAGACCATCAAAAAGCAAAGGACACGTATTTTGTTTATCGGCTGATATTCACCGTAAGGGGGTGAAGGGTGTGCCTGAAATTACCCCCAAAAACGCATTTTTCATCATAAATCCGGAACCGCGTAAGCTATCGGGATGAATTAGAAACCAAAATGTTCTGCTTCAAAAGGGCATTCAAACGGACCATAGATGAATGCCCTCCCCCCTTAGCGGGGCAGGAGCAGAAAAATGTTACCCCTTTTCCACCACCTTGGCTACAATTTTCACCCTAGACAGGTCATATTTTGTTTTCTGCAAACTACATTTAAAAATATAAGTTATCTCTTTTTGCATTTTTTTCCTCGGTTACATATAATAGAGGACATATTTTTTATAAAACGACCTCGCACATACATATATTTCGCTATTATACCTACCTGATTAGTCTTCCGTTTACACTATAACACTATTTATGTGCATTTGGCATCTACTATGAACGATCTATTAGACAGTGATAAATTCTACACTTCAGTTTATTTCTAACAACGAGAAGTGACTTTATAAGTCGCGAAAAAAATGAAAATAGAGAACTTGTGATTATACAATACAGTACGAAAATATATTAAAGTTCGTCATAATGTCACTAAAATGTCCTCTATTTTTGTTATAAATGACTGGTTTATTGCCTATATTTTGGCTTTGTTTTCAGGATATTTCCAGATACACGTATTCGTATCCCTAAAATACGGTTGAAATTGTTCCAGGAGTTGATATTAGTGCAAAAAAAATTACATGTATGTATGTATATAAAGATGAAACGGTCGAAAAGGAAACAGTGTCTAGATACATCAGCCATCGCTGGGTTCGTTTTAAATCCACTTAGCATCTTATCGATGTTAACTACTCTGATAAATAATCATTATCCACCGTAGTATTGTAACAAGGTGCCGAACAGACGTTAGCAGATAAATTTTTCTATATAATTGTGAGCAGCGTTAATGATCCTGCTTTTCAAGTACAACAAGAAGTAATCTACGATTTGAGTTCGACAACGAAGAGGAAATGGATGTTATTGACCGACCAAGAACAAGAGCTCCCAGATGCAATAGACATAGATGCCGACTATAGACGTGCTGCCGTGGAGTATTGGAAAAGTGGAAAAAAAGGTCGATATTCGTTAAAAACGGTAGTGAATCGCTATAAGAAACTTACCTCATTACAACAATTACGTCGGTGGGAACAGCAAGTATTTTCCTGCGGAACGAGACTCCAAAAGCTGTTTCAGCTCTCCCAATATGTATCTAATCAGTTTAAAGCTGGTGCTGATCGTCAAGTGGTCATTCATGATTGTGATTTGAGAAAATGGGAATCGGAAGCACAAAAAGAGTTCCAATTCCCTAACTTTATTGCGTCGGAGAGGTGGATGCAAAGATTTAAAAACAAACATAACATTGTGTCCTGCGAAATAACCAAATTTTGTACAAGAATGCAAGTTAGTGGAGTTGCAAATGTTGCTGCAAAAGCGGTGACCTTTGTTAAGACTTAGATAACATATTGCCTGAATATGGATTAGAGAACATTTATAACATCGTCCAAAGTGGATTTAAAATTGAAAGGCATATGAGTGGAACACTGACTGAACGTAGATCCACATCCATAGAAATCGTAGTTCAGTCAATTATAGCGACCACGCATAGTTATACCATTCAGCGCACTGTATCGGCAGCCGGCAAATTAGTATCTTCCCTTTTGGTGTGTTTAAAGGAGACAACTGATCGTCCGGGACCACTTGTGCAACAAAGAATGTTCCGTACCCAAATGTGTGCATCGTGACCACCAAGTCCGGAAAACTTACTAAAAAGTTGGTTACACAGTTGGGTCAAGGACGTATATGCTCCATGCGCTGGCAAAAAGATACTTCTGCCTATGGACTCTTGGTCAGGACAAAGCCCTGAGGACATTTCTATAGCTGTGCCTACTGACCATCAAGTTACAGTTATAACCACTCCAAAGGGTGCCACATTTCATTCAATCTCTTGACGTGTACTTTTTCCGCTCGTGGAAGCAATTTACTCGACAGCTGCCCGATATTATCGTTCTATCTGCCTTTGCCATCCAATTATATCAAAGAGACAATATTCTACGTTTGCAAGGACTAACCCATTTGCAGTTTTCTTCGCCACGATATAAGGATATGCGTAAATATGCCTGGTATAAAAATGGATACTTCGAGGAGCGCCCTGCAGAATTCGCGACTCCATTAAAATCCTCTTTCCGGGATTCCCAACTGTCCCACTGTGACGAATGTGGAGAACCAGCTATAATCAGGTGCAGGTGGTGTAAAAAATATTTATGTATAAAACATTTTTTCGTTGAATGCCACGACTGTGGAGTTTACAATCAAAAAATTTTTAATATTACTCTTTTGTGTAATAACATGTCAGATCAAAAATGTGTTGTTTGTTGTTTAATTTTGTTAAGATGTTAAGTGAATTTAAAGCGAACCCAGTCATGACTGATGTATCTAGACACTGTTTCTTTTTCGACCGTTTGTACATACATACATACACGTAATTTTTTTTGGCACTAATATCAACTCCGTCGCGAACAATTTCAAAATTATTTTACGGATATGAATACGTGTGTCTGAAAATATTCTGAAAACAAAGCCAAAATATAGGCTGTAAATCAGTCATTTATAAAACAATAGACGACATTTTACTGACATTATGACGAACTTTAATATATTTATGTACTGAATTATATAATCACAAATTTTCTATTTTCATTTTTTCGCGACTTATCAAGTCACTTCTCGTTGTTAGAAATAAACTGAAATGCAGAATTTATCACTGTCTAATAGATCGTTCATAGTAGATGCCAAATGCACATAAATAGTAAACGGAAGACCAACCTGATACGTCAATATATGTGCGAGGTCGCGCTTTAAAAACATATTTCCTCTATTATAGGTAACCTAGGAAAAAAATGCAAAAAGGGGTTTTTATTTTTAAATATAGTCTGCAGAAAAAAATTATAACCTCTCATACCATCCTAGTACTTTTGATATTACACATGTTGATATCAAGGATTGGATGAGATGCATTTGTATACCCACTTTGAGCAATTTATCTAAAGGAATAGAAACTAGTTCTAACCACGGTTTTGCTTAATAATATTAATTATTATTATTATTATTATTACGAAAGACCCAACTGCATCAGATTGAGCATCATGAACTCAGCCACAATATAGTAATCTTAATAAGTACTGAACACCTTTTTTTTATTTTACTTCCCCAACCTAGCTTCATTGTGTTTTCGATTCCGAGCTCCGCGGTTCAATAATGTAGCAAGTGCGGAATAATAAAATCATCCATAATAATGCGGACACGGAAATAATACGCGCCTTAGGGTATCCATCGCGTTGAATACGAGAGGATAATAGAGAGACATCTGACGAGTCCGAGAAGAAATAAAACGTTCCAGTGGAGACGATTCGTGCGGAAGGAGTACGTGACCAATAGCTTTTGCCGGAACCGGTGTAGTCACTCCCTTATTGCCACCGACTGGAAATTATTTTCTGCACCACTTTCTCTATTTTGGCTTTGTTTCAGATATAACGACGTCGGAAGAAAAGCTATGATAAAATAAAATGGAGATAAATTAATTGGTAAATCAATTCTTGTCATACTAAATCTCTAAATTTCGATCTTTTTGTAGAATATTCTCCATTTTAAAAGGTAAGTTTTCTCGGTAATATTGTTTTGTTAAATAACTTGAAATTACATTTTTCAGTGAACAATTCTTTTTCCAAAAGAGCACTATGACACATGTCTATAAATATCGTACAATTGGATATATTTTCATAAGGCACTTGCCCGAAAATTTAGCAAGAAGGTTTCGGGAAATTAGATCCCTTAAACAATCACTCAGCTTTAGAGGTTAATCTAATATGATAATGTTTTGTGAAATACTTTAAGATATATAACTATTTACATCTACCAGCACAAGTTCGGTTAAAAAAAACTATAATCAGGACTTTTGCATGTTAAATATACTACCTTGTAGAAAGAGCACTTATCAGTGATATTTATTGTGGTCATAAGACCTATCAATTTAGTATAAAGATATGTATTTGAATACATATCTCAGATTAAGATACAAATTCATTCTCGAGGTGGTTCTTGAGCTATCTCACTGCGACCTTTCCAGATCTATTGTGGTTCTTCTATCATTAGATCAATCACGTTAGCTTTGCTTTTTTCACCAGACCTTGTGGCCTTGTGAGTGATCCCTCTGCGTAGGTTTCCGCTTTTGGATATTTCGATCCCACTTCTAAGAGCCATATTCCTGGCAGTGCTGCACAATCGCACAGCACGTGGACGGCAGTTTCTTCTTCCGCCTGGCAGAATCTACATGCTGTTCCCTCTATCACGCCTAAGTTGCTCATATATTTCTTGAGCATACAGTGTCCTGTTACCAGGCCTACTATTATTCCAACGGACTTTCTGTCCCTGCTTGGTAGGTCTGCTGTGAATTTAGGCCTATGTCCAATCAGAAATTGCTTGGCCTGTCTCTGACCGAGGATACTCTTCCACTAGTCTTCAGATTCATCATTTTTCAATTTTTCCATTGTTTGGTAGTTGCTTTAGTTACCGTATATGCTATGCCTACCGAATGTTTTGGGTTTCTGTCAGCATTTGACGAGCCTGCTCGGGCTGATTCGTCTGCCTTAACATTCCCTGGATGACCTTCGTGTTCTGGTACTTAGACCAGGGTCACCTTAGATCAGCTGCCCAGCCTATTGAAGGCATTCATGCATTTCCTCACTAGTTTCGACTTTACCTGTGTGGAGCCCAGTGCCTTTATCACTGCTTGACTGTCTGAATGCTTGTCCAATTCTTCGATACACCCCATCATTTGCAATTGCTGTGATGACTCTCGTGTATAACCACAGCATCATTTTTGGGCTTAGTCCCCACGTTTTTCCACAACTTTCTACATCTGCCTAAGGCAAGAGTAGATTTGTTGATGGTTTTATTGATGTGAGTATTCCATGTGAGTCTTTGATCGAACTATACACTAAGGTATTTTGTTTCCTGGACCAATGGAATCTCCACTCCTCCTATCATAATTGGCTTTAAGCTTCGAATTATGCGTTTCTTTGTGAATACAATGATTTGTGTCTTGGCCATTGACTGTAAGTCTTTCCTGTTTACACCAGTTATCTACAGTATTTAGGGCATTTTGATATTACCCCGCCAAATTTGCCTCGTACTACTATTGCTAGGTCGCCAACATATCCTAGGCTGTCCAAAGAAGGCCTTCTTTGGACAGCTTTGTTATTAGGTTGTCGACGAGAGACGCCCATAAAAGGGGTGACAGTACACCTCCTTGAGGGCATCCCCCCTTGCCCTTACTTTAATACATATCTCATAATTTGTATACTTATCTCGGCACTTGAATACATATATCAGTATTTGTACACATATTTCAGTACTTACGTATACATATATATCTCGATATTTGTATACATATCTTGGTGTTGTACACATATCTCAGTACTTGTATATATGTATTGTTATTTTATGTTCAACGTTGTATCTACGACAACAACTTCTCTCGGTTGTCACTTCGGTACTGACCAAATGTCAGGCTGGCCACTCGTTGGCAACTAAATATACCTCTTGTGAGGATAATTGTAAATTTCTTCGTTACCACCCCCCCCCCTCAGCCAACCATCCTTGCAGCGAGGACATTATAATTTAATTATAAGTCCAGATAATGACGAGTGTGGTGTATCATGGACAAATCTGCTCGTCTATTAATTTTTCTATTCACTTACTTCGTCCAAATTAATGTAAAAATCGTCTGGAATAAGCAACAGCATAAATTGCAAAGTACAACAGATAATATTTCATCAATTAAATCTTTATCTGAAGGGTTTCTAAAATGAGCAGTGGATTTTCTCGTTTAAAGCTTGTTGGTGACAGTTCGGACCACAGAATCATCAACAAACAACCTTCTGGTTAAGTCACTGCGTTCGTTCTCGTATGCTAATATCATTTGATTGAAAGTCATCGAGAAGTTAGTTTCTATTTGGGTAAATTATCAAAATTGGCTGTGAAATAAAACAATCGCCGGTCTTTCGCGATTTAAAATAAAAGAAAGATGAACGACGCCATAAATTTTCATCAATCTTTATTCGGCCTTGGTTGATTCAAAGTTTGTCTTAAATCCAATCCCAAGATAAGTGTTCGTTTGTGTATTTAAAGTCTTTATTAGAAGTAAAAAGGGTTAAATATCCAGAGCAGGCAGTTGCTGTGGTGGGTATATAAACAGAGGGTTTATATACATCGTGGCATCGTTCGAATGTTTCAAGGTTAGTTAATTTTCAAATCTTAAAATTCGTTAATTTCATTTGACTGAGTTAGAAATTCATTCAAAAATTGCCGTAATGGTATCTAGAGATACCCCCGAACCTACAAGAATTATTTATTCAAAGTAAATTAGAAAATTTTACAAAATTTGAGAAAAACCCCCGAGAAAGATATTTAGATATTTCGATATTTGTATACATATCTCCGTATTTGTATACATATATTGGTATTTGTACACATATCTCAGTACTTGTATATATGTATATCTCGATATTTGCAATCATATCTCAGTACTTGTAGACATATCTCGGTATTTATATGCATCGCTTAGTATTTGAATACATATCCCAATAGCACTTTCTTACCGAAAATTAATATTGTACTTGATTAATAAATAATACAATAATATCTCATTTTTCATTATTTTCTTGCAAATGATACTTACCAAAATCCGAAGTCTCCGCTTTAGGGTGTGGTATTTGCAAGAATTTAGAATGGTCGCCGCGTAATTCGTTAGAAGAAATTAACTTCTCAGTAAATTATGAAACTGTATGAGCTTAAAGTAATAATGAAAAGAGATTCCGCACACATTTATCCGATAATTTCAAAATATTAATCATACATAACCTTTAATAAGTTAAAACAATAAGTAACAGTTACAATTATTTGCCAAATGAATAATAGAAAGCAGATGGGTAAGTAGAATAACAGAAAGCAGATGGGTAAGTATCATACAGATAAAGATGGTAAGTATTCGTATAATATAGTAAACTTTGGATCTGGAGGAGAAAACAAAAAGAGATGGTTTAAACAAGTTTCGACAAAAAGACAACCTTTCAAAATTCTTCGATAAGTTGAAGAGTTTCAAAAAAATACGAAACTGTTAAATTCTCAAAATTTGTTGAAAAGAAATATATTGTTTAGATTTAATAAAAAAAAAAACTGTGAGCTCTTTAACATTAAAATTTGTATAATTTTTGTTCAATCCTATTCAGCAAAATAAAATTAAGTTAGACCCCACTCAATATTTTATCCCTGAGAAATTTAATTTTATATCAGAATCTCATTACAATGTCTGTTGGTTAGAAAAATGCAGATTGTATTTCAATACCAGGAAAATTTTACTTTAAAAGCAAGCAACAACAAAAAAAAATTCCTGGTATTGAAATGCAATCTTTTTCTAACCTACATTTTATGAATACCAACTTAAGTAATTTCATCGTTTTCATACGTAGGTCTATGGAAAATTGGACAAAACGAACCAAAACTATTGAACGCTATATAAAGGAACGTTCGAAAGGTAGACCAAAGAGCAAGTTGTATCTGAATGTTTGATAAATAAACTATTTATCTTCATGCCCTTCATTCAATTTAAGAAAACAGTTACAGTGTTATAATTTCACTTTGAAATTTCTCATTTTTTACAAAATAATTCGCTTTTCGTTATATATAACAAGTTATACGTTTCTATAGAAAGTGTAGCTGTTCTTTCGAACTCTAATAATCCTGTTGTCGTGGGAGATTAGTCCACATCTCTCTGTTCCTTCTTTTCCTATTACAAACCTGAGCGCGTATTTGCATTCAAAACCACTTGTCTCCATGCTATCCTATCTCTAACAAGCTTATTCCAGTTTTTTACTTTAATCATTCTTAGGTCCTTTTCTACTTGTTCCCTCCATCTTGTTTTAGGTCCTCCCTTTGGCCTTCCTACCACCGGTTCCCATTCTGTTATCCTTATTATCTGCTCACCCTCTTCTCTTCTGAAAATATGACTATACCATCTGATTCGCTGCGACTTATATACTCTGACCCTGTCTTCGTTTCCCAATATATTCCTAATTTCCATCCATCTTCTCCCATTTTTTTGGGTCCCATAATGGCTCGAATTACTTTTCTTTCGAAAATCCTCAAATTTTCCTCCTCCCTCTGGTTATGCTTTCCGTCTCTGCTGCGTACATTACTATGGTCCTGATCGTTGTCTTATATATTTTTATCTTTGTATTTATGCTCATTCCTTTATCCTTTAACATGCTTTTATTTGCATAGAATGCCCTGTAACCCACCTGAATCCTATTTTGTACATTTGTCCTTTTGTTTCTCCTATGCACGATTGCCTCGATGTACTTAGATGACACTACTTCTTCGAAAAAATACTGATTTGTTTTGGATTTATCCAGCGTTTGCTTTTCTCTTCTATTAAAAGGCATATACTTTGTTTTCCCTTCGTTTACTTCCAGTCCTCTTTCCCGTGCTACACCTTCCACGTTGTGAATGCTTTTTCTAATTGGTTTTTGCTTCTCGCCATTATCACTATGTCATCAGCATATGCGATTATTTGTACTGATTTGGTAATAATAGGTCCTATATTTCTTCCAGTGATGTAATAAACAACATAGCTGACAATGCATCCCCATGTCTCACTCCTCTATTAACTTCGAAACTGTGCGTCCTCCATTGTCATCATAACTAATCTTGTGACGAACCGTAAACATCCGCACCGATTTAAAGGCCTCTAGATTATGAAAAGGAACCTTAAAATTAATTTAAACAATTTTTTGTAGTGTCTTTAAATTATTCTGCTTTTGTATTCAGTTCTAGTGTGAACAGACTCATTTCTAATTAGTAATTTTAATTTTTATCTTTGAAATTTATTTTAAGGTAACGAGTGTTTTGCTTGTACGCGTCATGTACAAGGCCAACGAACGTCATAGGACAAAAACGTGTAACGTAGTGATCTTAAACGATATATAAAGGCCCCGAATTTGCTTTTCAATTGAGTCGCTTAACGTGACTCCTGAGTTACACTTATCGTGATTCCGAGAAATTGAAGTCGGTGAGGGTCGCAGGCTAGTGATCTTAGGCTACAGCAGTTTCAGCTCTTCGAGGTTGTGGCCGGTTTTACGCAGACCACGATTAAGTCGAGTCTAGAGAAGTATTCCTCGTGGTATTAAACTTGTGTCGATAACCGAGGTCTATTTTTCTAAGTCCGAAAATATACTGGAAGGAGTCGGCGTCGGCAAACAATTCCAAAATATTTTACCCCCGTAAATACAGCCATCAGCTGTTACCGCCGCGAAACTTAGATTGTTTTAATTGAGAGGGTTTCGGTACCGCGAGAGCGTCTATTTTCTCTAAGTCCAGATAGTTTTATTTGTGAGAATTTCGACACCGCGAAATCGATAGAGTCACTTAGTTGTTCAAACAAGTAGAAGTCACGAAAATTTACATCATCACACAACCCGCTAAAATCCGCTTGAGCAATTCGTCAGGTCACCCTGTTTAGGTATTGGCACTATTATACCTTCCTACCATTCCTGTGGCATTTTTTCTGCTTCTCATATATCTACTGCTAATTTGTGAGCTCTTTTGTGTAATTGCTCTCCTCGTTTCCTTATTAGTTCTGCGCATATTTCGTCGCTACCAGATGCTTCCCCGTTTTTCAATCTCCTGATACACCCCACAACTTCTCCATATTCTAGGGCTTTCTCTAATTACTCATCGTCTGTCTCCGGCAACACTATTTTTGTATCCGCGTAAAGTTCAGCTAAATGTTTCATCCACTCCTCTTCTTCTGTAGTCATTGTTGTTTTTCGTTACTATTGAAAATCCTATCTTTTTGACAAGTGCCGTTAAAAAAAAAACAAATATTTCAGATAATTTATTTAGAAACGTCGAAAACTATTAATCCAATTTCTAGAAAGATAAATTTCCGGAATTTCACAGAATTTCCACTGCAGAATGGTATAAGTCCAACATGTGCTTCTCCAGGATGACATCTCTAACTCGCTGTAATTGAAAAAACTTCCGGAAAAAGTATTAGATTCGTCACTCTTCATGTAGAGGATGCGTCAAATTCATAACCGCGCGGCTACGATAGCAGCTGGGAAGCTAATGTATCTAGACTAGTTTACATGAGGAACGGGTAGGTATATGCGGAAACGAAAAAAGTTTTTGTTTTTTGAGAAGGAAAAAAGTTTATTTTCGAAGTGGCAGCAGTGGAATGAGAAGCGCTCTCAAACGCCTTCTGAACTTTCGATGGATGTTGATTACTCGCATATTTCTGTCCGAGACAGGTTATTAGTGAACTTCTGAACATTGTGGAATGGAAGCGGTATTAAATTTGTTGCATGGTTAGCTAGAAAATGAGTTGGCTATAATTATTTGTCGAATCTACGTTCTGTTTCTCGACTTTTTTAAATTGAATGGAACTTTTCGCAGGCCTATGTTATCTCAAAAACTAAACTAGAGAGGTATAGGGCAGCGATTCCCAACGGGGGGCCAGGATAATAATAAATGGGGGGGGCGAGCACATCGAAAATAAGAAAAAAAAATATTTATATATATATTTTTTAATTTTTACTGAAAGAAAAGCAATAAAATACATAAAAAATAAAATCCACACTCACAGTGATATAATACACTTACCATATAGATAAGATTGTGTAAGTACTGCACAATGTATTTAATAATTAACTTATCAATCTAAATTAAAAACAAGTTTAATAATTATTAGTGATTCCCTTGCGCCTGTCTTGCACTTTTTCGAAAAAAGACTTTGTACTAGAAATTCAAACTCTCAGTTCTTTTTCTATATTTTCCCGAGATCTATATTTTGTCTTCGAAGCAGCCACCGCAGAAAATCCGGCTTCGTAAAGATGTTGAAAATGGTAATAGTATACGAAATGCTCTTGTTTTCGGTGCAGAAATCTCATCATCCACTCCTGCCCAAAATTCAAAGAGTGATCTATTACTAAATTGTCTTTTGATTTCGTCACTTGCCGTGAAGTCTATAAAGATTTCTTCTTCAGCAGTTGAGAGACCTTCGGGAGTATTTTAAAATGGGTGCTTAACCCACCTGTAACTTCTTACCAGGTTGTTGTCAGCAAGAAAAACTTTTTTAAATTCTCTGTCAGCATGGCTAAATGATTTTCAATGGTTACAAAAACAACTTTCACATGTCGTCCTTCAGTCTTTTAAGTTTTAACACATTCCTTTACATTTGCAAACATTTCTAGTTCTTTTTGCTTTACATTTCTGCTCCATAATTCCATTTTTCTACAAAAACCATTAACTTTATCATTCGTATCTAACATATATGTATGTGTTTGCTCCTTGGAGTTGAAAATTTAAGGTATCGTCCACCAAGTAGCTCAATTTCATCATAAATAAATCATCTCCAAACTTCTCGGCTTCCGGTCGGTTTTATCACGTTGTCTCGCAACAAAATAGTAACGATGAATGTACTGCACCTATGTCTTTACAAAGTGCAGAAAAGATTCTTGATTTCAGGGGTCTCATCTTTATATAATTTCCTACCGTTACGACGGTTACAACCGTCGTTAGCACAATATTCAGACCAGGACTCATTTCTTTGGAAGTCAGAACTTCCCTGTGAATCATGCAATGTGTCCAGATATACTGTGGAGATTTTTGTTTCACAAGTGTTTGTGTACTTCGGAATCTTGCAGACATTGTGCAAGCACCATCGATGCATATTCCGACGCAATTTTTCCACTCTATGTTTTCTTCGTTTACAAAATCATTTAAGATAGCAAATAAGGCAAATAAGTGCTGTTGCTTTGAGCCCTACTGGTTTGCAGAAAAGTTGTTCTACTGCTCACATACCATCACAAAATCGAACATAGGCAATTAAATGAGCATCTTTATTGCTATATGTTGCCTCATCAAGCTGAATTGAAAACAATTTGTCACGTAACTTCCCGAAAAGCTGATGCTGTGCATCCTCGGCTATATCACCAATTCGACGGGTAACAGCATTGGATAGAGGAGGAATATTTTCTTAATTTCGGAACCATCATTGGAACTATCTTCGAAACCTCGTCTGTGTACTTGTTAATGTTTTACTGTCGTCTAACGCTCGCTTACACCCACTTCAAAATGATTCTGTGTAAATCTACTGCTACTCGAATACCGTGAAATGCAGTTAACACTCAAGTTACAACATACACCTTCATGATAGAAAGAACGATTTGACTGAAACTGGCCGGAATTGAACGAGGTGCAACATTTACATGCGCAGCATGGTTGCGAAGACGTTCGAGAATTTTCGAGACAAATCGGAACTTCTCGCGAAGCCGTGAGAATGTCCGATATGGTGGACGTAAGACAGAGAGCAATAAAGAGCCATCAATTCTGGTCGCGATGAGAATTGTGATTAAAAATTGCGTCGCCAATACTGAAAGGTTGTGAATCACTGGTATAGGAGATATTGAAGAAATTTTACGTGATACGGATAAACTGAACTCCCTGTATACCTGAATATAATTTTAAGTTATGCAGAACTTGTCTTTGAAAGATTTTTTATTTGAAAAATTATTTTCTAAATTACTACGTAAGGAAATTATCTTCTAACCACGAAGATGATGCCTTTCATCTTAAATGATGTTAGATTAGTGTAAATACAAATACAAAATACCAATACAAAATGTTATTAACCCATTTAAGCTACATGTACAATATAAATTGGGTAAGTCAAGAACAAAACATATACTAGGGTAAGTAAGGATTCATTTATAAGCGCTGGTCCTATACATATAGCGAATAATGTTGGCGCTTCTGCTTAGAACGCCCTCTTCACTCCTCTGTTCCTAGATAATCTCCCACAGTCGCAAGTCAGTCGCCTAGCGTACCTGCTCGAGGTATCTGCTCGACACAGATTTATGGAAACACGTAATACATCTTATTTGATTTTTATCCTATTGATGGAATTTAATCGTTCATCATTTCCAAATAAATACTTAATGACAGGTTGCACCTTGGTTTTAGAATTACCATTTACTTTTCTCACCAAATTCCATAAATGTCTAGATTTTGATTTTTAGATTAAAGGTTCATATTAGAATTTATTTGACGGATGAATACTCATGAAGAATGTTATCTAAGACTGATTGCATTTTAAAAAATTAAACTCGTTCTAAATTCCTTCAAAACACGCGACCTTAACTTCTTCACGCAGAGTCGCCGGCTTTTATTTGCAAACAAACGCTAATTCAGCCACCCCTACTCATTTCTCCTTTTGTTAGTCGCATAACTTGATAATAAAGCGGGAGAGAATGCACACGCTGAGCTTTGAAAATTTATACATACAATTAAAAGTTGCGCTACTAGTTGCAGATCGAGTTTACTGCACAATACGTACCGTAAAGTGTCTCGAACAGGAGGCGAACATGGACTAACTTCCTACGTTCTCTCTACTCTTACCACTTTGAGCCTTGAATACTGGCAACAGCAGAACTAGCTGAACACAGTTAATCTAAAACTAACCCGTAAAGTTCATTGCAAAGTCCTATCACGTTTCTAATTAGCGATTATCTATCAGCCGGCATAATCACTTCGTTATACCGAGATAAAATTCCAATAAAACTCCATGAAGTTCGGGATTCTCTTCGAAGGTGGTTGCTTGCTATAATTAATAGCTCGGAATTCATTACACGCTAAAAAATGATAAAAGGTGCTGTTCAAGCGGATTATACCCACAGAGAACACATCACTTCAACTGATGGATGAAGTAATAATAACACGAGGATGGTGTGATAAGAACTTGTGTTAAGAAAGGCAAAGCATTTGTTTCTTAACACAATCTCCTTGTAACTTTATACACTTTTAAGCCATCCAAATAATTGGATATGTCAAACTCTGCAAAGACTTTTTCATTTGATGTGAACCACTTTCCGACAATCCATTTTTTCGAGTTTGGCAAAAGAAAAAAGTCACTGGCGGCCAAATCTGGCGAAAATGATGGACGGGGTACCAATTCGTATGGCAAATGAACTAGTTTTGCTGTCGCAATTGCCGATGAGTGGCCGGGGCGTTATCATGGTGGTAGAGACCTTTTTTTTCGCTAGGTGAGGCCGTTTTCTCTTTAGTCCAGCGTCAAATCGGTCCAATAAATAAACATAGTACTGTCCCGTGATTGCTCTTCCTTTCTCTAAATAATCAACAACAAGATTATGCCCCACGAATCCCAAAAAAAATAACTTTTCCGGCTGATAGAATTGTCTTCGCATTCTTTGGTGAACATTCGCCAGGAAAACCTCATTTTGGCGACTAACCTTTGATTTCTAGCGTGTAGAGTGATGTATCCATGTCTCATATGGGTAGTAATACATAGATATTTGTCTGTCATGTGCGCTCGACCTGAATCGGTGCGTACCGTTTTAAGCCGCAAATAGTTCAATTTTGTTATCATTCACATATCAAAATGCCTATCAATACCCGCGCAAATTCCAATGTAGAAAACTTAATTCAAAAAATAGTAGAAACCGTATTAGTGAACCCAGAATTTATAGAAAAGTTATTGGAAGCAGTAGCTGAAAAGCTTAATATTCACAATGAAAAAATTAAGAATGTCGATAGTAGGGTGACTTCACTAGAACAGCGGGTGTCGGAGCTTCAATCGATTGCAGAAGTGCAGGAGCAACAGTTCCGAAAAAATAACCTACGTATATTTGGTGTAAAGGAACAACTGAATGAAAACACTGAAGATCTAGTAGTCGACCTGTGCAAGACGAAATTAAATATCGAGATATCGCAAAAAGACATTGATTGCATTGATTCTGTCGGCGATCGAAAAGAGAGACAATTTTTGGTAATAAACAGATACTAAAAAATAGTACAATTATTATTAGAGAAGACCTAACTAAAGCGAAAGTAAATCTGTTAAAGACTTTAGTTAAGGAAAGAGCTTATAGGAATGTTTTTACAAGTAATGGAAATATTTTTTAAAAAGTAAACAACGATATAATCAAAATTAAATCAATTAATGATAAAAAGAATATAGATAAGTGCGTGTTTTAAGTTGCATAGACATATTGTTATAGTTGTTACCGTATATTTTGAACATGTAACGTAGTCAGTTTGCAGCATTGGTACTACCTTGTGTTTGTTACCTTGGATAATCTTTTCCAGAATTATTCATCTGATATAAACTTAAATTATACTTTTTTTCTTCCGTTTCTTTTTGTATATTTTTTACATTTTACAGTATTTGTTGGAGCATAGATGTCTGCTGCCGGACTATACCTCACACTCGATTTAATATATTAAAATTTTTGTAAAAATTTTAACATCGGCATAATTGTGAATAAAAGTATAAAATTGGCTCATTTAAATATCCGATCATTAACCGGTAAAGTGCAGGAATTAAACGACTACATCAGAGAGCATTCCATAGGTATTTAGCACTATCAGAAACGTGGTTACATGAAAACATCACTAATAAATCGTAAATTATAGATGGGTATCTTTTGTATCGGGAGGATAGAGTTGATAGAGGTGGGGGCGTTGCAATGTATATCCCTATACTCGGTTTGCCCAATAGATGCAGTAGCAATGCCGCATATACGTTATGATCGAAAAGCCCAACATACATACTATAAATTATTTAAGTTTTGATTGAACATATGATACCTGTCATTAATGAAATTACCTAACCTTTAATATTTCCCAAAGTAAAAATGTTTTTCATCCACAATTGATAAATATGTAGAATTAAAATAAATAGTGCCTTCCAAACTGTTTCTAATAGTAAAAAGTCAAACTGAATTGAACTGATAGTGGTTGCCAATGAAATTCCATCAAAACTGTTGTATAATTGTTTATTTCTATTATTCGAAAATACGGAATTAATGTAAACCAATAAAGGAAGAAGGACAAAAGATTTTAAGTTATATCCTCATGTAATTTCATTTTCAAGCACATTTTTTCAACTATTATGTATTTTGTACAACTAAAGAGCTCCTGCGCTCATTTAAATAAATATAATTTAAAAAGGTTGTACACTTGGCCCAAGCTACTGAAGATAAGAAGCTACAATTGTGCTTTAAAAAACGGTCTGTAAACACAATTCTTGGAATTGAAGGTGTGAACACTTTAACAATCCAAAAGCTCAAGCATCTCTATCATCCATTTTTATTTCTCTAGGCTTCAATGGTTTTCTTTTCGCTAAGCTATTTAGAATTATACAGAATATTTAATAGAAAATAGAAGAAAAATGTAAAACTGTGTGATGGTAAAAATGCCAAAAGTTATGTATATTGAGAGAAGCATGGGATATCACTTCAAAATGACTGTAAATCTAAATAAAGATAATAAATAACACAGTTTTTAAAATTTAATAAATACACATAATTTATAAAATTATACATACACCATTCTAGCTAAGATAATTACAGAGGTCAATTCACAATGAGAACATGACACATTAAAAAAAAAACATTTCCTTGTTGAACTATTCATATTCATCAGAAGAAGATGATGTATAAAGCTGGCCACGAGCGGTACCGCGCAGTAGCGTAGAGTCGACCAGGCCTCGCGTTCCACTAAAGTTATTCTGTTAATAGAGATGTTTGCTGCCGCAAATAATTTCGCGCATCTTTTAAATAAAAATTAAATAACACGTGCTTAAACACTTACACTTATATTTATGATAATAAAACGCGGCCTGTAACCATGTTTCCCAACGGGTTAGAATAGGTTCTGGTGGCTCTGCTATACGGGGGCACAGTCTGTGAAATTCGCGAATACGTTTCGGTGATTTGACAAATACTGCTTTAGTATGCGCTATTAAAGCGTCTACCTCAGGATAACATTTTCTGATACTATCCGCCACAAGATTGAGAGCATGAATTTTACACGTAATGTGTAACAAATTAGCAGAATGCTTTTTAAGAGACCGGCCTACAGAAAGCATGTTTGCAGCACCATCACTCACTAACATCAAGAGTTAGTTTGTTGAAAGTTCAAACTTGTCCAATGTATTTAACACTAACTTTGAAATAACTTCGGGAATACACTGTTGTATTCGTTTGGAGACTAATAGAATTGAAGGTGCCGATTGATGAGGTTCCAATTTGCGTACCATTACATTAAGAACAGAATGTTTCTTCCGATCTGTTGTTTCGTCGACACATAACCACAATTTTTGATCTTTCAACTCCGATTTTATTTCTTGTTCAATATGTTCGCGCGCAGATGGCACAATTCTTCGTAACGATGTTCGACTTGGTAATTTGCACTCCGAATAGTTATTCCAAAGCAGATAAATGGTTCCTTGTCTAGTAAATTAAACGGTATATTACATGCGATAAACGTAACGCACAAATTAAATATAAATGTTTCATTGTCTCGTGCGCAATTTCTTTTTTGAGACATGCTTTTCACTATTTACGTGTCGTAGACAATGTTGTCTGGACCAACACATTAACGGGATTTTACAGATTACACATTTAATTTTAGCACCTTCATATATTAAGTCTGGAATTTCTGCAATAAATTTTCGAAGTTTGTCCGACCGCGGTCGTTTTGCTGACGAAATCATAATTTTTCTAGGACAGATAAACAATTGCGCAAATGACCGGCAGCGAAAATGTCCGTACTGCTCCGCAGACGAAGTAATACTACCGTTCCTCTCGGTCCGAACTGATTCTACGCCGATGCGCGGTACCGCTCGTGGCCAGCGTTAGTGATGTATCACTGTTAGTTATTATTAATGGTTCTGTATGAATATCTATTAGATTATCTAATTCCCATAGCTTTTTCTCCGTTTGAATAACATGTTTGATAGCATTTGTACAATTTTCACCAGAAATGATGTTAATACACTCTTGGAGTAAGGTTTTTACATCTGCCAACTTAAAAGTTGTATTGTGTCTAGAGACGTATCCTTTCACTTGAACCCATATGAACTCTATCGGGTTTAGCTCGCAGTGGTATGGTGGAAGTCTTAAAACTGTTCTATTGCGTATATTACAGGGTTAGCTACATTTTCTTTAATTGACGATAGCAATTCTGCTTTGACCATGTCTTCACCATACTGAATATTTTTTGCCGACCACGCTTGTATTTCAGCTTTACGGTTGCTTGCATTTGGTGGCTTAATTAACCTCCAATTGTGGTAAGGAGCATTTTCTAACACAATAACTGCATTTTCTTTTAAATTTGGAAGTACATGTAGTAACCATTCCTCAAATTTCTGTGCATCCATATCTTCATGATAATCTCCTGTCTTTTTGGATTCCAATAGAAGCAATCCATTTTCTACAAACCCTTCGCTTGAGCCGATGTGTGCTACAATTAATCTTTTGCCCTTGCCTAAAGGATTCCTGTGTCCAGTTCACAAACCTTTCACAAATGCCTGCCTTGCGCTACTAATTGATTGGTCTGTCCATACTTTGCTTACTGTGTGTCCAGCATTTACTCATTTTTCATTCAAATAGTATATTGCTTTTCTATTCTTACGATATTCCATTATTTGACGCAGGTACTTCCTTCTCCAATTAATAATTTCATCTTTTTCTTTTAGCATACTATTTCGGTTCCTCTTCTGATAACTACAAATACTAAATTTTTATGAGCACACATGTGAATTAAATATTTGCATTTTAGCTTACCGAAAGTTCAATTTCTTCAATAATGATCGTAGAGTTGCCATTTTAAAGTTCGAAAGATCTTCTTGTTCATTTACTACTGCAAGCACTTTTTTAATAGTTGGAGGTTCGTTAAAAAAAAAATGAATGGACAATTCTTCGGACGCTATTTTTGTTTCTTCATCCACATTACCTAAAACAGACCTTTCTCGCTGGTATTTTTTCGGTGGTTGAAAGTTGTATTGGGTAATATATTCTTTTAAAACATTATACACACTACGTTCTCCAATTCCTAAAAAAAGAAACCACTAACTTATGATTTTTATTAAGAAGTATTTCGGTATACCTGCTGCTGTTGCTCTCATTGCAACACTTCTGACTTTGGATGTTCCAGGTTGTTCCTCACACATTTTGAATATATTTAAAACCCTCTCCTTGTCTTCTACCGTAAAATGTTTTGCAACCCTCTTCGTTAGGGGCAAATTTTCCATATTTAAGAGTGGAAAATACCTCAGAAGAAAAATAAATACTTTTCGACGAGGTATAACCTATAAAAACAAATATTGTATCGACATATATTGGTTGCTATTAAGCGCGTTTACTTACGTGTTTCATACAAACGATGTATAAAAGATTTTTAAGAAAATCTGATTTATAAAATATAAAAGAAAAGAAGTACAATAAATAATAAGAAAACAGCAAGAAAATAACCAAACAACACAAGAATATATACCTCAAATGACAATTTTGCCTATTGTAGACGATCGTGCCGATCAACCAATGAGATGCGTTATTGGAGGTATGACGTGACATGACGTTTTCGATGTCCATTGTTGCTACTGCATCTTTTGGGCAAACCGAGTATAGTACCTTTAACCTTCATGATTGGGCGCAATGTATCTGTGTGATACCATATACTGTGGCAATTATTTTGAGAATATAGAAGGCAGGGAAAATAGAAATTAAAATAATATATATGTATGAATTTCTTTATTCAACTTATAACATATATTAACTTCTTCTAATTCATAAACATACAACAAAAAAATACATTTAATTTTTTTGTAACATTTTTTTACGCTTATAAAAATAATTAATCTGAATCACTGAGTTGATTTGAGCTTCTTTCGAAGCAATTTCTGCGTCATTACAGCGTGTTCTAAACAAAAAAAAATCGTTGCAATTTTTGCAGGAGTATTTTGTAACTCTGGTCTTATTATTACATACACAGGCCACGCAACGTTTTCGTTTATTACTGTTTGTTGACGTTGACGCTTCCTCAACTTCAGTTGTTGCAAATTTAAATGTTTGCAACTTTTGTTGGAGAGATCTTGGGATACCTCTCGAAACTGAACTTCTTCTGTTGAGTTGATCCATTGATAATTGTGTAACTAATTGTTTTAAAAATAATCGTCTACTCTTGAGTACGTTGCCGTTTCTTACAAAAATAACTTGTCTATTTATGCTACTAACGTTCAGCATAGAAAAAAAATATAACCATTGGCCAACGACAATTCCTAGCTACATTATAAGTAGCACACATTTTATCAACCACATCAACGCCTGACTTAGTTTCGTTAGAGAACGAAATAATTTCTGGTTTACGTTCATCGCCAATGCAGTCATCAATCGTTGCATTATAATGTAAACTTGAAATCAGTACCACATTTTTCCCTTTTCGAGAAACGTATGATACAAGGGTTGAATCGTCGGAAAAACCAAATATACAAGTTTTGGTCGGTCTGTGTTCCGTCATAACAAATTCTGGGGGAATTTCGCTCTTGTTTTTTTTACAGTTCCAACAAACGACAATTTTGTATTTTTCAATTCAGTCACCAGAGATACGTCGGGGAACCAATTATCGGCGGTTATGTTACGCCCACTATTATACAGTGGTTCTGCCAATCTTTTTACAACGTCTGTTGGCTTGTTGCTGATTTCGAAAGGTCCTTGTGGCTGCTTTCCAGCGTAGATTTCTAAATTGTATGTATAGTAGTGCCTCGCATCAACCAATGCATAAATTTTTATCCCATATCTGTTAGGTTTTGATGGGATATATTGTCTGAATCCACAACTTCCTCGAAATCCCTTCAGTTTCTCATCAATAACATTTCTTACAATTCTCAACAAATAACGTGAAGACTTCTCTTATCGCAGCTAGCTTGTCGGTTTGTTTCCTTTCATCCCGAGTCTGTTTATTATCGAATCTCATACAATGAAGCAGGAATTTAAAACGTTTAATACACATTGTCAAACGGAAGAATTCAACACCGTGCCCATCTGTACCCCACAGCTCTTCTAAACGTAATCGATTGCTGCGAAGAACTCCTACGAGATATAAAAGACCAATAAGGGCTCTGATTTCAACTTTATCCGTAAGTTTTGTATCTCTTTCTCGTTGAAATTGATGTGAATTTGATTGGATATATTGGTTTGTCCAATGAACTATGGCGGTCAGAATATCGTCTGTCATAATACAATTCCAACATTCATATGCAGTTTTAGCTTTTGCATTACCTGTAACGCCTGGAAGACGAGTAAAAATATTATGTCTTCCTCTTCTCACTCGCTGGAGGGACGCAATTTTACGCTATCTCGTCGACTTATCTTTCCCTATAAAAAGTCAATATTTCCCTCTTCATTATTCGAATCATTGTCGGTATCTGCTGACTGATCACTATCGGAATTTTCTTCTGGTAATTCAACGTCGTCTTCATCTTTGGTATCAGAATCTTCTAATTCATCCTCTATTGTGTCATCATCCTCATCCAGCATTGCCAATAATATTTCTGCATCTTTTAAATTCTCTGGATTGTAGAATCTCTGTATTCTCGACATTTGTATCTAGAAAAAAACAAAAAGTTTCCTCAATGGGCACAATATATCTGTGAGATAAAATCTTCTAAAAAGATAAATAACTCAGCCAATGAGAAATAAATAATCCGCTCACCTATTAAACAACGTAGAAGAGCTAGTTTCAATAGAATAAAGTCACTATTTCGTAAATGAAATTTGATGCGTGAACGGGCGCAATGTATCTCACAGATATAACACACCATTCTTCAACAGCTAATAATACTTACTAACTTTATGTTATACTAAATTACGACCTAGACTAATGGCGGAAGCTACGTGGAACTTCTAAGCCGAAGCGCATGCGCGCTCCTCAAAATAAGTAAAAATGTTTCTAATGTATCTCAGAGATAAAATTCGCCCGACGGAGGGGTTAAAACAACAGCTATAACAACTAGTAAAAAAATTGAACAGTTGTGGAGACGTATACAGGTGGGGAGTACGAAGTTTGTTGTAAGTGTCGGTTATAAACCACCATATTTTAACTATAAAGAATTTCTAAGCGAATTAGAAGATTCGGTTGCTTTATTCATTTCAATAAGCGACAGTATCTATTGTTGTGGGGATTTTAATATCGATTTACTGAAAGCTAATTCGGCGCATAGAAACTTTTTCCAAGAATTTTTGGAGTCACTTAATGTAAAACAAATAATTGATCAACCAACTCGCATTACTGCTTCTTCAAGTTCCTTAATTAACATAACTATCACTACAGATACGACCGAAATTATGGATTCGGGTGTTATCAGATCACAGCCTAGTTTACTGTTATATGGTGTTACACCCTAATTTGCAAATTTCTTAAATTCATATTTAAAATATTTCAAACATTTTATTTCGCGCCAATTCCTCTATTTTAATATATAACGAAACTGAACACCTGCAAAGGATGACATCACCGCGTCTACAACGCGTAGTATTTGTGTGTACACGTTTTAGCTAAGCCCATTCCCTAATTTGTCCTAAGTTTTAATCTTTATTATTTAATAAAACCATTAATATTAATCATTTCAAAATTCTACACCGCTAATAATCTTTATTTTAAACCCTTCTTGCCTATGATAACAATAAATTTGAGTTATATTCTTAAGCTAATGGAATATTTAGTAATTAACTGTTCAGGAACCAATCATTCCCGTTTCTTTCAATTCTTTAAGCCCCGTAGCTTCTTTGTTTATCAAGGAACATAAATAAAATTTTGTCAACAGATAGCATAAATTCCGCTTTACATTTTGATATCAGTTAAATTAAATTTCATCAGTAGCTAATTGTTGTAATTAGCAACTACTCCATTTGGTAAACCCACGAATACGTCGCTAAACACCGATCTCGCATACGTCATCGTATCTTTGCTTCCGCATTGGTCGAATCACATCTCGCGATCCCATCGGATTCTCGTAAAATATATAAATAAAGGCATTTTCCCTATCAAAGGGATGAGTAATGAGTCGTTTGGCAGAAGTTAACGTATTAACTAGTAAGGCCGTAAGTGGCCCAGTGAGTGAAACAATGTCATCCTGGAGTACCAAGACTTTTGTCGTCGGACATAACCCCTGCTGGGCGATCTTCCTTGGTATATTCCTATGGAATAACGCTCTATGCAGATCTGGACATTGATTTCCTCTATGGAGGAAATTTTGGAAATTGGCTTTTTCCGTAGAGTTGCGGGATCTGGAAATCGATTTCTGCTGTCAAGCTGCGTTCATCCGTTTTCTGCTGCTCAATGCACATCACACATCACCCCTGTTCCCAGTCTATCAGCGCCGCGTCCTTTCCGAATCAACGCCGTCGAGAAAGTTCTACCACCGTAACTAGCTGACTAATCTCCTCCTCTCGGCGTGTCTACCTGAACCCTTTTTTTATGCAAGTTAATTTTAGATATTTACGTAACCCGACGAATCATAATGAACCTTTTGCTATTTTAGTTGATCTGTTTCGCGTATTTAATGTTCATTCCTTTTAATAGTTCAGTCTTGCTGCTGATGATGATAGCTTGGCTATCGAAACGTGCGTCCAGTACGAATTAAGTGTTGTGGTTTTACTGTTTCAAATTTTAAACGCCGTTGTATTATTTCACTCCTTGACTC
The DNA here is from genome assembly GCA_029619315.2 of Dynastes maya. NCBI lineage: Eukaryota > Metazoa > Arthropoda > Insecta > Coleoptera > Scarabaeidae > Dynastes > Dynastes maya. The sequence goes on from JAROYE020000008.1 coordinate 5,710,295, forward strand.
CTCCCCTTCTAACACTACGTTTAGATAGCAGAACTGAGCATTTTACCGCTTTAATTAATTTTCTCTTCTTTCTTCTTTTTTTAACCGTAACAATGGAATCAATAACCATTTGGTGGTTACTCGGGACATCTCAAATCTTCCCTTTCTTTCTTCTTCAAAAATGTACACTGTAGACTTATTGAAAATATATTTAATAGTATAAAAACCAAGGCAAGTGGAATTGACGGTACCAATTCTACTATGCTAAAAATGTATAGTCCCTTCATCATTCCCTATATAACACACATTATTAACATCTGTATTGAGTCTGGATCGTATCTGAATACATGGAAGCACGCATTAGTCACTCCTATTCCGAAGGTAATGAACTAAATGACCTATACGTTTACTATCAACACTATCTAAGGTTACGGAAAAAGTTTTGGAACTGCAATTAAAACAATTTGTTGACGCACAAAATTTGATTCCAGGTAACCAATCAGGGTTTAGAGAGGCCTTCAGTTGCAGTACAACATTATTAAAACTAACCCACGATATATTGACGGCTACGGACAAAGGTTTACTATTATTTTGGTGCTTTTGGACTACAGTAAGGCACTGTTAAACATTCTGAAAGACATGGGTTTAGATCAACGATCAACGTTACTTAGGGGTATTCCTTTTTCTGAGGGAAGCAAAGTGTCCGATTAGGAAGCAAGCATCTGTACCTTTAACATTGTCGCAAAGAGTTCAGCAAGGATCCGTGGTTAGCCCGCTTCTGTATTGCATCTACACGTCTGGAATTAATAATGCCGTTAAATCATCAAATTTACTAATGTATGCGGACGACACTCAGATCTATTATTCTTTCAAACCAGCAGATTTGCAACAGACTGAACAAATAAATAACGATCTATCCAGTATAAGCGCGTTCTAAAAAAATCTATGCCTAAGCTTAAATAGTTCAAAATCTCAAGCTATTTTATATAGTAAAACGAATGTTGTTGAGGATCTGTCTGAAATCACCGATATTAAAATTGACAATAACAAAATTTTGTTATGCGAAAAGGTAAAAAATCTGGGGCTATTAATGGACAATACATTTCGCTACAGATTTCAAATAACAAAATATATTAATAAAGCTTATACACTGCAAAAACAATGTGGTGTGGGTTTTGACAAGATCCCATTTTTATTTAAGCACCAATTGTAAGGGAATGTTAGTGAATAGAGATACAACATCTAAGGAAATTGAGATGTAATTGATTGGAAGTGCGAAACCATTAATTTTATTGACAAAAGTAGGTATCTTTAACCTGGTGATCTGTGACTTCTGCTAATGAAATTATTAGTGTAGGCGAAAAATGATATGTTGTTAAGTTAGTAGAAGTACTGTTGGGACGGAGTAGAATGAGTTTGTGTATTTTAGGTAAACAATAATTTAGGAAAATACGAATTATAGATTGTAAGTTGTTTTAGTTGTTCATCTAACAGTTGCTTAATGGAAGTGAGGAGTGCATTGTATGGATCGTTGTTCAATAGTTTGTATGTTGAACAAACTTCTAACAACTGCATGATTCTTTCCATGTATTCAGTTTTAGCCATAGCTATAGTGCAACCAGTTTTGTCAGCCTGAATATAGGTTAGACTTAAGAATTTTTTGATTTTGAAAAACAACAATCGGTACATCGTTTTTTTGGTTCTAGCTGGATGAAGCCGAGAAGAAATTGATATTATCATTATAAAACATTACAAAAACTTTTTTCCTAACACAAAAAAATAAGTTTTTCTCAAAGAAAACTCACCAGAAACTGAGAAAACAAGGCCAGGCACAAAATGTTAATACTAATTCGGCTTTCACCATCTCACCTACACCAGGGGAAGAAATAATTTAATAACAGCAATAATAACAAGGCAACAGTGTGTACTCCAGTGATAATAATTTAATTCTCCATGTTTGTAATGCAAGAAATACTCCAGAAGTAATCAAATTAAAATAGCTTGCGGGTCAAGTAACGCGCGACGCTAAAATAAAAACAGAGAGAGGAAAGGTAGCAAAGAGAAGAGGAGAAAAATAGCGGCATAATACGGTGTTATTTACACCTTATAAGAATTCTGGGTGAATATACGGATGCCTAAGAGACTCCGGGCAGGTATAACGCGAGACCGTAGTTGTGTATTAACGCAGTTTGTAAAACTTTCTAGACTTTACTACTACTGTTACTCCTGTGTATACGAGGAAACTTTAATCAACACATTACGGCGTAAATAATACTGAAAAATTGAAAAAGAAGCACGAGGAAGGACGTGCTTATACTCTATAATGAAAGTGTATCCGAAATTTTACGAACCATGTCTACATTCTCTTCTATTTTTTCACTAACATTCGAGCGCCGGTAAATGTTACTGATTTCAATGAAATTTCGTAAGTTTATAAACTAACTAAACAATGGTAATTTTTTTAGCTGCCCAATTCTCCTTTTTGAGGTAAACCATGCACAGCTCTGTGAAACTGTGAGAAGTATTAAAAGGTAGGACAACTTTTTATGCTAAAGGTCAAGCAGGTACAATCTATTAGGATTTTCAAGAAGCTGAAGAAGATGTCCTCCTTTGAAAGTTGCAAACGCTTTGCCTAAGTCTTACATCACTATTGTATATTGGGTATAAATGGAATAACGCACATGTGCGGGAGAGGGGAAAACGGGAGAGCAGAAAATATGTATGTATCGTGTAGTAGTGTGCAAATAAAAGTTTTAAAATGTAGTAGTGTCATTTCTTGTTTATTATCAGTACCTACAAAATAAAAGGGAAAATTCCATGCAAGACTTGCAGACATTTTAGTGGCGACGAGGATAAAACTATATTAAACAGTCCGTAGTTTTGGAAAAAAGGAAAAGTACGTATTTAGTGAAAAATGGCGCAGTCAGTAGGAAAACTTGCGTTAGGCTATGTGGGAATGGTAAATGAATTTGACCATTCTTCGTCAGATTAGTCAATTTACTATTGTAAAACAGAACAATTTTTTATAATCAATAAAATAACTGATGAAAATATCAAATGTGCGGTATTACTAAACTCGTTGAGTGAAGTCACGTACAAACTAATAAAAACGTTAAGTGTCTCCACGGGCCCAGAAAAAAAGATCTATGGTGAACTGAAAACGTTATTGAATAAACATTTTCGGAAAATTAGGTCATACTACAACGAACGCAAAAAATTTTACAATGCGAACACAGAAAAATCGAAGTCTGTAACAGAATGGTGTGTTAGAGTCAAAAGTCTTGCAGCCAATTGTGGCTTTGGTACTGAGCTAAGCATTGTAATGCGAGACATGTTTGTTGTCGGTATCAACGACAGCAAATTAACGGACCGGCTGTTCGAGGAAGACGCAAGCAAGGGAGAAGTAACGCTGGAAACCATGTTAGCTATTGCGCAGGCCAAGGAATCAGCGTTAAAGGACCACGAAGAATTCCGAAATATCAGTGGTTCATCGGTTGAGTACAAGACGCAAGTCAAAGATATCCCCCACCTTAACGCAAGCGCATGGAGGATCTGATCAAAGGACAAAAGTACAACGCTCACTCCATTCTGAAGCGACTCGATCAGGGAACCAAACAAGATGTCACATTTGCGTAAGAAACAATCACAGGCCACAAGATTGTAGATACGAAAAGTACAAGTGCAACTATTGTGGAAAAATTGGTCATTTGTCGAATGTATGTTTTAATAAACAAAAGATAAGCAATTTCATGTTAGTTAAAGAAAATGATGACGTTTGTTTTTGTACTACTTGTTGTAATAAGTTAATTTATAAATCTATTGAACCTCTTAAATTAAAATTAAGTGTAGAGGATAAATTGGTAGAGTTTGAAGTGGATTCAGGTCTTGAATTTGCAGCAATATCAGAATCGTTTTATAGAGAACATTTTAGAGATTTTTTATTACTAGAAAATGACATTATTTTAAAAGATTATGTTGGAAATTCATTTTCACCTACGGGTAAACTCATTGTAATGTATCTTACAGTAATGTCAATACCGAGTTAGATACCTACGTAATTAAGGATGGAGGACCACCGTTATTGGGTAGAAAGGCATTAAAATCATTAAATTTAGGTATTTCTGAAATTAATTTAGTACGAAATGATGCTAAGGGAATAAATGCGTTGTGCAATAAATACAAAGATATATTTAGGAATGAACTAGGTACATGTATACAAGAAATTTCACTTAGAATTAAAAATAATGCTGTCCAAAAATATTTTAAACCTAGGCCTTTGCCTTTCGCTTTAAAGAATAAGGTTGAAATTAATAAACTAGTTAATGAGGGCATCCTAGAACCGGTAAATGTTTCAGATTGGGTCACACCAATTCTACCGGTATTGAAGCCGGATGGGTAAATCAGATTGTGCGGTGATTTCAAGGTTACTTGAAACCCGGTGCTAGAAACAACTGTTTATCCTTTAGCTACATTGGAGTATATTTTTGTGGAAATGCAAGATGGGTTAACTTTTTCTAAAATTGATTTGAGCCAAGCTTATCTACAAATGAAAATAACTCCTGAAACAGAAAAGCTTTTAACAATTTCTACACACAAAGGGTTATATATGAGGCTTTTTATTCCATCATCGTAGAAACTCTTCAGACGTTCGTGTAGGCATTGGAGCACAAATGCTTCCGCCGCTTCATTCTCATCGAAATGCTGGCCTCCAAGTGCTTCTTTGAGGGGTCCAAAAAGATGGAAGTCAGAAGGTGACAGGTCTGGACTATAGGGTGGATGTTCCAGCGTTTCCCATCTTAATGCATCCACTTTTTGCATCGTGGCGTTAGCCACATGAGGCATGGCGTTGTCATGCAGAAGAATGACACTTCTGGCCGATAGCTTCTTCTTTTTCCTTCGAAATTACAATTTCGCGGCAACCAATACTTCTAGTTATGCGCCGATTTCCCTCTATGAGATTTCGGACCGCCTCGGTCACACTTGTCCTTGGACGGCAATCATGGCTTTCGTTCTCGACCTTTTCACGCCCTCCAGAAATTTTTTTGTGCCATGCAAACACACGGGTTCTTGACAGGGTGTTGTCCCCGAACTATGTTTGTTATTGCCGCAAAATTTCGGTTGGGTTCACCCCCTCCTTGGCCAAAAACTTGATGATAATCCGCTGCTCCACGGAAACATGCACTTCTTTCTCGCTCGTGGTTTCTTTTTATACTAAAGGGACCCGAAAGAGTTGCGGTCGGTTCTCCACTCTCCCTAACGGCACAGGCTACCTGCGCGTCAACCCCTTCCAGGTCTAAAAGCCCTCCGAAATTTTTAAGAAAATCAGTCCCGCTTATATTTGATACACCCTCGTAGTTATACTAGGTTACCATTTGGTATTACTAGTGCTCCATCAATATTTCAAAAATACATGGAGAAAATATTAGCAAATATTCCGAGTGTTGTCTGTTTCATCGATAACATCGTTGTCACAGGCCCTACCCATCATGAGCATTTAGTTAAGTTAGAGAAAGTGTTTAAATATTAAGTGAAAGTGGATTAAGAGTAAAAAAGGAAAAATTCGTATTTTTTAAGAATGAAATTACATACCTAGGGCAACAAATTGATAAAAATGGAATTCACCTAACAAATTAAAATATTTTTCCAATTGTTAACGCACCTCCCCCTAGAAACTGTACCGAATTAAAATCCTTCCTAAGCATGGTCAATTTTTACTCTCGATTCATTAATAATGCTGCTACTACTTTAGCGCCTGTATATAATTTATTGAGAAAGAATATCAAATTTAATTGGAACTGCTCATGTCAGAAAGCTTTCAAATTAATTAAAGAAGTGTTAAGTTCTAAAAATGTGTTACATTACGATCAAACTAATGATGCTAAATTGCCTGTGGAGGCAAATGCTTATGGTATTGGTGGAGTAATTAGTCATTATTAGAGAGGGGAATTTATCCAATTTGCATATCCCATATTTTTTATATGACAAGCAAATGCTTCAGTATATATGCGAATAACAACTTTTCGAATTGATTGCTGTAGATTAATTATTGCATATTTCGCATATTTTAGTAATTTTTTCATATTTCAGCGACTATTGCATATTTTTGCACACTAGAGCATATTCGTGAATTTTTTAGCAAATTTAGAACAATATTTTTTTCTTTGAACTTTATTAATGTTTTCCTGTAATACAACAAAACTTTTACCAACAAACATTTTATCGGACACGTGTGTATTAGATGTGGAGTTGGCTCTTCTATCGCTGGACCTCCCCACCAACAAAGAGCCTACTTCGCAAAGAAGCCGCCATCCTTCAGGTGGTGGGCTGTCGAAAATTCACTAGATAAAATCATCATATAATTTTCAACAACCCCCATACCGGCAACTGCCTGCTTCATAGGAAGTCTAAGTATTTACCAAAATGTTTCTTATTCATTGTATAACCAGACGTTGAAGTAGATTGGTGCAGTAGTGAAAAGTGCCAAAAGTGAGTACAAGTTTAATTGTTTCGTGGACCAAAAATGTTCCTGAACTTATTCTAGCAGATGAAAAAGTTTTCTGCAAAGCATATGGGAAACCGTTAAGTTTTGTTTTGTGTATAATATACTAGTATTTAGAATTGTACAGCCATATACGATTTTCTTGTAAGTTTTGCTTTACAGGTGCCATGTGAACGCAAATTTCAAGTCACCCAACATGTTGCAACTGAAATGCATAAAAGAAACTGTTGGAAACTTCAAGCTTCAAAACTTAGCCAAGTACCTTCGACACAATCTTTTGCCGGAACCTCAAAACAAAGTGAGCAACAAATATTTAACGCAGATTTGTTCAAAGCGATGGTTACTGCCAATACACCGCTCAAAAAGCTGCAAAATCCGTGTTTTCGGCAATTTTTAGAAAAGTACTGCCAAAAGAGTATTCCGGATGAAAGTTTGCTCAGAAAATGTTACGTAACCGATATTTATTCTGAAACGATCAATAGCATTAGGGAAATTGTTAAAACCGAGTATATATATTTTACCGTTGATGAAACGATAGATTCCTGTGGCCGCTATATAGCAAATTTATTAATTGGCCATCTAAATAATAAACAGACTGGTAGATCGTATTTAATTGCTTGTAAACAATTAGAAAAAACAAACCATCACACAATATTACGATTTGTTAATGAAAGTTTCATGAATTTTTTTCTTCCCGATGTTGTTCCCACAAGAAAAATTTTAGTCATGTTGTCCGATGCAGCGGGATATGATAAAAGCGGGTAAACAGCTTAAACTTTTGTACCCTAATTTAATATATGTTACTTGTTTGGCTCATGCATTAAATAGGATGGCTGAGGAAATTCGGCAGCAATTTCCAGCAGTAAATACATTAGTCAGTAACGTTAAGAAAATTTTCTTAGTCACGATTGAGAGTTCAGATTTATAGAGAAAAGCTGCCGGATACTCCTTTACCACCTGAACCCGTCATTACCCGATGAGGTACTTGGTTAAATGCCGCAATATTTTATGCAAACCATTATCTAAAGATCAAAAACATTATTTCAGAATTCTCTACTGACAACTGCAATTCTATTGCAAAATGTCAAGAAATTTTGAAAAACTCTTCTTTGCCTAATGAATTGGCATTTATTAAAGCCAATTATGAATTTGTTTCTTTGACAATAACAAAACTTGAAAAAGAATCGCTGCCACTAACTGAATCAGTTAAATTAATCAATGATTTAGAAAATAGTGTTTCAAATATTCCGGGTAGAATAGGAAACTCAATAAGTCAAAAGTTTAAAGAAATAATTAATAAAAATGTAGGATACAAAAGTTTAGCAAAAATCAGTTTGATTTTAACTGGTGAATTAAAAATGGATGCAACAGGAACAAGAATAGAATTAAGTCCTGAGATTATGAATGCATTAAAGTACGCACCAATAACTTCCGTTGATGTTGAAAGAAGTTTTTCGATATATAAATGCATTCTCACAGATAGGAGACATAATTTTTCATTAGAAAATTTAGAAAAGCATTTAATTGTAAATTATGTTATGAAGGCATGGAAATTTACAAAAACAAAACTCACTTAATGAATTCAGATTTAGGACCACTAAATTCCAGCCTTTATCCTTTGTTACATCATGTTTAATCATTTATAGTTGTAATCTAGGATTTAATAACTCACGTCATTCGGCTCATTTACCTTTAGGCTATTTATAGTCCTGTGCAATGAAGCGGCTCATTAAATTTTACGATTTTAAATTTACATATTGCATAATTTATTTTTCCTTATAAGGTTAGTTTTTCACTTAGCTTGTTAGTTCAGTCTTGCTGCTGATGATGATAGCTTGGCTATCGAAACGTGCGTCCAGTACGAATTAAGTGTTGTGGTAAGGGTTTTAGTGAACTGTTTAATTGTAAATTGTTTTAATAATAAAAATATGAAGTGTCTAAGTACATATGTATTTTAGCAAATTTTAAGTACGTATGTGTTTATATAATTGTGATTTTAAAATGTAAGTGGGAATAATGTGAGAACAATAAACGTTTGTAAAATGCTTTGTTGCGATTATTCTTGTTTTATAACATTTAACAAGAAGTTAATCGGTATCAGAAGCATATGTGCATAAAACTGCATATTTAACAAAAATTGAGCATATTTCGAAGAATTTTCTGCATATATATGCGCATATTTTGTCGATTTCCGATGCATATAATTTCGCTCTCTAGTCATTATAATGCAATGGAATAGAAACCAATAGCTTTTGCGTCTAGAGTTCTAAATAAAGCTGAAAAATCTTACTCCCAAATAGATAAAGAAGTGTCAGCAATTATTTACGGTGTGAAAACATTTCATCAGTACTTGTATGGTAGAAAGTTTTTGATAGAAACGGATCATAAACTGTTACTATCCATTTTAGGCGCAAAGAAAGGATTGCCTCAAATTGCCGCAAGTAGACTGCAGCGATGGGCCCAGATTTTAGCATCATATAATTACGAAAATGCAAATATAGCTCATGGTATTGGTGAAATCATTCCCGGCAAACATAATGCGAACAGAGAGAAGAAAGTACTAGCACGCGGACATGTTTGTGCCTACCCGGCGTCATCAGCGCGGCTCTGAGTACTCTCACTCTGCTGTCTGCATTATGTCTCTGTTCGCATTATGTTTGCCGGGAATGATTCCACCAATACCATGAGCTATATTAGCATTATTTTTGGTTGTATTACTACGCATTTTTATCGTGTATAGTTACGATATTAAATATGTTAATTCCAATAAAAATATTGCCGATGCGTTGTCAAGTTTACCTGTAGGTTCAGTTGAAACGGAGAATTTGTTACCCCAAGTATCGTACATTAATTATTTAAAGATACACCCCTAGATTTCAAAGCTGTTAAATATTATACAGATTACAGACAAAATTTTGTCTAAAACAGCGCACAATGTTATGAAAGGTTGGCCTAAGAATAATTTGGCAAATGAGTTTTTGCCTTATTTACAAAGAAAAAATGAATTATTTATATATTTCAGAATTGCATAGCTCACATTTGGATGGTAAAAGTTAAATCGTTAGCTAGATCGTATGTATGGTGGCCAAACATAAATCGCGATATTGAACTCGTGGTAAAAGGATGTGATGCATGTTCAAAATTTAGTGATTTATCCCAAAAATCGTCATTATCACCATGGTCATGGAGTTCCCAACCGTGGTCACGTATGCACTTAGATTTTATGGGACCGTTCTTCAATAAATATTTCGTAATAATAGTTGATTCGACTTCTAAATGGATTGGATGTTTTCCTATGAACAATATCACTACATTTAATACCATAAATAAATTGAGGGAAACTTTTTGCAGGTTTGGAATGCCAAAAATTATTGTCACAGACAATGGAACTCAATTTACTTCGCAAGAGTTTCAGATATTTCTAAAGCAAAATGGCATCAAATATTTAACCACAGCACCCTACAATCCTTCCAGTAATGTCAGGTTGGCCACTCGTTGGTAACTAAATATTCCTCTTGCGGGGAAAAATGGAAATTTATTCGTTACCATCTCCCTTCCAGCAAACTGGCTATGGAGCGAAGACATTATATTTAAAATGTAAATGGAAAGGTATTTTAAATAATATTTCATCAATTAAATCTTTATCTGAAGAGTTTAAGTAAATTATTAGAGGATTTTCACGTTTAAAGCTTGCCAGTGACATTTTGGATCATAGAATCATCGAAATACGACTTCCTAGTTGAGTCACTGCATTCATTATCGTATGCTATTTGCGGAAATGATCTCATTTGAGCGAAATTCATCGTAAAAGTTTCTATTTAGGTTAAATTATCAAAATTGGCTGTGAAATAAAACAATCACCGGTCTTTCGCGATTTAAAATAAAAGAAAAATGAACGACGCCATAATTTTTCATCAATCTTTATTCAGCCTTGATTGAGTCAAAGTGTTTCTTAACTCCGATCCCCATATAAAGTGCCCGATTGTGAAATCAAAGTCTTTATTTGAAGAGTAAAAGGTTAAGGAATACGCACGAACCTACTAAGAATCGTTAATTTAATGTAAAAATTAGAAAATTTTACAATTTTCCCCAAATCCCCTGAGAAAGATATTTCAATATATATATATATATATATAGTAATTAATCGTTTCTTGCTACAGTATAGGAATTCTTGTCCTTCAGCTACCGACTAAGTTATTGTTAGGAAGAAATTTAGGTACTAGATTAGATTTACTAAGTCCATTAACAGAAAATTAGTATTAGAAGATCAGTTAAAACAGTGTAACAGATCTAGAAGTAAACGCTCTGTGGAATATAAAGAAAATCAGCGTATAAGATACCGAGATTATTCAGGACAAAAATCTTATTGGTCCATTGGTACTATTGTTAAAGCAGTTGGTTCAAAACATTACTTGATTCAAGGTAGTAATAAAGTTTTTAAACGACATATAAATCGAATTTTACCAAGTTATGAAAACAAAAACGAAGATACATTAGAAATCCAGAATTTTACTTCTAGATCTGAAATTATTAAGGAAATAGAAAACTGGGAAGGAAGACCTTCGAGCACTGTAAACAAATGTTTAAAACCATGCGAACTAATAAAACCACCCGAAGGATTGATATATTATAAATAGATTTAGACATTTCTTATTTTAAGGGGGAAGGTATTGTTTATTAGGTATAAATGGAATAAGGCGCATGTGTGGGAGAGGGGAAAACGGGAGAGCAGTAAATATGAATGTATCGTGTAGTTAGTGGGGAAATAAAGGTTTTAAAATGTAGTGGTGTATTTTCTTGTTTATTATCAGTACCTACAAACTAAAAGAGAAAATTTCATGCGAGATTTGCAGACATTATAATCACCAACAGGGAATTTAGCTGCAAATAGCTGGTGCTACCCCAGTTCATACCCCAATTTTGATAAAAACTGTGTCCTCCCTACCGCTCTGCCAAACACCACTTATAAATGTTGTTGCTTCTCATAATAAATAAATGGGTTACAAGTGCTCATTCTTGCTGTGCGACGTTGACTTTCCTGTGTTTTCTTTCTTTGGGAATATTTTTCCGTTGTATCTTTCTTGTAAATTAAAAATGTTCTCCAACTACTTAGCATGAAACTTTTAAACTTTTGTTGAATAGTTTACTCATCCGGGAGCTATTAAACTTCCACATTGCAGCCGTGTTCCAACTAAGTTATAAAGTCATAAATAAGCGAGTTATGCACGGTGTTGTAGGTATCATATAATGTGGGAAATTGTGGATGGATATTAGTTGTATAGGAACAACTTCAGATGAAAATAGGACACTAAACAAATTTCGCGGCATTAACTTCAAGTGGAAACGAAAATATATGATTGCCAGAAACATAGGACTACCTTAATAACCCTAGAACGTCTACTTTAAAGGCTTGCAAAATGAGGACTTTCAAACTCCTAACACTCAGTATTAATGAACAATTTTATTAGATATTTTGAAACTTACCGATGTTTGTATCGATTTCATCAGCCTTCAGTTCAAAAGCAGAATTTTTAGTAATATTAAAAAGAATAATATTGACTGTTACATAGTTATTTAAGGTAAAAGCTCTTGCCGCCAATTTTATACTCACTGACTGCAGACTGATGTATACATGTTGTATCAGATATCGTACCTTGCTGTAGAGAACTATTAAAGACCTTAGAAATAAGAAGTGTTACTGGTGTTATTGTCTACGACTCCGACTCCTTGGGCACATACACAACATTGACAAATTGAACAAACTGCAATCCTGCTTATCATTTCACAGAGGACAGAAATGCCAGATGGTTTGCAAACATCTCTAATGCCATTATACCTGACAATGTAAAAAACTCTTTATCCTTGGGTCCTAAATTTAATTTTCCCATTTCATTTAAAGAGATTAATGTTCATAAAGTTTTAGCTGAAGTAGAACATGTGTTACAATATGTTAAACCCTCAGAAAGAGACAATATTAAAGCCATCTACTTTATTACTAATTACTCCATGCAGCCTGGATCTAATGTCCCTCCTATCAACTTCACTATAAAGAGAGAGACGAACAAATTTCTCAAATCCAAATTCTAATATCCTAATTGTAAGAACCGATAGAGGCAAGGTCATTGTGGTAATGGACACAAGCCAATATCGCATTAAATTCCTTGAACTCTCGTCAGACCCCACCTACCAGAAATCCTTCAACAAAATATGAAGGAATTAACAATTATGTTAGCAAATTAAAGGAAGATGGGAGATATATCAGACTTAAAATCATACACTAGCACCGAAATACTGTTGTCTGGTTAAAATTCACAAAAATGGTTATCCTCAACGACCTATAATCTTCTGCATCTTATCCAAAGGCTTGCCAAACTTATGGTTAATATTATAAACAACGCATTTACCTCTTACAATCAATTTGGGTCAAGGATAGCTTCGAGTTTACCACAGCGGGAATTGTGTTTTACAATATGCAAGCTTGTTAAGAAATTCCTGAGTTAACTTTTCCTGGACTTCCCTACGGATTAATTCATTCAACGACTATTCTTTATCTCAACTCTTGCAAAGTAGTTGGTCGTCTAAGGTAAATACGTAACTTAAGATGACCCCAAAGGAAAAAATCTAATGGACTAAGGTCTGGAGAACGTGCAAGCCACTCAATGAATCCTCTACATCCAATCCATCGATTTGAAAAAGTAACATTGAAGAAATTTCTAACTCGTCTATCATAGTGGGGAGGCACTCTATCCTGTTGAAATAAAAAATGTTGAGATTCAATAGATCCAAATATTTTCCCCATTCAAGTTTCCGCCTATAAAAAATAGGCCTGTAGGCCTGTTATCTACAATTCCCATACAAACATTTAGCTTTCATGAAGCTAGTGAGGATTCTCATTTCACCAAAACCTTGAATTATGATGATTAACTGTTCCATTTGAACAAAAAGTTGTCTCGTCAAAAGATACTGCATTAGTTGCAAAATGTTCGTCTAGATTACAAACGGTTAAACCGGAAGTACAGTAACAACAAAAAATTCGAAATCATATGCATTGTGCGTAGATATTTTCTAGCTTCAACAATTCTTCCGATTAAATTCTATTTCAACCGGTGAGTTGATGTAAGAAATGTTTTCTTCTAATGTTCATGCAGAGTATATGTAACTAAAAATATGAAAAGATATGAATAGTCAATAAGAGTTTTTGAAGAATATCTATTTCATTTGAAATTTATGGATGAGAATATTGCCCGAAAACTAGCGGATACTCCAAGGGTTCTTTGAATATGCAAAGTTTGTAATAATTAATCACTGTTTCCAAACTAGTTACAGCGTTCGTCAAACTAAGTGGTGATTATAGCATGCTTATCAATTTCTTATATTGAAAACTTCTCCGCGTTTCGAAATGTTAAATATTTTACATTGATCTTCTGTTGCTGAATTACTAATGACATTCTCCTTTCAGATTGAAAGCGAAACAAGTATAGAAAGCACTGTATTGAGAAGCAATATTAAACAAGTTTTAAATATTAAAGGGATGGTTTTCGAGACTAGATTAGCAAAAATGGAGAAATTCAAGCGATCCTTCTCACCGTAGTGCTGGCGAAAAGAAAAAGAAAAAAGAATATTTATGAACGGCTATTTCCGCCGAAAGCAATTTTCACGAAGTTTTCACTGTGAAGAAAAGTTTTTCGAAAAGATTCCATTCCCCCCACTCCTTATAACTCCCCGACGATATACACACAAAAGTCATTAAAATGTAAATTTGTTCTACTTTAAAATTAATCCTGTGCGAGAACCACTTTTTTCTCTTATTTCACGTAAGCGCACAGCAGCAAATATAGCTTGTAAAGCGATATTTGCGTCGGTTTACTACGACCTCGTAGTTGGATTTAATTCATGTAATAGTATAAAAGTTGGAAAAGAAAACATGGCAAACATAATTTATCAGTCTGTTGCGAAATGAAATGAGACGAATCGAATTAAAGCGTTAGTTTTTCCTTAAAAGCCAGTGGGAGTTTGAAAGGGAATCACATTTTCCATGATGCTTATGAATCAAAGCGTGCGTAATTGAATTGACGGATTATTTTTGAAACATTGCGTTGTGTTAATGAAAAGAATTTTGTATTGTAAATTTAATAGTTTGTTATGTTAAGAACACTTTACCTTTTTTTATTTCTGTAAATTCAACGTTTTGTTTGTGCCTTATTTTGTGAGTTCAACATTTTATCCACATTTTGTAAATCCAACATTTCGTTTGCTTCATTTTCGTATAAATTCGATTTTTCATTTTTGTTTTGTTTTTCATATGTATATTCATTAAAACTGTTTAATCTAATTTCTTATAATGTACGCAAATACTTCAAAATCATCAATGCACAATATAAAAACTGTTTAGTAGTCATTTAAATATCCATGCGATAGAGCTACCGCTAGCGTATGTATTGAGGCCGAGCGCTAGATAGAATCCGTTTACTTTCGGAAGACACCAGCGCAAAGACGCATTTTAAGATTAGAAAGAGAAGTTGGTGCTAACCGAGAGAAATAGCTATGTATTTCTTACCTACAGTAAGACCAACAAACATTTACCTCATTTCGGCGTCAGTTGTTGATGTGTTGTCGTTGAATTCGTTTCGTGCTCTCTACTTTTACTGTGTTTTGTTTTAAACAGATTTTAATTAAGTTGTATTAAATAATTAAGTTACAGGTGAGAATGTCCGAATCATCGAACATCGCTAATAAAGTTTTGCATGAGCAATCACGAAACATTGTTTTTAATGTCTACAACTATTTTAAAAAATATAAGTCAGAAGGTATGATAATATTTTTTAAAAATATTTTTAATACTATTTTTACATATTCATATATCAGTGAAGTCATTATGTTTGTTTACAGGCAACATTTTAGAAAACGTTTAATAATTGTACATGCAGGTACATTAGTAACATTTCTTCTTTTTTTCTTCTTTTAGGTAGTGAACATGGATTTATTGATAATGCCTTGTTGATCTATAAGTCCGGCCAAAAAAGTGGAGATTAATGATATGAACTTCATAAATTATAAAAGGTGGTTAGAAAAACAGTTGATTCCAAATTTGCCACCTAAATCTGTTGTGATGGATAATGCAAGGCTACCACAACGTTCTCTCAGTTAAACATCCAACTACTAACAGCAAAAAATCAGAAATGACAAAATGGCTAACAATAAGTGAACGTGGCATCATATTTAATGAAAATTTGACAAAACTTGAATTGTATAGATTAGTACATATACATAAACCAAGTTACAAGAATTACACTATAGATTCTATATTTGCAAAAGATGGACATACAGTGTTGAGATTGCCCCCATATCATCCGGAACTCAAGCCTATTGAAAAGATATGGGCAATTTTAAAGGGCAGAGTAGCATCTAAAAATATAACTTTTAAACTAAATGATGTCGAGGAACTCGCTAAAGAAGAATTTGGAAAAATCACAAAAGATGAATGGTCACATGTTTTTCGGCATGCAGTGAATATTGAGGAAAATTATATACAAAAAGAACACATAATGGATAAGCTTACCGATGAACTTGATGATGACAGTGATAGCGATTTTGATTTTTCTTCTGATGATTAAATTAAAATTATATTTGATATAGTTAATTTAAATATGTATATATTATCTTTAAATGTATAATAAATAAAGATATAATTACATTCCGATTACGCTTTTTTATTAAGTAAAAATATTAATTATTATAAACAGACCAAACATTTCTCACCTATTTTTTTTTTGAGCACTGAATATTCCTACTTTTCTTTTAAAGAAATTATTTAATACATAAAGTGAAATGAAAAATTAAGAAAAAATACATTGATATACACATAAGTAAGATTTATGCTATTACTAAATTAATACTATCAGAATCTAAATTTGTTTTGTACAAAAAATTACAATTATATACAATTTAATACACGTTTAACCTTTTCGTATACTTTTAAAAAGCGCGCGCATTTTGGTCAACATAGTTAAAACAGTCAATACATATCAGTTGACAATTTTCGCGCAGCTTGGGTGTCTTCCGAAAGTAAACGCAGTCTATGCAGTTGCTGCTGAGGAAGAAAACAATACCACTATTGTTATCCGTCGCTCTTTCGTTTACGCATAACATAGCGTTTATTCATCGCGGAATTTTTGTTTCCATCTTTCTCGTATCTGTAGGAAACAGCAGCAGGAGCAATAGATGCTAGAGGCGGTGTATCAAATAAATATATGAATAAATTCCAGCCTTTATCCTTTGTTCATCATGCTTTTACAGTTGTAATTTTAACCATGTATAATGAACCGCTTCATTGTAATACTAGGATTTAATAACTCACGTCATCCTGACTTTTTATTTATCTTTAGATTTGCATTTTAGGCTTATTATAGTTCTGTGCAATGAAGCAGCTCATCAAGATACATTTAAAATGAAAGTTATAATTTTACGATTTACTTATAGAATTTAAATTTACATATTGCATATTTATTTGCTGTATGAGGTTAGTTTTTCACTTACCTTGTTAGTTCAGTCTTGCTGCAGATGATGATAGCTTGGCTATCGAAAAGTGCGTGCAGTACGAATTAAGTGTTGTGGTAAGGGTTTTTAGTGAACTGTTTCAGTGTTCCGGTGCCACAGTTTTAGAGTACCCGATTAAATATATGAATAACGAGAGCGTCTGGGTAGCCGTGATTTGTATGACATTTTTTTGCTGTAGTGATCGGCTATTTGCTGCTGCTGCTCGACCAGACGCTCGGGCTCTGGTAAGGTTTGTGGTGGCCCACAAATTATGTACAGATTGAAGAAAACCGAATTATGTAATATATTACTATTCTCTTGGTTTCCGGGTTGAAACCGCGTCGTTGTCGTAGCTTTAGCCGACGTTTCGTCCACACTCATATGTGAAATCTTCAGGGCTGTAACTGCATACTGACTGGGGACTTATTCATTCCTTAGGGGTTTATATAGGGCTTGTTTTGGGTCAATGAAACGGAAATGTTATGCGTCGGTGAAGCGGGAATGTTATGCGTTAATGAAGCGAAAATGTTAGGTGTCGATGAAGCAGAAATGTTATGCGTCGAAGAAGCGAGGATGTTATGCGTTAATGAAGCGGAAATGTTATGCGTCGATGAAACAGAAATGTTATGCGTTGATGAAGCCGGAATGTTATGCGTTAATGAAGCGGAAATATGCGTGGATGAAGTGGAAATGTTATGCACCAAAGAAGCGGAATTGTTATACATCGGTGAAGCGTGGCGGTTGCTAGGAGGTTTAACCAGTTGGGATTTCCACGTGTGATGTAAGGGGTAGCCATCTTCGCGATTTAAATTGTTGGGATGTTTTAAAATCTCTATTGATTCGCGGATTTTTTTGCTATAATAGTGAGGATTGCGAGATAAGATGCGGATAGAGTTAAATTCGATTTGGTGGCCAGTTTCCAGCCTATGCTCAGCCACTGCGGACCCGGCTACACGCAACAACCGCGTACAACGCTCGTGCTCAGTAACACAAGTGCTGATTGATCGCTTTGTTTCACTGATGTACACACTACCGCACGAACATGGAATCTGGTAGACGCTAGGGGCTTCCATCGAGGCATTTTTGCTTCATCGACGCATAACATTTCCGCTTCATTAACGCATAAGATTCCCGCTTCATCGACGCATAACATTTCCGCTTCATTGACCTAAAACCCTATGTAAACCCCTCCAGAATGAATAAGCCTCCAGTCAGTGTGCAGTTACAGCCCTGAATATCTCACATATGAGTGTGGACGAAACGTCGGCTAAAGCTATGACAACGACGCGGTTCCACTCCGGAAACCAAGACAATAGTATTATTGACGACCGCGGAAGCCTACGGACCAAATATGTAATATATTATACAATATTTATGTATTTGTACGTTTTTATGAGAAATAGCACATGCTTTTGTTTTGTTTTCTATGAGGGAACTGTTCGTTTAATACGTCCGTAAAATAAATTTATTTTACGTACTGTGTTTGATTTAGAGAACAATTAGGTAAGCGAGCAAATATACATATCTAAACATAAACAATTGGTCCTCTCACTTCATAAGGAAGATACACCGAAGCAAACGACTAGTGGCATTCTTATTCAAACCAAGGGAACGAAACATGTTATTTCAAATAGAGTAACCTGCATATTATGTTTACGAAATACTGTATTTTAGCTAGTAGAATATATGAGCTGCGCTATCTTGACTGTCGATGATCCACAACCGAAAACGTTTGTCAAATTAAAGTGAAGATTTTGTACTACTGAAAACATTCATTCTATTGATGTAGAAATAAAAAGAAAATAATTACAATGCTGATGCAACTTCATAGCCAGAAAGAATAGAGGAAACAATATTTTCATAAAAGTTCATAAAGGCTAACAGTAAGTGATATAAACATAAACATTTATCAGCATCAATTTAAAATCAAAACAAGAAATCTAAAGAAGGGCATTAACATCTAACACAATTGAATAACAATACAAACAAACTTAACAATCTTCATTATAATTTTTATTGCAATAGTGATTGCCTATTTATGTATCTACAGTGAACGGTAAAAATTCCTTCCTTCCGCCTCGATACATTTGCGCAATCGCTTGTAAAAGCTGTTCTGCACTTTTTTAGTACACTAAGTGTTACATTCTAGAATGTTTGCTTTATCCATAACTTCGTGTACGATCTTAAAGTGTCCTTCCTCCATGCTTTTGAACGACAGAAGCTAGCGTTTCTAGAAAAAATAGGACGATTTCTATTTTTTGCTAGCTAACTTTTGCCATTATTGGCAGTTCAATTGTATTTCCGGTATCACCCGAAGTGACCTAAACTTTCCTATTTTAAATAGAGCACCCTATATATTTTGTCGTTTTTGGGAAGGCAATCAACAGACGAATTTAACGATACCACATATGTTATACCTTTACTTAATAAATATGACGATATGCAGCAATAAATGTTTTGGTAATCTGTTTTTGTTGTTACGGAAAGAGAGCCAAATTGCTTTTTTCACGCCAGATTGATCTAAAGAGCTCGTTGCTAAGCAAAGTAATCATAACAATTGTCAAACTATCAAATCTCAATTCCAAAAGCGTAAACTATTAATGATAGCAAGGACTGTGGGGTAGTATGACAACCAACACAAAGTATCGGCACACTCCTCGCCACATAAAATATTTATTAATTCGATAACTGATGATTTATTCGGTAACTCGGTTGAAAATGGGGGCCCAGTGAGCCTTTGGAAGAGCTGTTCCGAATTAATTAATACTTTGTGTGGTGAAGAGTGTGCCGATACTTTGTGTTGTTTGTCGAAGATTATTCTTGTTATTTATTGTTCTTATAACCTGCATTTGTCATACTTTCGTTCTTTGTGCTCGTTATTATTTCCTCTCATTTTAACTTGGTTTGTTAATTGTCGTTTCTCCTTTACTTTATCGAACTTTATTGTAATCAATTAATTGTGGTAGGTTTGTTTAAGTTTCTTATTTTTTGATAGGCAATGTGCTTAAGTTTCAGTTTTTTATATTGTTGATTTTACAATGGCCTGCGCATGAACCGCCTAAGATAAATATCAAGTACCTAATTTTAATGTTCGGTGAATTTGGCAACAATTACCACGAAGTGGAACATAATGAACACTGCCCTTGTATAGCCGGAAATATTTGAACTTTACACTAAGGATGGTATAAAATTTAAAGAGCGAACTGCTTTAACAGAAGATAATATGATTTATGTAAATCATTGCATTTGTTGTGCAACCAAGGCAAGTAAGATGATAATTGCTGCCAGATTACATAATATTAAAATTGATCCAGCAATTTTACATGGTTCGTGCCGAAGCCATCATAAAAGTAACAACACAGAAGATCTTAAAAGACACATTGTTCATCAAAAACTTTCAAATTTAAACAAACTTACCATAATTAATTAATTGCAATTATGTTCGATAAAGTAACGAAGAAACAGCAATTCGGCGGCCACGAATGTCTTTCTGCAGAAGTTTCGCTGGGAAGCCGTTACACATCCTCCATACAGTCCAAATCTCTCATGCGACTTCCATAATTTTGGAGCCCTGAAGAAAGACATTCGTGGCCGTCTATTTTTGCTTCGGACGAAGAGGCGCACGCCTGGGTACAATCATGGTTCCGTAGGAAACCGCAAACACTTTTCCATGAAGGCACACACCGTCTTGTCTCACAGTGGAATAGATGTATTAACAGTTATGGTGATTACTAGAGTTTGTTAAAAAGGTGGTACCGGATGGCAGTAGCGTAGCGATAGCGGCGTGGGTAGAAGTAATTTTCAACTCGTAGTCGATCTCGACAGTACCGCTAGAGAGTTCAAAGCGACAGTACGTTGCACGCTGCACGCCAAATAAGTACGCGGAGATGGGACGCCCAAGGGGTGTAACGTTCCCTTCGAATGTGAATAAATATCTCAGGCATTTCCCCGGATTAGAATATAGAAGTCCGCGTATTTATTGCACAATATGCAATAGCGGATTGCTAAGTCGCGATAGGTTTGAGAGTAGAAAACATTGTAAAAGTAAACGTCATGTATTGAATTTAAGAAACAGCATTCCATACTGGCAATTTTTATATGATTTTATTTTTATGTTAAGTGTGTGCAACATCCCACAACATCTAGTATCTAATGAACACTTTTGTCTTTTTTGGACTAAGTACATTCCGTCATGGAAGCTGCCAACATCTATGCAATTACGATACAATTTGCCACGTGTGCAAGGTACAGTAAAGGAATGTATAAAAGACGAGTTGAGAAATAAGAAAATCTGCCTATGTGTGGATGAAACAACTGATGCTCAGAAACACAGCGTCATTCATGTTGTAACGCGTCCTATAAAACGTGATGGTCCACCAGCTTCATTGTTGTAATCCAGTAAAAGGATTCCGAAAAGTAATGCAGAAACCGTTCGTTACTGACGGAACCGCAACAATGCTGAGAGTTGGTAGAATGTTGAAAATATGCTTTCCGACTTTTCTTCACATAATATGCCTCATACACGTATGTCACCTCGTAGCAGAAACCATTCGAAAGAAGTATCCGATGGTGTATAAGTTACTAGCATCTACCAAAAAAGTGTTCATCAAATCTCCCAAACAAATTCGTGCGTTCAAACAATTGTGTCCGAAATTACCACCACCGCCTCAGCCTGTAATAACGCGATGGGGAACATGGTTCCAGGCAGTATCTTACTTTCAGATATTTTTCACAAGTGAAAAATGTCATCTTGAAACTTGAATCAAATGATTCTGCAGCAGTTCGAGTTAGTCAGCAACTTTTTTCCAATTCGGACGTTCAACAACAGATAGGTGAAATTTCTATGAACTATTCTGAAGTTGCAGAAGCTATTGAGCAATTAGAAATCAGTCACTTATCTGCACGAGACGCATTAAAATGCATAAACAATTTACAAACCGCTCGAGAAAACTTGACGAACACTATAGGAGTCGATGTTGCTCAAAAATTTGGTGCAATTTTAACGAAAAATCTCGATTTACAAAAGGTTCGGTCTATAACAGAAAATCAAGAGTGTCTAGATGAGGAAAAGGAATATCTGACATTTGCAAATCTTACTTCACTGGATGTCGAACGATCATTTTCGAAGTATACGACAACGTATTGACAACACCGTCAACAGCTGAATGAATCGACAATGGAAGCGTTGCTGATGTTGCAATTCTACGCAGCTTACCAGGGCGGTTGCCAATTGCCACAGTGGATATCAAGACGACAGGAAAAGGTAACAATATTATTTTTCACTAACATTGTATATTACGCACCTACTTTTATGCGGTGCGCCACTGCCGGTACCACCTTTTTAACAAACTCTAGTGATTACTTTTGAAATAATAAACAGCTTACTTACTTTTTTCCTTCTGTCTCGTTTTCATTTGACTGCCTCTTAAAGGTGCTATTTAAAAATAAATTACGTTTCTGGTGTTTGAATTTGTTAAGGTTTGGTGTTCAATAGTGAACACCATATACATTTGAAAGACGTTCTAAGGCCATGTTTAGATAGAGGCAAATATGCAATTTAATCTCATGAAACTTTATGTTGGAATTTATTTGCATGTCGGAATTTTTGAAGAAAAGAGATATACATATGTAAGTTTAAGCGGTTGAAGGCAAAATTATAAATATCTTGAAATCTATTAGAAATGGACATATGGAACCTACATTACATCGGTTTATTTCTAGAAGGGGGAACTGAAAGCGTAATAATATACAGGGAGTTCCATTTAAAATAAAGTGGGTACCTGGTTCACTGCTTATCGATCACCCTGTATATAGAAAATACAGGGTGTTTGAGTCATCGACGTATATCTAAAAGGAGATGGTAAGTGAGTCGGTTTGGAACTCATTTAACCAAAAATGTAATTATATGAAGTGTGACGGTTTCTAAGATAAAGCCAACTTAGTGATTTAACTATGTGACGAACCATCAAAGTTCGTCAGACTAAAAGATATAAAAAATTATATTTTATTTTTCACCTTTTATCACAAGTCGTTAAATCTTGTGTAAATTTGTAAACTTTTATTTCATTTTATTAATTAATTTTTCAAAGAACCAGAACCGACTATTTTGAGCGCAAGTGTACCTTGTTTATGTTACTTTTTATCTTGAGTGTTAGTATACATATTATGTAAGTTCAATAATTGTGGGGTTGTGCAACAGCGTACTCGTAATCCATTTCACGTACACGGTCGAAATACGTCAGTGACAAAAAAGTAGCGCGTCACACCCGAAATCTGCTATATAAACCGTCCAAAATGTCATTGCTTTGCCTTATGCTGCCCGGCCTTTTAGCTGAGCAGAAGGACACCCAGACCGCGCCCCACAATCGTCGGTATTATCCGGCGACAACGTCGATATCCCACAATCGTACGGATTTACTTGCCTTTGCGAGGTAGCGATGCCTGTTTACGTACAATTCCGTGTATCCGTTTGTCGAAGTCGTAAAATATCACAAGTCCGTAAAGTGCGACGCGTTTTTCTTTCCCGTACTTTAGCGAAAATAGAAATCTATTTAAATGTTGCACAAAATCCGTAAATCGATGTTAGATCATTTATTTTCTTGTCTAGCAAAGCCCGTGTAAATATGTAATAGTTTATGTGCATTTGTATTGCTCTTAATGTAGATGCCAGAAGTTTATTCTTTATTTTGCATTCCCGATAAGAATCATTGTAAATTTTGGCAATTCCGACGTTATATTTTTTGTTATTGTAAGAATCCGGGAGACGTCTGTTATTTTATTATTTTAAAGAATTTTATTTTGATTTCGAACGCGTGAATAAATTTGATTAAACGTTACTTACTTTTTTTCTTTGATGAACTTCTGGACACAAGAGCATACCATTCGGTAAGATTCGTCAATGTGCACCGTGCCTGATTAGTATCACTAATCACACCCTTTTTCTCAGTCACTGAAACCGCAAACATAATGGTGGTGTTTGTTTATTTCTCGACATCTGATTGTATTCTGAGTAAGCAATCATGATGCGCGTGGCGACATCCCGTTGTCGAAGTTGGAACTATATTATAAAACCAATAATATAGGGTTCCTGTCGTCGATAACCACAACAATATATCATTTGTTTGTCTACATATCATTAAACACTCCAGAATCAGTTGATTAAGAAAGTGTAAGATAAATTATATTATTATCACACCACCGAGATATACCAGATCACATTAACTGGCGATATATATATATATATATATATATATATATATATATATATATATATATATATATATGTCGACGTGAGAGGGCACGGTATAAATTTCAACTAAATTAGATGACTTTTGCTAGTATGAATTTTTTCCTCTAACTTTTATTTTAATATTCTTTGATATCTATTCCATCAATAGTGTCTCATTATAATTGATAGTAGCAAAAATAGTTTAATTTAGTTAAATTACCGTGACACTTTTTATAATGGCATTTTTAGTTTCAAACCGACTCACTTGCCACCTGTTTTCAGATATACGCCGCTGAACTAAACATTCTGTATATTTTCGAAAAATACAATTCTAGAATTCTAAAAGGTTGGAACATCTTGTATATGTAATTCTTCACGCTTTTGCATTACTAAATTAATAAAATTTACCATTGTGACACATTCTGTACAGCAAACATTGATGAATACCGTTATCATTCAATAAATCGGTAAGTGTGAAATAAAAAAAAGAAAGCTAAATGGGGGGAACATCATTAACTCTAACACATTGACTAGAGTCATGAATAAAATAAATCCGGGTTGAGCGACGCTTTATTTACAACCCCTAGTATATCAATCATTTTTTGTCACACTCATTATAACTAATCAGTTAATCAATAAAAAATTCAAAAAGTCGGTACGTCACACGGTAGCGTATACCGCGAATGTACTGTGTCGCCTGTGATTGAATATTCGTAGCAGCCATTATATACGTAAAGGTAACAAGAAAAGTCAAATATGAAAACCGAAAGATTTATGGTGAAGCTAACACGCGTACTTCCACATGAGGTGGTAGCGTTGGTTTTCCCCGATCGACCACTTTCATCAATTTATGTGTTTACTATCTGACCTACTTAACGGCTGCTTTTAACTACGCCTTAACGCTGGAAGCTGCTTCCTTGATTTATAATATACTTCCTACACGAAATGGTGTAAAATAGGTAAAATGCTACGTCTGGAACCTATTGCTTTTAAGACGTGTGTACGTCCTAAGCATTTTACGCGGTATAGATATTAATAGAAGTTCACCATAAAGTCTTGCCGATACAATAACAAGAAACGCTTGCAGAAATCCAATTTCAAAACGTTAAAAATATTAGAAATAACACAGGTGTGGGCAAGTTTATTGAAGACCTCAAAAATAAAAATTGTTTTTATCTGAAAACGGATAAAGGTAACAGAAGAACAATTTGCTATCGTCAGGACGTTATAAAGAATTGTGAAAGAATCCTTTATCATCTATGATTAGAGAAGCGAAAAAGGTTCTTAAAAATTGTCCAAAACCTATCAACGTGAGCCTTAAATTAAAATTGCTAATCCCAAATCCGGCAGTTCCAAAAATGTAGCGCCTACCAAGAATTCACAAAGCGGGAAAAATCTATGAGACCAATTGCCCAAATGATCAGTAAACTAATACAGAAATTTACCCATCAAAGTAAATAATCTAGAAGTAAAAAATTCACTGTACTTTGTAAATAAGGTAAATAATATTGAATTAGAAGATGGGGAAATTTTAGCATCATTTAATGTTTGCAACTCTTCCCTAGCGTACGGCTCCTAGAAACAATAGAACTTAATAACATTGATGGTGTCAAAATTGCGGAACACAAAAGACTGACTTCACTTTGCAAGAATCAAAATCGATTTCAAATAGATGGCAAATATTATGAACAACTAAAAGGCACGGTGATGAAAAATCCACTGCCTCCTTCCATAGCCAATTTATTCATGAGTAAATTTGAAATGTGTATGAAAAAGGTCACACAAAAACCGGAAGTAGACATCTATAGAAAGGAAACCAATACTAATAGGTATTGTAATGTTTTAAGCGAGGGAAGAATTAAAAAAAAGTTCGAAATTGATTATTTTTAGGATCTGTGAGTCCGGGAATGTTCCTAGACACTCCTTCGGCAATTTAAATTAAACTAGATATTAATTAATAAAGTTTTACGAGTACTAATGCTTGAAAACAGAAAACTAACCTGGACTTGTGACGTTCCAATATGTTTATATGTACGTACTGGAACCCCTACAAACAAGGCGATTACGTGACAAACGATATTTAATTTTCGAAGTGTTTTACTTGAGGGAACAAATTATCGTTACGAAAAACGTTTTTTTCAATGTTCTGGTTCCCATTGGGTCTCTTATGTTCATTTCAACCCGAAACCCATTATACATTTAAATTTTCCCGTTATACCTTACACGTGCGATAACTATTTTAAGAGTCGTTGTGAAGAAAGATACCGTACTTTATTCAATATTTATAAAAGGACGTGTTGAAAATGAGAACGATGAAGTTTTTCTCTTTCACCACTACCATAATCAGGTCATGAATGCTTTCCTGATAATGGTCCCACGCATCTCGTCGAATCTGAAAGCCTAAGAACGAGAAAGAGAACCACGAACGACCCGACGCTACTAAAAACAGCATCCCTTTCACCTCTCTACCGAATCTAATCTTCTTATAGACGATTACGTAGCCGCAGAAATGCCAGAAATGGGCAGGAGAGAAAAAAAAAGAATAGGAGGCGAAGGAGAGAAATGGGAAAAATATCATCATCGTCATCCTTGTATTTCGCTCCTAAATAGATAATTCCGACGAGATTTATACCCGATAGTAATTTTCTTCGATGGAAATAAGGGTTCGTTAGGTAAAATAACGCGGAGATGAGGAAAAAGCTTTACAGAAAGAAACAGGATATTAAGGACGGCTTGAAAGCTTCAAGGGTTAGCAAAAGTTAGCTGGGAAAAGGAAAGGCAGCTTTGAAAGTAAACAAAATTATTATATTTTTCTTTCTTCTAGAGAAAGTATAGAAGCCAAATTCTTATTTGTCGTGGAAAGGTTGTTGTTTAGTGAAATAAAGGCTTGTTACGTTGTTGGGAATATAAGTGTAAAGGCATGGATTATTATGACATATGAAGATATTTTGAGCATATATAACTGAATACAAATACAGAATGGTTGGTATACTTTAGTTACAAAAAAAACTTCCGAAATAGAGATCTAACTTTTCATTGAACAAATCGAGTTCAATAGTGCTGACTTGTTCGAGCATCTTTCTCAGACCAAACTCAGTGGGTAGTGCATTTGAACAGGATCTTAAACAGTTCAAATTTGATGGGGCAGTGAAAATCATACGTGTCAACGTTCAACTATTACTTTTAATAATTGTTATTAATATTAATTTTAGTAGAAAAATTGTTTGAAACGTCATCATATGCACTCATCCAATTCATCCTAATCATAGTCCTAACCAACACTGACTCGTAAAAAATTGAGATATAAGATTTCTTCTAACTCTATATTACACTGAACGAAAAAGATACGATTTTTTTATCAAAATTGGTCCAACGAATGAGTTTATCATTTGAATAAATGGCTGTTTTTTATATCGATAAACACATTTTCGTATATACGCTGAATACAATAAACGGATTTATTGATATAAAGAGTACATGTACTAACGTCTAATGAAAGAACCCTAAAGTTTGTTTCGCTTCTCACAAAGCAAATTAATAAACGGGTGATTATTATATTGATAAACAGGTTTCAATTTAATGGACGAAGTTCATTGTTGTATTAAATTTATTAATTAATATAATAATTTTTTCGTTGCTTTAACAAAACGAAGTCAACGAACACATTCTTAACTTTTTCAACCGAAAAGGAAAACGTCCACTTCAAAAAAACTAATGGAAGTAATAGATACTCATATCACGCATTGCTCTTTAACACTAGAACCACCACCGGTCGATTTAACCGTCTTTATAATTCTTTTTTTTTAACGGAATTAATTTTGATATGATATTGAAATCACATGACTTTTCCTAAATGTAGTTTGGCAATGCTCTCACAAAATGTTGAATGTTTTGTAGAACTCTAAGCGGTATTTTGGGAAATTTTACCTTAAATGGCCGCCCTGTTCAAATTGATCGGTACGTTAAAAAAGTGTCTTGACAAACTTACAAACTAACAAAAATATAGCTCTCCGAAAGATACGTGTCATCAGCTTACTTCAGCAGTCAGCTAAATTTCTATAATTTTACAATTGTAGTTGGTGAATCAAAAAGTGAACTGAAAGGGAAAACGTGTTTTCCTATTGCTGGGGGGAATTCAATAGACCTAAAAGCAGCAATGAAATTTCCAGTTCAGTGTTTCATAGATTAAAAAAACACAAATTTAACTGAAATAAACACCATAATGTTAGTAGCTGACGGTTGTGGGCGACAGGTCAAAAAGAAAACATTAATTTGTACGCTTATGAAGTGGCGTAATTCTCCTGAAGGAGTCAATAATTAGGAGATAGTGTTTCCTGTTGCTGGACATTCCTTTCTGCCTCCGGACAGAGAGTTTGCCCAAATAGTGAGGGTACTTTGTAAGCAGGATACGATAGCTAGCCTAGAAGCATACCAGAATGTTATTAAAAATTTCGCTGCAATTTAGCTTTGGATAAAATTCCCCTTTACAACATTAAGGAAGAAGCTAATAGAATCTTCAAACCATTAGGAAGTTAGCATTTTAAATTCAATCCCACTAAAAGATTTTACTTAAAAAAGACTAAACATAGTGTCAATATTATTGGCGAGGAAGCATATACCACTACAATATTAGGTAAAGCGAAATCGGTGACGAAAAAAGGTGTTTCCTTAAACTCTCATCTTCCAGTGTGATCTCTAGTCGCCAGAAAACGAGACATTGAATCGTCAACATTTGGTCCCAACTCATGCCCACTATTTTTTGCTGTAGGTTTTCGCTTTACGAGATGTGTTTTACTTCCAACTCAAATTAGGATGTATATACTATCTTCGATTCATTTGCCATGTTTCTTTTTTTTTAACATGCTGTATATACCGTCGGTACACAAGAAAAGTTATCTCGAAAATCCTCATTTTTGAGTTATGTGAGGAAATATATTTCAAAAATAGCCTATTTTTACTAGGAAAAACGTCATGAAAATAGTTTGCAAGACAGCCAGTAGAGGGAATAAATGTCTTTGGGCGCGAAATTAACGGTTCCGCTTAAGATAAACGACACAACTTTAGTTGTGTCCATTAATTTGTAGTGTGCATATCGAAGTTATCAAGTCATGTGTTAAGTAAGCCTTTATAAAAGTTGCTTTCAGGAAAAACGTCACATTTTTTGTTCTGTCCTTTTTGATCATAAGGTAAGTTGATTTAAATAATGTACATTTATCTTGTGTATGAATTTGAACAAGAACAGAATCTGAAAAAGAACAACCAGATAAACTGTTCTACAAAACGTCTAACGGTAAAGAGCAATTTCAGACCATTGAAGTAAAACAACCAAGAAAGTCAAGTAACACAAGAGGATTAGAGAATGGTACGAGTGACGCTGTTGTCTCAGAATTAAATAAACTGTATAGTAGCACTAATCGGGTACTCTAAATCTGTGGCACTGAAACACTGAAACAGTTCACTAAAACCCTTACCACAAAACTTAACTCGTACTGGACGCACGTTTCGATAGCCAAGCTATCATCATCAGTAGTAAAACTCAATTCAGTTTTACTGCTGATGATTTGGTAAGGGTTTTAGTGAACTGTCTCTGTATGGTAGCAAAGCCGGATTAAGTGCAAAGAAGAAGACCAGCATATTAAGTTTGTTCTCTTAAAACAAATCAAAGAAATCTGTTATTCCACAATATTACTTTAATTATTTCAAAAATTTGTAATCATATACCTACAGTAATTTACAAAGACTAAGTATTTTAGTTGTACCTCCTAAATTGTTAAGATAGTTATCAGAAAATAATAAAAATTGAGTTCTAAAAACTAATGTTATATTGCTTTTATTTCGTTTATTCCATAATGTGAATTTTGTTCCATGGAAGTATGAATTACGGTACACAGCAGCAATAACTTTAGTATTTCCATGGTAAGAGGATTCCGATACTGAGATTACTTCCAATAATACCTTAATCCACCACTTTCAGTACTATATAAGCAACGTTTCCGGTTATTGACAGATCTCCACCCAGCCCTTGAATGCATGCATCAGTCAAGAAGGCCGTTTGCACAACGGGGCACACAACTACTATACACCAACAACGGTTATTAATTATGTGTCTTAGAAGGAAGTATGATCGGTTCCTGGCTGTTTAGGAGCGTAGGGCAGTAAATCATTGTCTAGATTGATTTATCGTCATCGATGCAGAACAGATCAAGCCTCCGGGGCGGGAACGAGGACTTTCCCCGACAGCCTCCTACCCCTTTAATTGCCAATTAAGTAATTTAATGAAGTTTCCTTACGGATAGATTCGCTGTTCGCACCATCCGGAAAAGTTCATAGAAGAAAGTTTTTGGTGTACAAATAACTCCGTAAAATACAAATATTTAACGAATTAAAATAGTTGACGCGGAGAGTGTTGTAAGAATTGGTAGGGTAAGGAAGTAAGTTGGTTTCTCTTTGTTTAAGATGGTCTGAAAATCGTTTTAAATAATATTGCTCTTGGTATGTATAAGATTGTGTGAATGTACCTATCAATGGATGAACACTTAAGAGCATAAGATATATAATTTTATCAGTTTGAGTTCCTTCTATTTTTTAGAGAAAATAGTTAAATATGTACTTATTTGTTCGTAAAAGATAACTATTATATTTTTACAAAAGGACCGGGAAAACCCGGTGAATGGGCAGCTGTCCTAATCACTGAACTGTATTTTTCCAGTAAATGAACCCAAATTGACTTACTTGTCAATTATTTTTTTTACATTTAGCCTAGTCCCTTGTGTATATCTAGGCTATTGATGTCGAAAAAAGTATTGTTCCATGAATATTCACTTTAGTTAAAAACAGAGAAATATAAACATATCTAATATTTCGCCCAATACAAAAAGAAAAACGTTTTATATCCTTATTTAATAGAGCTTATATTTAATCTACAAAATGAAAATAGTTCTTTTTATTTGCTAAGACGCTCCTTACAAATAAAAAAATCTGTATACAAATTGTGCTTTAATAAACAGTTATAAAGGTAAACTCTAGTGCACTTTTGGCATTCAATACCAAACCTTAATAGTATTACATTTGTAACACACAAAAACCATAATCCTTTGTTTTTAATTTTATTATTTTTAGGGAGAGATTTTTCTTCTGCTAGCGCTCTTTGTTTTCGAATATCTCTCCATTATTGTGAGGTTATAGCAAGTGGCTCGACAGTTTTGATTCTCTTAGATTTCAAAGTGTTATTGGCCGTGCTATTAAGCCTAGGCCACGTTAAATGTTGCTTCCACAGATCCTGTAATTGAAAATTATACACTTTTTGTGAAATTTTGAGAGCTTCTTCTAAATCCTTATCATTCATATTGCTTTTACTTTTGTTTTCTTAATTTTTATAGAAGTTGTCTCCACTTGTTATCTTTTCTAAGCGAATTATTGCTGATTTTTCTTGTCCTTTAATTTCGGGTCTCTTTAACTAAACTTCTATCTGATGATGAATTGTTTTTTTCAGAATGTTTGTCTTCTTTTTCTATATTTAAAGGTATTTCAGGTTCTGGCTCTAAATCGTCTTTTTCTCGGTTTCCCTACAAAAAATAGATAATAGCTATTTACATATGTAACTAGTTAGGTAATGTTTCATTATGTGTAACAAAATTGCATTTCTTAACGAATTTCGTAGATGATTTTTTTCTAATTTGGAAAAATGTATCATTTTCTAAAGCTTCAACCAATGGCATTATTCACGTTTTGGATTGTATCTGAAGTCAAGTAAGTACGCTTATTGAAATCTTTTATCACCAGTCGGGAAATATTTATGGCTCTTGTGGCCATCTAAAAATATAACTGGAAAAATGGATAAAGTATATTTGCTACATATTCATAAAATGTACTGGAAACCATCCAACCTGTGTCGGATTTTCCGACGGCCCAGTCGTCGAGTATATTGTTTATTATAATTTTTCGAACATCTGGAACTTTATTGTTCAATTTATAATGAAGTGTACTTTTAGGTATACCGTATTTGTTACTAGCTGCATAATGTCACTCTGAATGCAGTCCAAAGCTTCTTCTAACTGTTCTTCTGAATAGCGAAACCGTACATAATTTCGTGAGCTAACCAACCGCAAAGAAAGTAAATTCTTTGCTCAAAAAACAGTTAGTACATTACTTATTCATTCAAACAGTTCACTAAAACCATTACCACAATACTTCTTTAGTATTGTGGTAGGAGTTTCAGTGAACTATTTCAGTGTTCCAGTACCACAGATTTAGAGTATCCGATTACTTGTTCATTCACTAGTGGTTTATACCAGTTGATGGACATCGTGTAACTGAAAGTTTTAGACCCCGTTCATTTATTGGAAATCGTAGGTTTACACTCTAATGCGTGTTATAAAAAGAAAGAACAAAATGTAATGCCTTCAATTTCCGTAATAAAAAAAGACAGTAGCAAACATCATGAACAGGTGTTCATTCACTGGGTAAACTTAGAAATCGATTACCAATTTCTTGAACAGGCATATTTTTTATAATGAAAAGTAATAACCGTGATTTCGATATACAAAATTAATGTAAAAGCATATTTACATAACCCTAACACCCTAACCTATTGTGAGAATAACGAAAATATATTCTCTAAACCTTATTCTATAAGCATGTGCTTCTACTTACCTTAAAGAAATTATCTAATTACTTAATACAATCACAACATACGTGCATGTCGACTATCATAACTAATCTGGGCAAATATGCGGTAACAGCCAGAGGCGTGGCGAGCGCATAAAAGTTTACACATAAAATAAAAGGTAAGAAATAAATTATAAAACGTGCTGAAACACTTACCGTTTTAAAAGTCTTCCGTGAAATCACAAACTGTGTAACATCTGTTAAATACTTGAATCATTAGATATGTTTCCACAGCTGTTTCAGTCAAGTGAGTACGACGTGCGGAATAAACGTTTTTTAATGCCGAAAACGACCGTTAGACATCTAGCGATGTTATATTTGCATATTTAAAATAATCTTTGAAACAACTTAATGCATCTTCTCTAAAACACTTTCAAATTTTCATATTACACACCAATTTGTTTCGCCTTCTACAGCGCATAACTGTGCGTGAACATCATTCACAATTTGAACAGAATCCACTAGCGACATCGAAACATTTTGTAATTTCTCTATTCCCTCCGCTAGTCCGAAGTAATTGTTGTGAATAGTTTGTAAATCTCTTTTAACCTGACTATCTTGAAATATTTCCTGGCTTTTCTTGATTGCTGCAGCTTCTGTCGGATTAAATTTTAAAACTACCTTCTTTACTTGATCAAAATATTTGCTGTAGTAAAACGCAGCCTGCAACCATGTTCCCCAACGTGTTACAATCGGGTGTGGTGGTTCAGGTAAATCAGGACACAGTTTGTGAAATAGTCGGGTACGCTTCGGGGACTTTAAACACTGCCTTTGTACTAATAATCAATGCATTTACTAGTGGAAAACATGTAGGAATCGTTTGTGCCGCAAGATTTAGAGTATGGATTTTACACGTTACATGTAAGAAGTTACCACTGTGTTCTTTAAGAGATCGGCCCAAAGAAGCAAGTAAGAAGGAGGATGACGGTCGATGTGGTTCCATTGTACGTACCATTACATTAACCACAGAATATTTTTGACGATCTGTTGTTTCGTCCACACACAACCACAGTTTTTTATCTTTCAATTCCGTTTTCATTCTTTTTTCTGTATGTTCACGAGCAAATGGCACTACATTTCGTATCGATGTCCGACCAGGTAATTTACTGTTCGCATATTTATTCCCGAAGGAGACAAATGCTTCTTTGTCTAGTAAACGACAGAAGAATGCTGTTTGCTTTCGATGTGACGTTGACAATGGCTTCTGGGCCAACACATTAAAGGGGTTTTACAAACTAGACATTGAATTTTAGCGCCATCAAAAGTTAAGTCCGGCATGTCCACTATAAAGTTTTTAACTGTGTCTGCCATTGGTTGTTTTCGCAACGTACCTAACTGCGACATTTTTAAAGCAAACATAAGCGTACAATTACGAAATAATACGATTTGTGCGTTGTGAATGCGTGAAATAAATAATCGCCGACTCCGCACCACATATCTACTACACTGACTGTTACCGCTGTTTGCCCAGACTAATCATAACTTACTACATTGTGATGTCACAGTGACGTGACAAATAGGAAGTTAATACCTATTATACATTGTAGGTGGCACTCTCATTCAAAATGTGTAAACTGCTATTTTAAGTTTAAAAACGTTTAGTTATATGGTATGTATTCATTCACTGGTGCGTGTTCATTTACTGGTGTAGTCACCCTAGATTTTGCCCCTCTTCGTACAGAATTATTGAGATTAATATTTTGAAGAATTCATTTTTTTTAATAGTAACACACTGTATATTATTTTATTTTTGAATATTTTGCAAAATTCTAGACCAAAAATTACTAACAAGTTAGTAGTTCAAAATCAGCCATTTTTTCATAGTGAACTCATAGTGAACTGAACTCCTGTCATTTATTTTATAAGCCATCCCATTTTAAAAAGTACAGATTTGGACAGCTACGAACTTATGAAATGCCCTGTGTTTGTTTCAATATGTACAATTTTAATTATGCCCACAATCAAACTTCGTTACAAGAAAGAAGCCGTTTTGAAAAATCTCCATTCGCAAAAGTATAATTTTCCGAACCTACGGATATGAGTATATATATATATATAAAGATGACCCAGCAAAAACACTAGAATTCGAAATTTGCATAAATGGGTGCATCACACATTTGAAGAAAGTATTAAAAATGTTAAAATTCTTTGGTTATCTGCAATTATCTAACATTTTTTTTTGTTCTTCAAAATGCTTTATTGAAAAATATACCGGTTGTCCAAGATAACATGAAGTACATGAATTTTGTTAGTGGTTTATCAGAAAACATAATGAAATTCCAAATTTTACTATGGTCGGACGGGAGTCACTTCATTAACTGCCGATTATTTAATCGCAAAAATACTGTTTTTTGGTCCAATGAAGATCCACATCTAATTCGTGGAGTCAGGCAGCAAGTGAAAGGAAGGTTTAATGTATGGATTGATGCTATTGGCACCCACATTGTTGGCCCTATCTTTTATAATGAAAACTTAAACTCGGCTAGCTATTTTAGCCTCTTACAAACAAATGTAGCAGAACGAATTATGGAACTCCCGCTTGCTACTTTGCAAAATATGTTTTTCCAGCAAGACGGCGCACTTGCACACAATGCTCAAATAGTGAAGTTTTTAAATAACGAATATCTTGATAAGTGGATTGGAAATCGAGAACCAGTAAGCTGGCCTGTAAGATCGCCGGATCTCATGCCTCTCAATTTTTTTGTGGGGCTGTTTAAAACATTTGGTGTACTCGAGATCCTATGAAACCGTAGAAAAACTACGTCGGGCAATTCATAGTTTTTCTTCATTGAACATAGTCATACATGGTTGAAAAGGATTTTTATTAGCATTTCAAAAATGCAAAAATCCACTATGGCATTCATAAGAAAAACGAAAGTTGGGTACAAACGCAACCAATGAGCCTAGGATTTTTGTAGGGAAATTTTTGAAGTTCTCATTACTAACTACCCATATGCTGAAAATTTGAATACTGTATTTTTTATAATAAAGAAAATATTAAGGTTTTTAGAAAACGCACACTTTTGGTTTTTAACCTGTATCGCAATAACGGAATGGCTTTTTAAAAATATAATCCCGGATTGTACTTAGCCGTGTCAGTGCGCAACTTTTTCCCCATTCAACCGACCTTATATCTCTAACGGTTTCCAATATACTCATGTACTTCATGTTATCTTGGACACCCGGTATGTAAGCACGTGTTGGAGAATTGTGGGAAGAACAAAAATTACTTCGTGGACTAAGGTGCACAGTAATGATATTACCCTGCTCTTTCTTCTTCTCCGCCGCTTTCTTTTTTTTGTTATCCTTCTTCTTCTTCTTCTTCTTCCCCTTCTTCTCCTTCCTCCGCTTCTTCTTCTTCTCCCCCTTCTTGTTCTTCTCCTTCTTCTCCGTCTTCTTCTCCTCCATCTTCTCCTTTTGCTCCTTCTTCCCCTTCCTCTCCTGCTTCTCGTAATCATTGATTTAATTCCCATGAAATGAATACTTCTGCAAACAGAAGGTCCACAGTCCATAGTAATAAAGACATATACTAGTTAAATTAATGGTGACGTCAGGAGTAAACTAAACAATTCAACATTTTTCTTCATTTACTCTTGGTTGTTCCAATGCCCTATATATCCTCGTTACCTAAATTTGCGTGAGATGGAAATGTTATATTTGCAAAGGTTACGTCACAATGGGCTCGCTGTTAATGGTATTGTCGATGAAGTACTTTCTCCTTAGAGATATCATTTCCAAAAAAAAATGATATTCTCTTAAAGAGGAGTATAGCAAAAGGAGATCAATGAGCCTTTTTTTTTGTAAAGGTGGTGTAAAGATTCAATGAAAATTACTTTTATGTGTTATATTTTTTTTTTAACCTGAAAAAGCATACTTTAAATTATAAAATCAAAAGTATTACTGAATATTAACTGGTAGAGCTTTCTCCGGTAAGGCTATTGAATCTTATTTTATAATTTGATTCAAATATTATTTATATGTGTGTAATTTATTCTATAAGCTTCAATTTTACACCTCAAAGGTAATAAATTTCATAATTTTAATTATGTGAAATTTATTACCTTATTTAATCAATTAACAAACACAATACACCTCATATGTATTTCACAGTCACTGCTTTGGGCGTGTCTTTCAATTGAAAACACAGATTATTAAATTAGAACGCCTAAAGCAAGGTAAATGGTATTTTCAGCCGCGTTGTTCCTAAGCCAGGACTTCTTTCATCTTCTTCTCATCTCTCGCCTTCTACTTTCAACAATCCACAGTTATTAATTTGTTTGAGATCAATAACTCTTAAACAAGAATATCTCCAATATAGTCAAGAGCATCCTTCTGATATAGAGAAGATATTTCTATGCCGACGCTGTGCTCCGGTAATTTCGCCTAATATCATTGTGTGTAATTTAGCAGAATCTTCCATTTGCCTCGTTAATGGCCTCAAATCTAACTTATGTTGGAATTTAGACTTGTTTTTCTTCTTGCACAACGGTATGGAGCGCTGTAACACAGAAATTAGACTGAAACAGCGCCATGAATAGACGTCAGCGATGTGTTTTTCCATTCTTTGTGCCGCGCAGACGAAGAACTAATCTTATAGATTATGTCGGCGGAAATCCGCTTTCCTAATTTGTGGAAGGTTGTTGAATTCGAGCCGCTAGAGATGTTTTAAAATGATTTCTAGAACATATTACATTTAATGTACATACGTACTGTAGCTTAAAGTAGAAAGTGTAAGAAGCATGAGGTAAGAAAAAAATAATAACATGCTCCATACGAACATCACTCGACAACGTCGACAAATGGAATATAAAAAATAATAAATCTCATGTTTTAATGACGGATGATTTTCTGATTTCTACGTTCTGGCGGCAAGTATTGAGTAGCTTTTATATGATTAAAAAAATTATTTATTTCTTAATTTATCGGCTAAACTTGCAAATACCGAAAAAGGTGATTTTTTTACATTGTTTTTTTTATATAACAATAAAAACAGGAAATATCAGTATAAGAAAACATGGAATATTAATTAGAATATAAAAAAAATGTAAATCTCACGTTACGCCCAGACATGAACACGCGCCCGGCGTGTTTTTTTCACTTCGGCGTCGATTTATCGAACACCGGTTCATATACTAGCGGGCCCCCGTGTTGAACAAAATTACGCCAATGTTGTGGGAAAAGTAGTCCTCTTTCGATCTAGGTTGATCGCAGGTCTTCATCTGGCTCGTCCTTTTTCGCACATCCCCTACAATTTGCTCTCCTTTGACCCTCTTTCTCGTCTCTTTCGCGCCTACGGATGACCGATCTGTAACCAAGGATGCAAATAAGGTTACGTGTTTTTCACTATCAGATATTATTAACTAGTAATGCCAACTCTCACACAGCACATCAAACAATTGATTATTTGAAGGAGAAAGGCATCTCATAGGTCGTATTCACCTAACATCTTTTTATTCCAGAATGTCAAACAAAAAATGAGTGGACAGCGATTTTTATAATCTTAAGAAGGTGTTTAAGTCTTCAAAAACCATATTTTGGAAATGCCATCTTCAGAATGGAAGAAATGTTTCGAGAATTGGTTTGAACGCATGCACAAGTGTATAAATCAATGGCGAATATTTTGAAAAGCAATAAAACGATTTGTTGCAAAAAAAAATGTCTTAATTCATTGTTTTTGTAAAAACTTAAAAGGTATCCCTTGTATTATCACAAAATATAATTCTAACATTATCCAGCACAGTCCATCCGCAACAAAAGACTAAGCCCATTTTATGCAAACGCATCTGTTTAAATATTTCCCTTCTGTCCGACTTTATAGAAGTCTCAGGACGGCTGAAAATATCGAAACTCTTGGATATACGCGCCTACCGGATCTATAAGAGGATTTGTGGATGTCCCCGATTTTTTTCTAGACCAGCGCTAGGTCTTCTCGTAGTATCGTTCGACGGGCGTCATGAATAATAATAGGTTCTTTTTTTTTCTTCCATCATTGTCCCTGGATTGTTCACGGGAGCAACAAAAAAAGAGAAAAAAAGAGAAAAAAAGAGAAAAAGCACAACAGAGTACGTTATGATTAAATTACTTTACTTATAGTTGTATTTACTACATTAATAGCTAGAAAAATCACGTCAGAATGTTTCCTACGACCTTCTTTGTTTTTGAATTCTCTTTAGGCGTCTATATCTTCTATTCTTTGTCTGGTGTAACACTAGTGAATTTATTGAATATTCATAAGTTTGATTTTATTGGGGACTTTCTTTACTTAAGGATTAGTTCTTCTTGGTACAATGAAAGAATATGACGTAAAATTGAACTACAATTTGTAGATTTTCACTGTAATTGTAACATTATATAAATATATTTGTATAAATATACTTGACTTACAATAAAGACACACGAATTCATGAAATAGCAGTCTTCTCTCTTCAGTTATCTTTATTTAATTAATTTATTATATGATGCATTGCTAGTATATACAAAAATCACGAGAAGAACTACAATGGCAATTTGGCAGAAAACGGTGTTTGTTCTAGAAGCGCCCTCTATGTAAAGCAATGCATACTTTATGGAAACATTCATTACATTTTTATGGAAACAGATGCAGTTGCATTGATTTACCGTGAAATTAAAGTGTTTTAATCAAAATGCCTTGTAAGAGACAAAAAACAATATTTACCTTTGAAAATATGAACAAGGGCAATACTTCATCGAAAGTAATTATTTTGGAGTTATATTATTTCAAGCTGTTATAGTTACTGAAATAATAAATAAATAACAAAAAAAAGTTATTACCTGGCCAAAAAATAAATACAGTTGATTGTGGTGAGGTGACCATTCCTAAATATTCACTTTATTTTAACATTTAGCATCACTTATTAATTGGATATATATTTTTGGGAATCAACAAAAGTTCAGCTAGTTTGAAGATATTTATCAGCGTTAATAAATGTTGAAGGTAACATTCTTCCCTCCTGGTAATGCATGTATTGAAAGTAAACGAAATCATCGAAATATCATAAAAACTTTGTGTAATATGCACATTTTAATATACACTCCCTGGCCATCGAATTAGAACCACTTCAAAGTAATAATAAATTTGGGATAAAGTAAAAAAAAAAACAGTTGGTAATGTTGGCAATATTATTATTTAAT
This sequence comes from Dynastes maya, assembly GCA_029619315.2. NCBI lineage: Eukaryota > Metazoa > Arthropoda > Insecta > Coleoptera > Scarabaeidae > Dynastes > Dynastes maya. The sequence continues at coordinate 5,750,356 of JAROYE020000008.1, forward strand.
TACATATAACATGCAAATAAGTATAATTTGAACGTATATTTACTAATATTTGCTTTTGACAAACACCGCAGAGTATCGGCACACTCAAACATTATTTAATTAATTCGCAACAGCCGTTTCGAGAGTTCCTGAGCAATCTCATTACCAACCGAATGACCGAATAAGTTTGCGATATTTACTTGTTCATCCCCTGTGTTTTATTATGTCCTCAATCCTTTTTAGCATACTGCCAATGCAGCTTTTTGTTGTTTTTTAAAAACTTCATCGCTATTATGCCTTACATCTTCAATATGTGTTGTAATTCTTCCTTTGAAGTTGAGTTTCGTGCACTTACGATGTTTTTCAAGACATTCCTCACATTATCCATTGGGTTTGTGTCTGGTGAATTGCCTGGCCAAGGTAGTACACGCAGATGTTTAGATTCAAGGTATCGCATCACACTTTTTGCCTTATGACACGGTATATTGTGAATGAACCAATATAAAGTACTAAATAGTTTTGTAAAACTTTCTATATTGTTTTTGTTCTATTGTTCCGCTAACGAAATATAGTGGTACTGGTCCTTCTGTCGTAATACACGACCAAGCCATTAGAGATGGGGGGTGTTTACAGATATAATCGTACATGCTTCTTTATAACGCTCTGAAGGACGTCAACGAACAAATTGGCTACCCTCCGTTAACACTTCTAGCCGTGATTCGTCGCTATAAATAATCTAGGGAAAAGTAAAAAATGTAGAGAACCATTAAGCGAACTATGAAGATGAGTTCGACCTAAAACACAGATGATAAATGAAACTTACCTTTCTGCAATATTCAACTGTATATGTTCATATTCTTTAGCCCCTTGAAATCGTGTCACTTTCGTTTAGATTTAGATGTTAGTCTTGGCTTCTTTGCAGGGCGAATACATATGAAACCTGCTTGACGAAGACGTCTATGGACTGTTCGGGCCGATATTTGTGTACTTTCTCCACTAAAAATTTGATGAACACCTTTAGTTGGTAAAAAACGATGTTCTGTAGCCACTCTTACATACGACGATCATCTCTTACAGTTGTTTTGTATTTGCCAACACAGTACGTTCTGTCACTACTTGTACTAGGAATATTCTCCTTAATTAATTTAACGATTCTCAGGACAGTTTGATGCGATACACCTTCTTTTTGTGCAGCTTCACGTTGAGAGAACCCTTCCGTCTCTAGAAGAGCAGAAATTCGTGCTTTTTTCTCTATGCTTATATCATTCTTCTTTCCCATTATAATAGTAATTATCCGCGAAAATAGGCGCACACAAATAAAATTAAAACTCTTTGAAATATAGGTTTTTTACAAAATCGGTAAAAATACTGTTTTTATTTATATTTGCAATGACACTAACGAACTAACAAACGACACAATTCAAACTAAACATAATTATTGTACGTACGAATGGCAAGAGGCGTGATTCATAGTAGGTGTATAATCGGTTTATTGCACCCCTAGGCATTATGTTTATAGCCAGCAATTATCTGTAGCCATAATGTATTAGGGTATTACTAAAGCGTGACAGACGGTTGCAGCCGCAGGCGCCGTGAAAGGAGCTGTATTTACTATGTACATACAAGGAATCGAGTGGACGTTCGGTTGTTATCGGTTGATAGGTGTGCGTGTACTATTTATAATGTTTGAGAAACTAGTGGAACCGTCCGGGGCGTACCGCGCAAAAGTAGACACAGTATTAACAAAAAAATAACAGATTGTTACCTTTTATTGACGTATCGATGACCATTGCGGTAATGTGCGACTGCCATGGTACGCCTCGTAGTACTGCAACATCGTTCAGCATCTAATGAAGTACGATTTGCGAAATTCAAATACTCCTGTATCTCTTCTGTCCAGTCTTGAATTCCAGATATAGATCGAACCTTTTCTAAATCCGAATTTTTATTTAAAACTGCACGAAATTTTTGCGCGACATCTAGCCCTATAAGATCCGTCATGCCTCCTAGAGCGGCTGCTAAATTGTTGATGTTATTTAACGAGTCTTGTACAGATAAGTGAGTATTTTCTAACTACAAAATAGTTTGTGTCATTACGGAATAGTTTATGTAAATGTCATCTATTTCTTTTTGAACGTCCGAATCGGAAAAAAGTTGCTGACTGTCGCGAAGTTTGAAAATGACATCTTTCACTTGGTAATAATATTTGCGATCCATGTTCCTCATCGCGTCAATACAGGCTGAGGTGATAGCGGAATTTGCGGATACAATTGCTTGAATACGCGGATATGATTGGGAGATTTCACAAACCCTTTTTTGGTAGATGCTAATAAATCATTCATCTTAGGATACTTGCTTCGAATTGTTTCTGCTGCGAGATGACATGCATGTTTGAGGCATGTTATGTGAAGAAGAGTCAGTGAGCAATAAACAGCCACGAAGATGTCCCATAAAAGTGTGAGAGACGAAACGTCGGCAGAAGCTACGGCAATAACGCGGTTTCAACCCGGAAACCGAAAGTGTAGATGGAATAATACACAAGTTTACAAATTCCGATCAACTTTTGGACTCGAGCAGATGAGAACGATTTTTAACGTAATTTGATGCGCTGAATCTGAATCTTCAATCCGTTTGTCAAGATTGGTTCAGGTTTTCGAGTTCTCGCATATTGGCAGCATTGCGCTGTCAAAGCGACTGTCCGTTCACGGTGTCGCTAGAAAAATCATTTCAATAGTGTTCGAAACGTTTTGTATTTGTTTAGAAAAGTGTGAAAATGCAAAGACAGCGTTGCATAGTTGATTTAAAATGTTTTTGTTACATTTGCGGATGTTATATGCTCGAAAAAGGTGCCTAAATAATTATAAAAGCGCTCAAAAATGCGTATTCACATTACTTTCGTTTCTCTGTAGCAAACACACACAATCCGTGAGTGCCGAAATTGTGCAACGCGTGCAGAACAAAACTATAAATTGTCACTTGGTAAAAATGTGTACTTTTCATTTTCATTGCCAATACTATGGAGAGAACCGAAAAACCATGTGGATGATTGCTACTTTTATTTAATGAATATTGTGGGTATAAATGCAAGAAAACTTACACAGTATAAATATCCTGATGTATCATCAGTGTCCAAGCCAGTTCCATGTACGAGTAATGACCCATTGCCAGTTTGTCCAGGTACCAGTGCAAATGCCCTGGTAACTTCGACTTCATCACCGACGACCAGTGGAAGCGATTACGTCATGGAAGAAAAGCATTTAATTTCGCAAAGCGAACTGAGTGATTTGATTCGTGATTTGAATTTATCAAAACAAAAAGCAGAGTTGCTTGCATCACGGTTGCAGGAGTGGAAATATATTGACACTCGAACACAAGTCACTGTATATAGAAATCACGCGCTTCTACGGTTCTTCAAAAAAGAAGAGCTGTTGTGTTTCTGCGATGACATCAACGGTTTATTTGATGTGATGAATACACCGTACGATCGAAATGAATGGCGTTTGTTCATCGATGGTTCAAAATATAGTTTGAAGGCCGCTCTGTTACATAATGGGAATAAAAAACCATCCATTCCGATTGCTCATGCAGTATAAACGAAGGAATGCTACGACACAATGCGTAAAATCTTGGCCAAGATCAAATACAATGAGCATAAATGGAAAATTTGTGGTGATCTAAAGGTTTGAAAATTAATTATATAAATCTGAAACATTAATTGATTTACATATTATTCCAATAGGTGATCGGTCTCTCGATTGGAATGCAGTGTGGATTCACCAACTGTTGCTGTTTTTTGTGCCTGTGGGATAGCCGGGCAACTGAACATCATTATGTAAGAAAAGATTGGCCAAGTCGCATGAATTATGAGCCAGGAAAACGAACCGTCTCTCCTGCACCCCTTGTGAACCCACAGGACATTTTCCTGCCACCTCTTCACATTGAACTTCGCCTTATAAAGAATTTCATCAAAGCACTAAACAGGAAGGACCGGCTTTTCAGTACTTATTCAAGTTGTTTCCCAAATTGTCATACGCAAAAATTAAAGAAGGAATATTTGTCGGACCTGATATTCGAAAATTAAAAGGCCGACGGAAACTTTACAATATGTTTAACGCCCGATGAAGCCGCAGCATGAGCATCATTTAAAGGTGTTGTTCACAGCTTTCTCGGTAACTGCAAATCCCCGGATTACAAGCAAATAATCAACAATTTGTTGCAAAATTACCGTAAGATTGGAGTTCGAATGTCTCTCAAGATCCATTTTCTGCATTCTCATATCGATTTTTTCCCTGAAAACTTGGGCGATACGAGCGACGAGCAAAGAGAGCGCTTACATCAAGATATGGCGAAAATCGAAAGACGATACCAAGGATTTTGGGATGATGGCATGATGAGCGACTACTGTTGGACTCTAATGCGTGAAACGAATCCCAAACAATACAAACGACTCAGCTCCACCGCTCTTCATTTTTTATTTATCACTTTTAATTGAATAAAATGGCCTTTAGTTGTCAAAAATTGTAAAAAATTATGTTATTGAATATCTCGAAAACTAGAACCAATCTTTAAAAAAGGCTTGGGGATTCGGTCCAAGACCGTGTATACTTGTGTAATACGAGGGATGATCGTAAAATAAGGTTCCCAAAGCCCTATAGCAGCAATAAGACGTGTTAGGCGAAATCCGACAATATTGGCGTGTGCAGCAGCTCTCCCACTCTATATACGTACCACTCCCGTCTGGCTACGCCGCTCAGTGTTGGCTAAGCAGCCGTCCAAGGTGGAACTCCCGATCGCCGCTACCGCCAGCTGCGAAATTCGCGCTGTAATACGTTTTTTAAACGTGAAAGGGGTTTCACCTATAGACGTTCATCGTCAATTAATCGAAGTTTATGGAGAAAAATGTATAGTTGCTCAACACGTCCGCAAATGGTGTAGGGAATTCACTGTAGGTCGGACGGAAATTCACGATGAAGAGCGGAGCGGGAGACCATCATTTTCAAAGGAAATCGTTGAAAAGGTCGAGAGCATACTGCTTGAAGACCATTCGTCAACTCGCTCTTTCCTGAGATTTCCAACACCACAATTGAAAAGCTTCTTGAAAGGTCTGGCTGCAGAATTTTACGACATGGGGATACAGAAGTTGGAGCACCATCTGCAAAAATGTTTGGATAGAAATGGCGATTATGTCGAAAAATAGCTTAAGTTTTTACCTCTAAAACGATGTGTAATATTAAGGAAATAAAGAATGCTGTCTATTTTTAAAAAGTATGGGAACTTTATTTTACAATCATCCCTCGTATTTATCTGCTGCGAAGAATATGTTGGGATTTGAATGTAACATGTCATGGAGGCAAGCTAACCTGAAATGATGACGGGACTAAGTCACCACGTACGTTCATTAACCAAATAAATGAATACAAACAGAAAGAATCAAAAAGAAATGACTTTGGCAAAGAAAGTAAATACTACTTCTTTACCTTTCATTTATGCGCATATACAACCGTTTCCTTTTCCTTTTAATAACAAGAAAAAATGTGATTTCTTCTTTCAATAACCGTATATGCCTTACAAAACGTAATATGCTTAGCGACGTTCTCTAAAGGACGCTATACGTTCAGGCGGTCAGTCAACGAAGCATTTCCATCAAACATTCATAACCTTCGGTAATCAGTTTACACAAATAACCTTTGATGCAGTGCGCCAAGGGAAATTATTGCTCTTCCAGTAAATATTGCTGGAAAATAATATACATTGGACGTCCTGTTCTGTAATAGCTTTTGGCGAAGTGCGACCCTCTATTTCGATACGGCTAATACGTCTGCTATTCCGCAGTAATCACAGAAATATTGACGTGCGTTTAAATTGGATTCATAGATGTTTTAAGTTCGTTTTATTGGTCTGAATGTAAATTGGAAAGAATTTGTGTTTAGTCTGCTATGAATGCATTTCAAACGTTTGTGAAATTCTTGACTAAAGGTATTGACTTTGTACTGGATGACATTTATGTTGTTATACAATAAGAATGATGTCAAATACTGCAGTAACTATACAAAGTTGATATTTATTTGGATTATACAATGCGGTCCTAAGGTGTGGGTCGATTGCTATTTTTTGTGAACTAACTTTCGCCGCTATCGGCATTTCAATTGTATTTCCGGTTTCACCGGAAGTTACGTCAACTTTCTTTTTTTAAATAGAACAGCCCATATATTTTTACGCTTCTGGAAAGGTAATCGAAAGGCGAATCCAACGATACCACATATTTTATATTTTAACTTAAGAAATATAATGAGATGCAGCAATAAATGTTTTGGTAATTTGTTTTTATTCTTACACAAAGTTAGTTAGGAAAGAGCGCCAAATTGTTTGACGCCAGACTAATCTAAAGAGCTCGTTGCTAAGCAAAGTAGTCATAACAACTGCCAAACTGTCAAATCTCAATTCCAAAGGCGTAAATTATTCTTGTTATTTACTGTTATTATATCCTGCATTTATCACACATTCATTCTTTGTTCTCGTTCTTATTTTCTCTTATTTTAACTTGTTTTGTTAATTGTTGTTATTTCTTTAATTCATAGAATTTTACTGCAATTAATTGATTATGTTACTTTTATGATGGTTTCGGCATGAACCATGCAAAATTGCTGGGTCAATTCTAATATTATGTAAATCTGGCAACAAATATCACTTTATTTGGCATAGTTGCGCAACAAATTGTACAATAATTTAAATCATATTATCTTCTGTTAAAGCAGTTCGCCCTATAAATATTATACTACCTATGCTTACTTATTGTTAGTACAAAGTTCAAATATTTCCGGCTGCACAAGGTTGTTCATTATGTTCCACTTCGTGGTAATTGTTGCCAAGTTTACCCAATATTAAAATTAGGCATTTGATGTTTATCTTACGTGGTCCATGCGAAGGCAATTGTAAAAAAACGTAAAAATATATAGGATGTTCTATTTAAAAAGAGAAAGGTGACGTCACCTCCGGTGAAACTGGAAATACAATTGAAATGCCGATAACAGAAAAAGTTAGTTCACAAAAAACAGAAATCGTCTTATATTTTCTAAAAACACTAGCTTCTGTCGTTCAAAAATTAGCACTTCCACTTTTCAGTGGGCCGTTTGAGTAGTAAAAGAATGTATTTTGTAGACCATTAAGTGTCAGGGATATTCCATAGTTCCATCTTGAAGGAAGCAAACAGATCAATGCTTAAAAATACCGTCTGGTATTTGTTATGAAACCAAGAGCTTCAATTGTTGATGATATTATAGATTCTGCATCAAATCAAAAACCCCATCCAGATCTTTGAGGGAAGTTGAACTAGCAATACACTCCCTTTGATAAAAGATAATTGATTGTCATTGGAATAGGTGTGCAATATTATGGCCAGCCAATGTTCCCCTATAAATGATGAACGCTGTTGGAGATGCGGAAACATGGAACAGTTATTGTTATTTCGTTTACTTGTTCTTCCAACTGTTATAATTATATTATAAGAACATTACATAATTTGTGATGGTTTAATATAGAATGTTGAAATTTGCAGTCGACTGATGTGATGCTTCACTACCAAAAAGAGAAACCAACTCGAGAAGACATTGCTATTGAGTTAATCCTCTCTGAAAGTTGTAAAAAATTGTTGCGCGAAAATTTTCTCGGCTCAATTCCATTTCTCAAGCCATGGAAATCCGTCCAATTTAAAGACTGTTTGATCTACAATAGGACGTAAGATGTATTCATCTTTTGTAATCAGTCGTTAAATCGCATATCACCTCTGTAAGCTTTTATTTAATTAATTAATTTTTCAATACCAGAACCGATTATTTTGAGCAAGAGTGTATCTTGGGTATATTGTTATTTTATGTTATGTAAATTCAATCATTACGGAATTTGGCCAATCATGTGCAGTCATGGCCAAAAATATAAAGCAGGGTAGGTAAAATGCCAATTTATCAAAAATCAAAGGAAATAAATAAAACAAAAATTATATTTATTATTATAAATAGATTACACAAACAATTTATTAATGTAATTTTAGTATTTGGTATGTCCTCCTCTTGCTCTGCGTACAGCATCTACACGATTGGACTTACTTCTAAGGAGCGTTTCACACTCATGCGGAGTAATTTGTGTCCATGCTTTAACAATTTCTTTTTTTAACACGGCCAGTGAGCAGCAGTGAAACTGAGCTACTTTACGTTTAAGAATGGGTCACAAATGCTCAATGGGCGATAAATCAGGCGACTGGGCAGGCCAGTTTAACAGAGGAATGTTATTTTCCCGAAACCACCTCATCGTATGCTTCGATTTATGAGAAGGGGCATTATCTTGCTGGAAGAAATATTGAGGCTCCTCATAATCAAATAATTTTAAAATACTCGGCTCCAATACTTCTTCTAACATGTTAGTATACACCGCACTTGTCATTCTTCCATCGCACACACAAAGTTCACCCACTCCTGCTGCAGACATGGCACCCCAGACCATGACGCTGCCTCCTCCATGTTTGACTGTGGGAATAATTCAGCTAGGGGGGTAGGCTTCCCCAGGTCTTCTGCGAACCCACGGAGCTCCACAACGATTCTGAAGCTAGAGAAATTAACTGCAACTGCAAAGAATTTTGAAAGAAAAGGGTATGTGGAGCTGAGTATTTGTGTCAAAGTAAATGTTTAATCCTTTGCCTTGCTTACCTCAATGTTGCATTCGTCTGACCACATAACTTTTTTCCAGTCGTTGGAAGTCTAGTAAGCATGTTCTCGACACCAGTTGAGGCGTTTTTGGATGTGCACTCGGCTGAGCGCTGGCTTCTTTCGGGGCATTCGGGCGTTTAGATTCACTTCTCTTAATCGTCGACGAACTGCTCGGCTGGACATAGCAATTCCATAATTTTGTTGGAGTTCGCTAGCCACCGTTTTCGACAATTTAGTTCTGCCCGAAAGCACGACTTTCTGTAATATGCGGTCTTCTCGGCTGGTTGTTAAACGTTTTCGGCCGCGACCTACCTTGGATTTGTACGACCCCATCTCCACGAAACGTTTAATAGTGTATTGCACCGCATATCGAAAACATTTTACTCTTTTGGCAATTTGCACTTGACTAACACCTTCTTGATGTAAACACACTATTTGGGAACGCGTTGTTTCCGTTAATTGCGCTTTTCTGGGCATTTCAGAATATTTTTTTAAATAACGGATGCGTTACAGAACTCTAATGCTTTCCGTGCCTCACTTGTTAAAATTATAAGTGCGACTGAGAAACAGGAATTCTTATTTTCCTCACATAATACCCTCCCTGTTATCTATTTTAAAGTAAATGATACTTTTATCGGCTTAAATTCTGTCATAAATAAAGATTTCGCTATAAATGCTTTCCCAGAAACTGCCTGCGCTAACAATAATCCTCTTTATGAGGGTGCTTTCTATTTTTGGCCATGACTATATTTGAAAACTGTTTTGCTTGTACGCGTCACGTACAAGGTCTACGTCATTCAAAATGCAGGTATATAAACCGTAAAAAATTTTATAGTTTTGTCTTTACTGCAGACCTCAAGCTGGGCAGAAGGAACATCTTTGGACGGTGCAATTGGAAGGCATCAAAAGCTGACGAAGATTCTTCCTATTCCGCAATTGGGCGGCCTTAAAGCTGACTTTTGCGAAATTGCATGAAAAATTGGTCAATGTTCCGCAATTTTCCGAACTATTTTCCCATTCATCTTGCGCATATTGAAATAGCTGTCTCCTAATATACTGCAATCCTTCAACTAACTAACATATGAATAATGAGTGGGTATTATACAAACCAAACAAATTTTGTGCCACGATGAAGCCGTCGCTATAAATATTAATTGAAATTCTTTTTGCTTTGTACGGTAAATTAATAAAACACTCCAAAAGTTTGAAGAACAACACGCCCTCATCGGCCGGTAGACGAAGTAATGGGCTAACAAACCGAAACGTAGCAGAACGAACTGATTTAATTACTACTTAAAACATTCCATTTTAACATAAAATAAATATTTAAGGAAAAACGGGGCGATGGAAAATTTCATCGGGTTCTACTCCTGGTACACCGTGGATAAATATTACGGGCCCCGTCGGTGTGTTGTTTAACCTTTCTCTTCTCTTCGCTGAACAGCGGCCGAGCCAAACATTGTACATAAATTAGCCATTTTCATTCGTCAAATAAACAGCACCCATTAAAATAAATTGAATTTAAAGGCTGCAGTATTAATATCAATTCGTGTTTAGCGCGGGTTCGTAACCCGTCCCTAATTTTACAATAATTTAGGGAATTTAGCTTGAAATACAGACGACAATAGATAAAGTTTGGTCGCAGATTACGTATACGCAGGGAAGCACGTAATACATTTGTCAAGTAAGATTTCGCAATCCTTGCAACTATCGTATACACTCAAAATGATAATTCTGTATCGATATGTTGTATCTGACATTCCCAGAAGCGACATCTTCACGCAAACCGCTGAATATCTCCTAACTCTATCAAACAATAAGGAATACCCAATAGTACAACGGCGCATGAAGTAGATTAGTGACTTCGTTTGGTATATTGAATTTCATGAAGATTAACTATAGAATTAATGAAGAAAAACTGAAACTTTCTATAACATTTCTGTATACGAGAGCAATTTGAAACGCTTCTTACTATACTTGACAAGCTGAAGGAAGAAATTGTAGGCGAGTAACAAGCACAGAACTCAGTAACCAGCTCGAAGCAGTTAGAAATGTCTGAGTTTCTGCTTTTTCTGAAACGAAAAGGTTGAGGGAATAGAGATTGCGTAGTAGAAGACCTGCAGTTGGACCATTACTTACCACAGCACGCAGACTTCAACGTTTGAGATTTGCCAGAAATCATACAGATTGGATAGCTGAAGATTGGAAGCCAGTTTTGTTTTTGGACGAGACTGGAGTAAGTTCAAAATCTCCAGATGGTCGAGAGAGTATGGCGAAGAACCGGAGAAGGATATCTTGATTGCACAAGCTCTCAAAGAGAGCCCCTTTGATGGTGTATCAAAAATATTTTGGGGCAATATTTGTTTTGACGTCTTGCACAGAGTTAATTCCTATTCGCCAAAGGAAAGTGAATGCTGAATACTACCTAGAGAACATTATTCAGCACCCTGTAATGCTATTTGCGCCATTTTTAGGAAACAATTTCATGTTCATGCAGAATAATGCGAGACCACACATCGCTAGAGAAGTTTTGGATTACATGCAAGAGGTCAATATATAAGTCATGGACTGGCCACTACGAAGCCTAGACTTAAATCCGATTGAGTACCTTTGGGATGCTCTGTTACGGTGCAAAATTCCTGCGCCCAGCTGTATAAGTTAACCCTTTCAATATCGTTCCATCTAATGTTTATCCCGATAGATGATGCCGCCTGTTGGAATGAATGGTTATGTTTATTATTCCAAACCCTATTATAGAAGTATCGTTTTGCTATTGTTATAAGCTAAATTTAGATTAATTTACATTTATTAAACATTCTTAGTTTTAAACATCCTTAAGTAACGTATCGTCATTTTCATATCCCCACTACCACATGTTGCAATCACGAGATTTTAGCGTTAGTTTTGGGAATCTAAGTTGAACTCCTTGATTAGAAGGGCGTATGTAGAACTCGGAGGTACGCTGTAGCATTTATTATGTTGCCACTTTGTGGAATACCGCTTCTGGGATCTAAGGCTACCTACCTAATCAAGTATCGTATCGTTTCCTGTCGTAACATTCACCCGATTGGGAATTCATAGTACCAAGTTAAATGCTGACGTCATGCAGCCTTCACGTAAGTTTTCTGGTGCGAATTCCATTTTCTAATCTTTTTGTCTCCTTTCGGGGCCCAAAGAAACCGTGTGAGCAATCCAAAGTTTCCCACTGAACGACGCTTGAGAAGTTTCGAGAACCAGCTCGTGGTTATGTTTGCCAGCTATATACTATAAGGTACTTTTAGACTGTAACATTTTCGTGCACGAATATAATCCATCTTGTAGCGCATCTAAATTCTATTTATCTGTTTTCGCAATAGTATATTCACTTTTGTTAATTTATTTGGTCATATCGCTACAGAACGGATCCTTAGCGGCATAGTATATAAGGCTCAATTTTGTATAATGTGCAATTTTGCATCACCGTTATTCCTGCGTATTTCTGGAAAATACGCTATTACATCATCCCTTTGTTTTGCTCATTTACTGGTCATTATTTCCGTATTTTGAATATACGTACTTGTCTATTCATTTATGTTTCTTGTAAATTTATTTGTTTAAATATATTTCACGTGCTTACACGTTTGTTCTAAATATATGTCAATATTTGTTTTTATTTTCAATATATTTAATTGTGTTAAACGTTGTTGTGTATTTTTCTTTATTACTCTTTAGTAATTCTTTAGTATTTTCATCATACAGGGTGAAAATTAATCTCCAATTATATTGGTAACAACATTTGCGTGGCCGTTCAAGTAATCTATTATTTTCATACTCAAACTAACCTAACTTCTATTATTCGATATCCTGCGACGAATTGCCCTATTTTGGCATCGCTAAACTACAGGCTGGTCCCTTCATATTACTTAAATAGAGTGGCGCTTATCGACCCCCACGCCATCTTCGGCTGGACTAGGGCAAAGGGAATCGTACCACATATTCACCACCTTTTCGCGCGATATTACCGAGATAGGCGTTAAGCGAGGCAGCTCTAAAAGAATCAGTAAGGCATTATTTACCTCCTTCTATCAATCTCCAGGAGTTGGAACAAGCTGTTTTTTTTCGAGTGTGGTAACATTCCCCAAGAAGTAATCCAAAATTTGATAGTGAGCTCACCACGGCGAATACAAGCAGTTGTCGGAGCCAGGGGAGGTGTCACGCGTTGCTAAGTTTTAATCTTTATTGCCTTTTTTTGTTTGTGAAGTTTTTTACGATTCCCAATAATATCGTTTTGTTTCTGAATTTGTAATTGCGTTATGTAAAAATATTGAAAATAGATTGGTTCGTGTGTGTTCATGAAATCAAACCCATCGAAGTTACTATCACTAATTTTATTCTAACTTTCTAATGATAAAGTATATACATATATTAATGGACTACAGTTACGTCTTACTGCTAGGAGAGTTGAGAGTAGAATCTGCTGAGTGAATATTGAAATGCAGCTTCATCCCTAAGTACATAGATACATACATAACACCAAATGTGTCCATGTGGCGTATAGCTAAAATAGGGGAAGTAGAACAATACGAGTTATATGCGATTTCTTAAGTCCTAAGAATATGGTCAAATAACTTCTAAGAAAAGGGACGAAACTCGAACGAAAACAAAATATACAAATCTTATCCTCTAGACCACCCAAAAACAATACGAGTCGCATGCAATATGCACACATGTTAAAAGGAAAGTAGAACGTACAGAACACTACTGTACTTAAAATCTAAGAAGAAATAAAATGAAATCTAAGAAATAGAAAGGAAGGATATTTAACAATTGAATGGAATTTGTATTTTTTTTTTTTATAAGTTTACATTAAAAAAATTGTAAAAATTATGTAGAATTATTTGAGTATTGCCTTAATTTCAGGCATGTGTTTATTTCTACTGTAAACGTCAAATTAATCTATTATAAATATCAACTTTTTTTCTTCACTTTTTCACAATGTTAATAATATTTCGAAGCAGTTTTCGAATAAACTATTGTTTGATACACAGTTAGGCCTTTGTATTCTAGAACGGCTCTCCATTCGCGACCGGATACCGATACTTCGCAACCTAACGTCAAAAATAACTATCCTCGTCGTAATTATATTCATATTCTTTACGCCAGCAGTAGTTCTTACATTAAAATATAACCGTTGGTATTCTAAGAAGATGTGGTTAAAACAATATTTTCAGTTGCGTGTATATTTAATGAAAGCTTAGGTGCACTTGTTCAACTTTTATTTGAAACTCTTTATGTAACAGTAGTAATAAAATAAATAATTAGGGATGTCGAAATATAACCGATATCCTCATAGAAAATGCAGAACCTGTCGCCGAACGCTACATTTTCACTTGTGGCGTCTGATGTACAACATATAAGTACATGCCTTGTAAATTTTACAAATTCAGCAGTTTCGCCTGCAAATTAATTTCAAGCGCATTACAATTCAGCCCCGCATCCTATCCAAGAATTCCTCCTACGCTATTCCGTCCCGAGAACGCTAATAAAACCTTCGAAAATATTCCAACCTACTCGATCTATTAGGACGAGCAACCGAGGCGGTGGAAAACCGGGGAATAGAATGCAGGTGACATAATTTATATGTAAATGGAATTAACAGGTATCTGGTCGGGAAATTCCCGAAGGTAATGGCCGCGGAGAGCACGCAACTTAATGCGTGAGGATAGGGGGCCGTATTCGTTTCCTCTTGATTACTTCAGACAGTTTCATTAGAAATGCGTTCAATAGACTGCTCTGTTCCGTCGGAGATGTAGAAACGGAGAATTTCCCGGGCAGCATTAATATTAACAGTTTGGTTGTGAATATTTGAAAGAATTTTAGGAACTCTTGTAAAATAAGGCTTTTTTGCTTTTGCAATTGTGATTGAATTAATTTTGGAATATTAACGAACATTGTGACTTGGGTTCCTGTCATACAAAATTCTCTCAA